>JACDJE010000091.1:0-566465 GCA_016647715.1 Pavo muticus
AAATCTGTATGCAGAGTTGGTATTTGAGAGAAAGTCATAAGTGAAGCTGTGTGTTTGGAAGAACCAATCTATAGCTGGTATGAAACGATCAATGTCCAGAAAGAAAATAGCCATCACTCACAGGCGTAATGCACTCTGACACACAAGACAGCGTGAAGTAGTTGAATGACAAAAGAACATCATGCACCTGAGGGATGCCACTTCCAGTTTTCGGAAGTAATCATCCAATAAGAAATATCAATAGCAAACCTCCCATCACAGCCTCATCCTTGGGCACTACCTGGTTCACCCACCAGCTCTGATAGCCAGAACGCGCTGCTTGTGAGAAATGTTGAGCTGAACACTACTTTGTGTAAATCCCAATAGAAAAGATGCCTGGATTTGTGTTTCTCCTCTTTGAAACCCATCTTACCAAACTGAGCAGAAACTCAACAGCTCTCCCTCTTTGTCCAAGTTGACTGAAGTCAGCTGAAGGCTCAGACAGGGGGGGCTGGTTGAGGGCAGGTGGAGGGAACAGTCAGATCAGCCTTCCCTTCTTCAGAAATGACATTGATCATGACTCTTAACAGCTCTATTTTCTGTCCTTAGGGCTATGCAAAGGGCATCTCAAACCACCATGAAACTTCTAGCACAAATCATTGCAATATTGCCTTCTTAGTCCTTGATTTACAATGAATCTGTAGTCAATTATAATTTAGCCCATGACTGATTTCAGCTGAATTGCCAAAGCATATACCTCAGTATGCCCCAACAGTTGGGGCAGTGGTCATATGCTTACAGGATCAAGCTTTTGCACATAAAAATCTTGAGGAGACAGATACAACTTTTTAATACTTTTGGAACAAATTTGCTTGTGTACACAATAAAGAATCACAGCAGCCTTTGATACAAAGAGTTATGTTTTGCAGGGAAGAATGTAGCTGTTATGTTTTATGAATGCTGTGAGTATAGCTGTAGTTTTCATAATACAGAGAAATTGTCTGTCTCCTCAGTTTCTCAGAAACAAGTGTTTCATGCAGTCATTAGTTAGAAAGACAGTTCTATACTCATTTGTAATCTCTGAGATCAGCAAGTTTCTTTCTCAACTCCAAGTGCCAAAAACTACCTAAAAATGTGGTAGACTCTTCCTCTTCAGAAAATGAAGTCTGAACATGCAATTCAGATCTGGCCCACAGAGTGTGTGTTTGTTTTCAATCAAAACTCACAAGCAAACACCTGTAAGTATAAAAGAAAGAAAACAAGAACAACAGAAAAACATGAGAGTGGATTTTTTACTAGCACTTTTTTTTTTCAGGAAAGCATATTCAATTTTAATTGTATATAATCATCTTGATGATCTTTCTTGCTTTTTTTTTTTTTTTTAATGCAACAAAGGAATGATCTCTTTGTTCATTCTTTCCAAGTTTTACTGGTTCTTTTGGTGACAACTGGTGTTTATAGGGAACAAGTAAGATCTCTGTTCTGTAAGGCTTTGATTTGCTGCCATCATAGAAAAAGTAAACAGGCAGCAAATTGTAGTAGCTTACAGCATAAATGCAAATCAAACTTTGTTAAACAGGACTGCTTGCTCCAGACACCCATCAAAAGTTGATGGCTTATGTACATATTTCAGCTTGCCTTTTTCAGCAGTGAGAATTAAAAAAAAAGAAACATGCAATCAAACTACTATTTGCTTTATATTTAAGCCATTTCTTCTAATTTATCATGATTTTCTATGGATATGAGTTTTTTTCTTTTTACTTTATTGCTACAGCTTTCTTTTCCAGAGCTTTGCATATAGCTGACAGTGAATTTCCAGCTACCTGGTGATGTCATTTGAACCAATAAATGAAGTTAGTCTTTACTAGCCCTATCTGATGAAAGAGGTATTGGCATCCTAACATCAGTAGCTTACAAGCGGCACTCACGTTGGCTATGTTTGATTTTTGTACTTTATTTGCACTCAGTATTTTTATACAAGATGAAAAATTCCATACACTTCAGTGTCTCTGCAATCAAGAAGAAAAACAAACATCCACACTCATCTTCCACAGGGCTGAGCTTTAAGAGTTGTGTTTTCCAATTTCTTAATGACAAGATGACATCCTATGAATTCCAGTGGTCTCTTTGGAAAAACTCTGCTGAATTGGACGGTTGTGAAAGGGAATGTTTTACGTCAAAGAGGATGTTTCGTGTCAGCTTTCAGAGCATGGTACATTGGTAAATTAGCCATTGTAGATAATCAGATTTCAGTAGATTTGCAGCTCTGCCAGGTGGCACGGAAGCAGAAGTCTGCATTTATTTTGAGTTGATTTTTTTTTTCTTTTGCTAATTGGCTGTCCTTTCTCTGGCAGTATTATATCAAGACGTCGCTAAAAATCTTTACAAACTGATGAGTTACTTGTAGTTTAAACTGAGAAAATGCTTCTGGACTGAGGAGGAGGGATGTTGTTTCCTTAAAGTGTCTCATGTTGACTCTGCCAGAAATCATCTGTCACAAGCTCCTTTCCACACAAGGTTTGATGTTAAAGTTCCTCTTCAGAGGGGCCATAATTCCCTAAGGTCAATCAAGACAGAATGTGCTAAATCAGTTAATGAGAAGTGAATTAAATCCCTTGTAAAAAAAAAGCTGCTAAGTCTCTTGAGTGGTCCGTTTCCAGAATCATCACTAGCCCTGGCGAACATACCTGTGCTAAATACTAACATCCTTGCTGTGCCATTTATTCCTGTTCAGTTGTTAGATGTTGCCTCTATCCTGAATTCCAGTCATGTATATTGACTGTGGTGGGGATTGTCACTCCAGAAGACAGTCTATGCCAAGTTACTGCTGACGCGAGGTGCTTCTGTGCACTTGCACATTTCCATGTATCTGTGCTATGTTTTCTTGCTGCATAACCTAATCCATCCTTGCTTACTAGAGCTTGATTGTTCATGTATGGAATTCTGTTAGGTGTTTGACTTCACTGTCAATATGTGGGTCAGATTTGCATCATGTTTTCTTCATAAAATGGCGTCCAGATGATCACCCACCAAGTCTTCTGCTTACAGCTGGCATTAGGCATCAGAGCTGTCTGAGGTAAACTGAGTGAGGACCATGATATCTGGGAATGGACTCCCGGTTTCCAGGTTTGAACATGTAATCTTGCACAGGTGGGGTGAGAATGTGGTCTTCTATATGTGGCAAGAGTGTTGAGGGGATATAATTGGGCACATCAGGCTTTTGTAATTGGAAGCATGCACTGGGCTCATCTTTTAGCAAGCACCAACATAGTCAGTGGTTTCTGAGAGGACAGAGGAGACAAAAAGCAATGCTTCAGATGGAGAGCACTCCCATAGCACAGGAGGAGCCCGATCCTCATCTATTGCAGTCAGTACTGCAGACAACCTCTGCAGTTACCCTAACACAGACCACTGCTGTTACTCTAAATGACAAACTGCTGCCAGCACACCCTCCATCATGCTTTGTGGCCTTGTTTTCCCTTCTCTCTCCCAGCCCAAATGCCAACACTGAGCGCAGGCTGTTCTTCGAAACAGATCCATGATTTGCCACCTCCTGGCACAGAGGCTGCAAACAAAGACCTGAAGCATGTCCCCAGATGTGGCTCAGTCTGATGGGCTGCTAGGCCAGTATCACTTCTGTGCTTGTACCAGAACAAGCAGGTTTGATGAAGAGCTGAGAAGGAATTGTCATAGCAACTGAGTCTGTAGAAGGGTGAAGATCTGTAAGACGCACTCTGAAAATTTCCATACTTCTTACACGAGAGGATCACAGCCACGTGAATGTAGGAACTGGTGTATATCTGTAGGATATCGGCTGCCTCTTAGTCCTGTCTATACTGTCACACAGTACTCTCTGCAGCAAAGACACTACCTTCCAACATCTCATATGAGAGATTCAAAAGTTCCACACGCAGTGTTCATCCAGGGATATCTTTAACTTCTCCTTTTCTTTCCATTTACACATCAGCCTGATCTCTCTTTCAGGATCTCATTATTCTCTGTGATCATATCTATTGCTGGATTTTACAATAAGGCTCCCTTCAGCTTGCTTTCTTTCCTGGAAGATTATAACGTGCTTTTTAAATGCATTTGACATAATGTAAATGTATTTAGTCAGTGTGTTATTTTTCTGCTTCCTTTGGCCAAATAACTGACAAGTGAGGCTTTGTAGATAAGAATACTCTCTGACATGTATTTGTCCTATACAGCCTTGGGACCAATACTTCCCTCAGAGCAGATACACAGTTCCCATTTGTACAGATGAAAGTGACTGCATAAATAAAGTACATGAAATGCAGGGGTCTATAGCCTTCCTATGAGGCAATAAAATATTTTTTACTCCTTTCATCCACATCAATCTCTATTCATCCTACTGGCTCACAGGAAGCGCATTAGCTGCTAACTACTCCTCACTTCCTCCAATGCCAAACCTCCAGAAGACTGTGCATAAACTGAGCTTTGTGTAGCCTCAAGAGCTTGTTTTTTCTGTCCGTGTGTGTGTGCATAACTCCCACTAACTTCTGAAGGTGTTAGACAGTATATGTATGTGTACGGTGCGGAGAATAGACTTCAAAGCTCTGACTTCAGTAGTGTGTCCCTTAAATTAGTGGCAGATGTTTTTCAGAATACCCAGTGGAGATGTGGTTAGCCATCAATTTCTAAGACCCTGATTGAAAAGAACTTTCACAGAGCGTGGATATTTATCATTGCATTATGAGGTAAATAAAGGTTAACATAAACACATCATATTTCTACATAAGCATTTATTTACATGAAGCATGTAGGTGGTGGGGACTCCGGAACTCAACGGGGATCCTGCAAGATGCCCATGGTGCTGGTGAGGCTTGCTCCCTGGCAAGACAGTCTGAGCTTTTGCAGAAATTGGATTGAAAAAAGCGTATTTTCAGTCAAAACTATTGCTCGTTCAAAACTGTGAATATGAAGTGGTATCAATGGAAATGTTGTTCATTTGTTGTTGTTAGGACGACAACTATGCACTGTAGATGCTGTCCCAAAAGCAGGCTCCAGTAAAGTAGCAGAGGTGTTCTCTGAAAACATTTCCCTTTTTAAGGAGCATAGTCTTGGAGGTCATGTTTTCACCTTCCAAACAAAAGTCTTTTCATGGAACATAATCTTTTCATAGCCAACTAAATAGTTAGCTTTTTGTATCCAAGCAAACAGGGTACAGGAGAGATCAATACTAGGACACTGACCTAACCCTAGGTTTCCCGTATCCTGTATAATTATCAGAGCTCCTGAGCTGTTGCCTACGAGTCTTTATTTTTGCTGCTCTGTATCAGGACAAAAGCAGATTTTTGAATCTTTGATTATTTTGGCAAATGGAGTACTTGGGTTTTTTTTCTTCTGCTGTCAATAAGTGTTCTAGAATCACTGGTAAAAGTCCCAGATTTGAAAAATATTATAAAAATTTATTTTTACCAACACTGCAGACTTTGTCTATTGGGTTTCTTCATAAGACCAGGTTTTTGCACTGGAGGGTTGTTGCTGTTGGTTGCTCTTTAATTTTCTTTTTTTTTTTTTTGGTAAGCAGGAGATGTGTATTGCAAAAGAGATGGTAAAAAGTCTGGGAAAAAAGGGGTCATGGCAAAGGCTTTTGAGTGAAGAGAAACTGCAGTGCCTATCAGTTCTCTGGATGACCTCAACTTACACTATTAGCAATAGCTCAGACAGTTCAAACCTAAAAAGAGAATTAAAATTTGGTCTATGCTGGTGTTGACAGTGGTCTGTTTGTTTCCTACCTGTGCTTCTGATATGTAGAACAAAAAACTGAAAACCATTTTTATATTGTTTGCCGTAATTTTTACTTCCTGTTTTTTGGTGCTGTTGGCAGAAATATTATTAAATAATATCAGATTTTATATGTGATAAATTTAGCTCAAAGCTAAGTTATCACCAGGTTTTGTTAAGTTGAAGAGCACGAGTAACCATTTATTACAAGTTAGGAATCTCTTGTGGGGAAATTGAGTATCTGAGAACAAACTTTTGATTTGGAGCATGTCTAGAAGATTTGTCCTTCTGGGCATTTCCTTTCTATGACATGGATTCAATTGTTTCTCCATCTAATGGATATTAAAGTGCCAGTCTTGAACAATTGCAGAAGCTATTCTGCAGTTCAGAAAAATTACCGTGTCCAGGCATTTGCTTTCCAGTCCCAGCCTACCCAAGCTTCTGCAGAGGCAGACAGTGGAGACTGACCATCTGGGCTGACTAATAGGAAGCAGAGCCCCTCTAGATGTGTCGGTGTTGCACATCAGTAACTGTACACATCAGTAACATCTGTTACAGTTATTGCATCACAGTCATAGCCCAGTATATATTGTCCCAATTGCAATTTCAATTTACAATTGAAAACAGTTATGAAGGAATGTAAGAGTGTGAACAATATGACATGTATTGATTTCTGTAGGTTTGTCTTCAGGTTGCTATTTTAGTCATATTCTCAGCACTGCATTTAAAGACCATTGAGAGATCTCTACAACCTTGTTTCTTTTCTCCTTTCAGACAAGCCGTGCGGAGACCCTCCATCCTTCCCTCACACCATCCTGCATGGCCACACTGGCTTTGAAATGGGGGATGAGCTGCTGTACGTTTGCGCCCAGGGGTACGTCATGGGCAACAAGGAGACGGCATTCACGCTACTCTGTGACAGCTGTGGGGAGTGGTATGGGCAGGTGCAAGCCTGTGTCAAAGGTAAGCCTGGCACAGGGAGCCATTTTTATCCTTGTTATATCTGCTGAACCCATTTCAGGGATTCACTGAGTTTTATCTTAGGGCCTTCCACACCACCGTCTTCTTTATATTTCCCACAATAGCCTTTTTCTTTACTATTGAATGTTGTTTTTAGTTACTGGAAACAAGCCTTTGGGAAGAATCTTCATCCATGTAGTTAATAGCAGAATCAGACCCTTTCTGGAATTCTGTATGATTTTGATCTTCTTTATTATCTTGTGTGCATTCATTCTGATCCTGGATGAAGTTTGTAATTTTTCAGTGTACTTGCTTTGTTTACTCAAGGAAGGGATTACTGCTAATGTTACAACAAATATCAGAGGTATTTCTTTCGGTGTAGTTTGAGAGGAGTCATGCCCAGTCAGTGTCAGTGAGCCAAAGACATTGTTTACCAGATGGAGTGCACAATGCAGGTTTTGTGTGTCTTTTGCTATGTTTATTTTCACACGAAGCCACAGAGTTGCTACAGACCAGGCTATTGAAATCAAAAGTTGGTGTTTGTTCTTGCTTTTGGGAGCCCAAAGCAAGCACAGAGAAAAGCTGCTATCTTTTTTGTAGGAAGACACTAAGCATGGCCTGCACACAAATAACATCTTTCCTTACCACAGACATGCTGAGGTGGCCTTTGGCTTTATCAGCTGGTCACCAGCCTTATATCTTCTTACAATGATACATGCTGAGGTCCCAGAGAAAAGATCTTTCTTCCAGAAATGAGAAAATGCCTAATGGAGATGGGAGTCAATACTTTTCAAGAGCATGGCAGACCCATACTCAATATTTCCCCAATATTTGTTCTTGCAGCTCATGCCATAAGATGGCTACCAGCATCCAAGCCCCCAGCTCAGGCTGTTCGGGCTTCTTCACCATAGTGAAGGTGCCGGAGTGTTTGCAGCTCCAGCTGTGGTGGGGTGTGCTGACAGGGAAACTTACTCTGTCTGCAAAACATCTGCTAGCATTTTAAAAATTGCTGATAGTACATGGGTTGGGTTTTATAACATTTTAGTTTTATGCCTTCTCATTGCTAGGTTGAATTGACCTGTCTGTCCTTCAGGTGTTCTTGGCTTTCATTTGGGATGCAAATGGATAGTACGGTGGTTGTCTGTCTTTTAAGCCTTTTGTCCACTGGCTAACAGGAAGCCAATCTGGCTGAACTTAGCTTTAACTCACCCTTCCCTAGTAGGTGTTCTAGCACTCTTATACTTCCAGACTTACATATATGATAAATAGCATTTCATTTTGGTAAGTTAGGAAAATTAAAGATGTATTAAGTTAAGAGAAATGGCTACGCCACAGAATAACACTGTGACAGAGTGGCAGTAACCCACAAAAATGCAATTTGTGTTAGATTTAGGCAGCAAGATGGAAAAGTTAAAAAAAAGAAAAGTGTTATTTTTTAATTTGCCTTATTAAAAACTACACAATTTTTATGATACACCATGCTTTCAGGATATTTCTCTGCAAGCAAATCACTGCCTACCCAGATATTTACTCCCTTAAAAGCAATGAAAATGGATCACATTGTCAAATAGCTTGACTCAAGGAATAGGGCTTCTATAAAAACACATCAGAAAACAGTAGAAAAAGGCTCTAGGAAATTATAATACTGGTCTTTCACAAATGTTCAAAACCATCTATCTTTATACGTAGGTCGCTCTTAAAGTAATGTCTCCTATTTATTTCCACGGAAACTACAACAGATACAAAGAGCACAATAACACCTTTTGATAGAGCAAGTTCTCAGCTACAAAACACTATTTTTCAATGTAGTCACCACCATTAGGTATGCATTTTCATCAGCAATGAACAAGAGCCTGCATGCCACACTCATGAAAATCTGCACCAGTGGAGGTGATCCACTATTTCACAGTTGCTATGATGGTGATGACGATGTTGCTAGGAAAATGTTACCCATTAAGTCCATCTTTCATTGGCCCAAATAGATGAAAGTCAGAAGGCACCAAAACCAGACTATGCAGTGGGCATGGTAAGACAGTCCAGCCAGGATTGGCAGTCTTCAAACTCACATGGGGCCTGGCATTATTGTGTTGCAAGAGGAAGGTTGTTGTCTTCTTTGGCCCCATTCTGAAAGTTCAAGCCTTCAGCTTAGTTAGCGTTGTGATGCAGTGGTCAGAGTGGATGGTTTGTCTGGGTTCCAGGAAATCCAGAAGGATCACCCCTTTCCTGTTCCAAAAGACAGTGCACATCACTTTATTCACTGAGGGCTGTGTCTTGAACTTTTTCTTTGATGGGGAATTCACTTGGAATTCCAGGGACTACCATTCTGACTCTGGATTGTGTCGTGACACCATATCTCATCACCACTAATGATGTGATCCAGAGAACTGTCACTTTGGTTCAGTAGGTCTCAAAAAACTTGCATACAGTGTTCTTTCTGCTCCTGTGTGAGCATTTGTAAACTGGTAAACTTTGTGATATTCCAACGTTGTAACTGTTTCCAAAAGATTGAAACTGATATTCAGCTCAGTAAACAGTTTCCTGGTCATAATCCAATGGTTTATGTGGATGAGCTGATCAAGACACTCTTCACTTCATGGTGTGACAGCTGTGCATGGCCATCCAGAATACGGCTTGTCTTTCCTGCCACCCCTGAAACACATCACCCACTGCCTCAATGTGCTCACATCCACTGTTTGGTCTCCATAAATGTCCAGCAAGTGTCAGTGAATGTCACTGGGCACCATTTTTTCCACATGGAAAAATTCAATGGCACACCTTTTCTTCAGATGTACTGCCATGTCAGACGCCATTTTGTCAGACTTCCCTTCTGCTCTACCATGTGATGAATGCAACAAAATGTAATGGGATATTGGTTGGAAGGTCCTACCTCTACTGCTATCCCACCAACAACTGCCTCTGATGTTATGGGCCAACATAATAAGATAGGAGGCATTAATTTTGGAGCCGTTCTTGAACATTAGTTAGGTTCTGCAACAAACTTTGAAGTTTCCCTTTGTTTAAAGATAAAATAAATACTACTGTGAATTCACGTTTGGATGCAATCAGGATTCTACTTTCTCATTCTCTTTCTTATATTATTCCATTCCATGCATAAAGTTCAGAATTGCTCCAGTGTTTAAGAACGGTAGTCTGATAACCTAATAGATATTTTTATTTTTATTTTTGTAGAGGATATCATCACATCTTAAAGATTATATTTGTGGACATCATAGAGATCCCTTTTTAATGAAAGAATGGGCAGCTGTTTTACAACTGAGCAAGCAGAGTGGACAGTTTCCTTGGATACTGGAGTGATCTAATAGGCTAGGGTCAGCACACCCATTTCAGTGCTGACGTTCCTTAATGCCCACGTTCTTGCAAGGAATTGTTCTTACTTATGAGTATACACCACCAGGTGGAAATTATCAGGAGGAAAGTTCTCTCTGAGTGGCAGTGAGTTGTGTCTGCACACCAAGGAACCAGATATTCAGACCCATCCAACTAGTGCAGAGGTACCAGAAACATTTCTGACATCTTTCTGGACAACTTCAGCTTCCAGAACTGTTACTGCTAACAGCAATTCATATGATTAAGTGAAATGCTGCAGAGGATGGTGGGGAATATGGAGGCAGAGAAGGGAAGAAGGGAATCTACATCTGATAACAAAGTGGATCTGAATTTCCCACAATCTGCAACAAATTGACACTTCTTTTTCCTTCACTATGAAAATGCCAGTTTCATCACATGTAGAAATAAAACTGTTTTACACCAGAGTAAGGACGGGAAAGAATCAGGCCATTTAAGTTGTGTGTGTTTCACTGTTTTCCCTGGATAAATAGTCTATTTCCCCTGTTTTGCCTCAGCCTTTCACACAGCCGCAGGGGAGAGAAAAATATTTTCAAAAGAAATAGGAAAGTGTGGCTGTAAAATCACAAACATCAACACTGGAACTTGGGAGCAGATGTAACATTGAGGATTATGATTTTTAAAATGATTTAAATGTAGATTTCATGCTGAGGGGATGCCTTTGATTAGTGTTTTTAAAACACTTTAAGGACCTGGGGTAGAAAATATGTGTTCAGTGAATCATTATTAATTACATATTCAACCTTCCTGATCACAATTCTTTAAGAAAGAAAGCTTCACAAGAAGACTGAAGTGTGTTTTATTGGTGCTAGAGTTCATTATTAAAAATAAAAAAGTAAGAATTCAGTCAGAAAGAACAAAAAAAAATGGAATTTAATTAAAAGAGGCCTGATTTACAGTTGACAGATATTTTGGGGTCATAGCAGAGAGGAGAATAATTATTATGTAAGTACTCCAGGAGACAGCAGACACAGCAATTTCTAAGCGCTTGGAGGCAAGCAAATAACTTCTCTATCATGAAGGCTAATAACGGGACTTAAGGGAGAATTTATGTCCCTGCTGGCAGACGGCACTGTTTCTGTTCTCACTGGCTGACAACGGAGGAAAGATGATCGCAAAGGAACTTCAGTGAACATCTAAGTGCTATGCTTAGAGGTTGGTAAGATGATACGGTTCCCTGATGCTGAGTGTTCTCTGGGTGAGCAGCTGGAAGAGGGAGGTAGCCCCGGTGCTTTGCGCAGATGCAATCACAGGGGGAAAATGGCCATCAGAGTACTAAAAGAAGTCAGGCCTACTCCTTAATTTTGTGATGATGAGACAATGGGCAAGTTACCGTGCTATTCTCTGCTGCTTCATCCAGCACATTTGTGAAACACTGATAATAATTATCTGGCTTCATAAAGCGCCTTGAGATTTGCAGGTGTTATAGCTGTGTAATACGGCCCTTGCTGGTAACTCCCACATCATTATGCACAGCTCTCCAAGATGGATACCTGTCTAAACAGCAGTTGTATTTTTCCTGTGTTAGTGTAAAAGCATTGGGCCTGCTTTATGTTCCCAGTTGCACACTCAGAGCAGATTCAGATCTAAGAACCCACCACTTTACCAGCAGCTAAATGCAGTGTGTAAAGCTGCTCACAGAAGCACCTTTATGATCAGCTCTCCTCTCTGTTTTCAAACAGTCAGAATAGAAATGGTCCATTCTGGCACCCACTATGTAAATATACAACTATTCAGTTAGCAAATCCATCAATCAAAAGGAAAAAAAATGTATTATGCATTAGTGCCCACTTATTCCAAAACATTTTGGCAATGTTTGGCTATGGGTGTCATTTAGGAGTTACATTAAGTGGATTCTGCATACAACAAGGTATGATCAAAATTGAGGATAGAATGTATTGCAAATGGCTTTAATGTACATTCACACGTGAGGGTACAATTTTTAATCAAGATTATTTTTTTTAATTAAAAAAAAGAAGTGGTTCTGCATAGTGGTGTTTCCTGCAATTTTTCATCATGAAAAGATGCTGTGTTCTAGCTGCAAACACAGGGGTATTCAACCCAACAAAGCAACCTTAAGCAGAGAACAGAGAAATACATGTTTTTGCAATTTATTATTTTTTCTATTCCTGTGGAGAAAACATATTTGTTTCACAAAATATAACCTGTAGATTGGCATTGTGGTAAAGTCTGAAAGCAGACACTATGTGCCATGATCTGGCTGCCCTGCAGGCACCGAAACCAAACTGATTGTTCATAGAATTATAGAATGTCTTGGTTTGGAAAGGACCTCAAAGATCATGTAGTTCCAACCCCTGTGCTATGGGCAGGGCTGCAACCCTCCAGACCAGGCTGCCCAGGCCCCCATCCAATCTGGCCTTGAGCACCTCCATGGATGGGGCCGCCACAGCTTCTCTGGGCAGCTGTGCCAGGGCCTCACTGCACTCCCACTGAAAATCTTCCTCTCACATCTAATCTAAATCTCCCTTCCTTTTGTTGAAAACCATTCCCCCTTTTCCTATCACTATCTACCTGTGTAAAAAGTTGATTTCCCTCCTGTTTCTAATCTCCCTTTAAATACTGGAAGGTTGCAAGCCCAGTTCCCTCAGGCTGTCTTTGTATGAGAGGTGCTCCAGCCCTCTGATCATCTTCCTGATCCTGCTCTGGACCTGCTCTAGCAGCTCCATGCTCTTCCTATGCTGGATGCCCAGACCTGGACACAGTACTCCAGGAGGGGCCTCACAAGGGCAGACCAGAGGGGGACAATGCCCTCCCTCTCCCTGCTGGATACCTTTCTTTTGATGCAGCCCAGGATACAGTTGGCCTTCTGGGCTGTGAGAACACGCTGCTGGCAGTTGCTAAATTGCAAAGGCAGATTGGAAGACTGGGAGATCATGCTGATCTCTTGAGGTCCCTTCCAACCCCTGCAATTCTGTGATTCAGTGATCTCTGCCCTAAAATTGGATAGGAAGAACACAATTCATTTATCCTTTTCCCTTGACAGCTTTGTTGTTTTTTTTTTCACTTATAAGCTTGAGACAGTAGAGGTCCTATCTTCTGTGTATCTGAGAAGCCTCTCCAGTATCAGTCCTTGGGTGCTCTCCATGGACACTCAATGCTCATCCAGTTTTTCCACACAGAGGACATGCTCCTGATTTCAGCACAACAAGGGTTCAGGTGACTTTGAACACTGCTGGAAGCTTCATCTGCAGCCCCCAGGCTTTTTTGCCTGCTATCATTACTTCAAACGATGTTTTCTGAATTTTCAAGAGAAGTATTGATTCACATTCATGTGGTGCATGAGCATGACTAGCCGCCATCATTTAATTCTTTTCTCTTTTTTTTCAGTGGGAAGGGTAAAACAACATGTCTTTAGCTTTTCATCTTCTTTCTGAATGCTTTATTTATTTATTTATTTTAAGTGGAAAGGGACAGCTGTGACAGGCAAGTAAAATAAGCAAAAAATACACCCGAGGCCTGTCAAAACGATTGTTATGACAAACTTCGGTTCTCTTTTCAGGTCTGTCACTTCGCACTTGTATTAGATTAATGCAAAGTATAGATCTGACAAGAAAGACTTCTGCCAAACTAAATTAGTTTAAAAAATATGATGAGTTATGTATTTATGCTAGCAGGTTTTCTGCCAGACTGAAAATCATCCTCCTTCTTATAGCTGCTGCAAGTGAAATAGGCAACATCAATTCTGTATCTAGTGTGCTCTGGCTAATTTGACAGAAGAGTGTTCATGCACCTGAGCCTGATCCAAGTCAAATGGATAATTCTTCAAGATGCCGTAGCTCACAAACCTGAAAGATCTTAGGCAAATCCGTGTAAAAGCTATTTCCCTTCCCACTCCTAAAGACAGATGCCAGTGTGTTAATATTTGCTGTAACTACTCTGAGATTCCTAGAATAAAGACGTATTTATAAGTAGAAATGTTTATGATGATGGTCTACATAGAATCAAGTTTCAATTTCCTGTGCTCCAAAAATACTTCCTTGAAATATGCAGTGCGCTTCATGGTTGTTCAAAATAGCAACACTCAAAATAGAGCTTGGATGCCAATATGCTATCTAGAAGAAAAATTAAACTGATCCTAGAGTGTGGAAAATGAGACTCTGTTTTTGCCTGTCTCTGTGTTTGGTCGCTGTTTTCACATTAGGAGTGAAGCTGAAGGAGATGAAAGCTTTCCGAGACTAGATGCTTTCCAGAAAGGACGAGGCTAAATTAAAAGGATTTTACCTTTAATTGAGCTTCACATCTTTGGTAGTGTGCCATTTCAGCATCTGTTACTGGAAAATGTTCATTTCAGCCTCAGTAATCCCTCAGACAGTGAAGCAAAACTCACTGATCCTTCAGTCTGCCAGAGGATGATGGTAGGGGCAGGATCTAACAGTGACCATATATAGACAGATTTCTGTCTCCAGCTAATTAATTTCAGTGTTAGCTCCTCTTAAAACCAGATCTGCCTGGCCAGGGAGGTGCAAACACTTTTAAATCAGTTGCTAGCTGTCTTTAAAATGCATGTAAATAAAGGTTACAACTATTTGGATAAGAGGTGGAGCTGAATCTACCGTAGTTGGTGCTTTTCAGTTCTGAGGCTGAAATTCAGAGAACTAGAAAGCTCTAGAAAGTGCTGAGGAGGTGAGCAAAGAAAAGTGTAAAAGTCGTGCAATCTGTTCCTGGAAAATCACGCTCATGGCTGACTTAAAAGATTGTCATGGTAACACAAGCTCACTAAATGCTAAGTCCACGCCCCACTTGAAGGTCTGAGGCCCAGGAGAAAGAATAGACTATTATTACTGTGTAAGTCGATTCGGGATCACATAAATCAAAGCTTCAGAGCAAGGGGTCTGTATTTCCTTTGATGGTTAGAGAGCTCAATAGTTGCTTTCATTCTGACATCCCATAAGCTAACATTAGTTATGTTGATAGTCTTTGCTGTAAACTATAAAAATAGAGGAGATTGCATATGAAAATACATTATAGCAGCTTTGCAGCTTGGGCCACAATCTGATTGTCAGAAAGAACAAGACTCCCTTATGCAGCGACAAGCAGTGCATAATGAACTCCAATCTCAGGCTCTCTTTAGACTATAATGGGCTTTTTCTTTCCTCAGCTGAGCATTAAGAAAGCACCAATTCATTTCTACACATACAGGATGAGGCCAAAAGACAGCAGGTTTGGGAACGTGATTGATGGTTCAACAAACTCATAATATGTTCTGATAGATGCAGGACTTGTGTTTCCCTAGGCGCACATGCTCTTTCCTGATGTGTCTCCACAGGACTTTCTTCTAGAGGACTGAAAGTACGCCACAGGAGAGAGAGGCACTGGAGGGCCAGAGCTTTGTATACATAACAGTGTATTACTACAGTCATTAATCATTGACCAATGGTCCACACTGGACAGTAAGATGAATGCTAGCTGCCCATGCATTTTGCTGACCAAAGAATAGTTCTGGAAGAAACAACATAAGCAAGTGAATATAATATTTATTTGTTCATGGATGTATGTGCATGCACTAGAATACCATAACATAAAAATCAGTGTTTCCTCCTCTGCTGGATTACTCTAGTCTGAAACAATAAATGAATGGTAAAAATGGTTAGAGATAAAGAGAACATACAGTTGAAGACAGATCGCTGTGATGAGTAGTAGACTTGGTAAATGGTGAGTTCTCACATTATGATCTTACAGTTCATGTATATCCAAAAGGCAGCTATAGGCTGTCCTGAGGAACGCTGGATTTTAGCAAAACAGGCATAGCAGACACCAGGTTCTGGAAGCAATCTGAATGCTAAGAGATAAAATGGTGTGGGGCACCGTTTCCATGCAAAGAGAGCACCAGGTAGGGAAAATTCTTGGGAGTGAGACAAGGGAACAAAGAGAGACTAGCATTTGATGGCTGTTATAAACGTTACATTGCAATGGCCCACACAGAGCTTCGTAAAAACATTGCTAAAATGCTTTGGTATTCAGAAGTACCCCCCAGTCATCAACTAAGGTCTGAAATACTACTGGAAGGAGGGTTGGGGTGAATTCAAAAAGTGAGATTCCTACCAGGAAATTTTCCACTCTGAGAGCAGGAATCCCAGTCTGTTAACTTGTCTTTCCCACACACGGGAAGTTTTTTCCTGCTTTGGAGAGGATCTAGAGGGCTATTCAAGCAGATGAGGAGACCAGGACCAGGAGGGAGAGAGACCCATTGTTGGCCCCATTGTGTTTTGTTGCAGGCTGAATCAGGCATCTTTGTGTGCGATCCGCTTCTCCTTCATGGTAACTTTCACATAGGTATTAACTCTCTGCAGGCTATGTCACACGTTTTATTTTCCTCAGCATAACCACTTCACTTTATGGTAGTCCCAGATGCTATTCCAAGAAAAATACCTTTTGCTAATACTCATTCTGTTCTGGCACCTGGCTTAAGCTGTTCTGGCAAAAAGTAAGCTGGTGTGAGCTGTATCACCGCTAAGTGGTTTTGGTCAGACTGGTTTGACAATATTTCTAATCTTTCTTAAGAGTAGACCAAATATGGCTCTGCCAGAAGTCTGGGAAGGAGTCTCCAAGGAGAATGTGACTCATTCGGAAATTGAGGTGGGCCCCAGACGAAAATGTGATTCAAAGTTGGTTGAGTGTAAAAAGGCAAAAAAGATAAGGCTTTATGAATGCATTGATTTGTAATACAGCTTCTCCTATTAATTTCTTGTTTCCCATGTCATGCCAGGTTTATTGCTTCACTGTCTTCACAAAAGACTAAACACTCTCTTAAAAAGAAAAATTCTCACCCTGAATCAGTTTGTTTTATTTTCCATATCCCAAGGCACTATTTTCTAAGACTTTTAATGCCAGCATAAATCTCCACAATTACATCAGCTTTCTATGGAGTAAAACTTGTGTGAGCTGAAAATCAACCACCCTGTCTAGCTTGGAAAATTTTTCATTGGGCTAAGGCTTTAGAAGAGTATAAATTACAATACATTATTTCATTCAAATTCAAACACGGTTTCATGCTCTGAATTAAGGCTGTTTTGCTGTGAGCGGTAGGTCTGACGAGGCCTGGGGAGTATTTCTAAATCAAACTCCAACTTTGTGATGAATCCACCCCTCTGTTGCACTCTGGTTGGCTTTTTTCTTGCTCTTTGTGTTTTATTTTATTTTGTAATACTCACGTTCATAAAATAGGAAGCCCAGTAGAAGCAGATGGTATTATCTAGATATCTAGGTATTAGGCTTCAAGTGTTGGAGCCAGACTTCTCTACCTTTGCAGCTGAGGTTGCAAGCTTGGTTTTTTTCAGATGAGGACAAGCAGAATGCAGTGTCAGCTTCGGTGAGGGTATCTTCGTCAGGGAGCTCTGAACAGCTCCTGTGGGATGAAAGCTACCACTCAGTTCCCTTGGTTCCAGGTATCCTCTCACCGCAACACCAAAGTCATTTCAGAAAAACACTGTAATGATAAAACAATTGAACCCGGAGAACTGAGTGTAATCCTTCTGGTTCAAAAGTGATGAAATTGCTGTGGAACTTACAAGTTTTTATCTTTAAGAAGGTTGTGAAAACTGTAAGTTCTTTTGATTTTACACATTTTTTAAATCTGGAAAGAGAACATACTAGCAGTTAGCATCGACGCCTATTCTGTTTTCTTTCAAAAGATTATCTTGACTATCAAGATTACGGTGGAGTGCCCCTTTTCAAATAAGTAACAACACTGAATGAAAAATACTTTCTGAAAATCATGCCTCCCTGCATCTTCTTTCTTGGTTATTGTAACAAATAAGTCCAGAACTTTTCTGGAAAAATTAAATGTTGGCTTCTTATTTTATTTTTAACTTTTCTAGATGAAACTGAGGCACATATTGACTATGAAGATAATTTTCCTGATGACAGATCAATACCTATTGCTGAGAATGAACATGCCAATGGCAATGAGGAAATTGAGCAAGAACAAGAACAGCTTTCCTTCAGTAAAAAGTCAGAGGAAGGAAGAACTGGAAGTACCAAAGGGGTTACTCAGGACATAGATACTTCTGAAAAAGGAAGCAGGGCACCAACTGAATCCCCCGTTTCACTCCTAAGCCAAAAAAACTTGTTTTGGTTTCCATCAGAGGCTTTCAGTGAGCCTGAATCAGAGAAAGAGACAGACCATTACACTAAAGCACAGTTTTCTGAGGGTGATAACCACATCGGAGTCAAGACTGTCTATGATGAACCCGGTGCCAAAATGTTTTATGACAGTGAGGATTTTCCCATTGGACCCATTCTCACAGCTAATGATACAAAGGAAGAGATAGATACAGTTCCTATTACTGACGAGTCATGGTTAGATGGCTATCCAGTAACACAAGAAGTGGTAGAAGATGATGAAGAGGAGGGGGATAAACTTGATGGATCGATGGGAACAGAGGAAGACATTATCCTCACAACTGACCAACCAAATCACGTTGAAGTCAGAAAATTGGGCAATGGTAGCCCTCCTCCAGAGGAAGGTTTAACACAGATTGTGGCAGCAACAACGAGTATAGATGAAGAGAGGGTCAAAGAGACACCAATACCACTTACATCAGTGAGTGGTCTGGAGGATTTAAGCGTGAGCAGAGGTTATGATGATGCTGCATGGGACCAACCAACTACAGCTCTGGAAACTGTGACTCAGGAGCCCAGTACAACAACACTGCTGTTGGACATAACCAGCTTAAGAACTTCCATGTCTGAAACCTCTGTGATGGCCAGCCCCTTTGATCATACTACTGAGGAAGAAGCAAAAGGAACAACAGCCTACCCAGCACAAGTAGCAACCACTGCACCTGCTCCAGATACCCTTACTGACACATCATCCCCAGAATTAGATGAGCAAGAAAATCTCACCCAAGGCCTTGGAGAAAAGCCAGTCCCCACTTCTGAACCTTGCGAGGGAGAGGATTGTCCCAAGTCAAGTAAAGGTGCTGTCATAGCAGTAATCGTGATTCTCCTGTGCTTGTTACTGGCTGCAGCTGTACTGGCTGTGTGGTTTTTCAAAAAACGGCAGCAGAAAAATTCTGTCTATAAACTAAATGGAAGGTGTCAGCCCCGGCATCACTGTTACCACCACTACCACCACCAACACATTGAAATGCAGAAAGTCTAACCAAGGGTCTTCTTGGAGAAAAGCTAGATATCAGAACGAATTGATGCTAGAAGGATCACATGACTCATGGATACTAAAATCCAGCAGTGCAGAAAGCAGAAGAAGACAAAATGCTAAAAGAACACAGAAGACAGACGAGATTTCATCTGTTTGAAATTGCAGTTTAGCATATCTGACCTTTCAGAATTAAAGAATCCGTATGTTTTTTATCAAAAGGTCTGTTGGAGACATCAGCAGGACACAGTGTGCTTGCTAGGACATCTACAGTTTGTTCTGCTTTTACATTTTGCTCCTATTAATAATAAATTAATTGATTAATTTCTGTGCTACCTGATAATAATCTAATGGCAGGGCTGGTCGGGCCTTCTTGGACTACTCTCAGTGGAACAGGGAAGGAAGGAGGGGAGGAGGGAGAAGGATGTTTTCGGAGTAACCACACATTTGGTGTTTGTTCCTTTTTTGAGAACCTGACCGAGCTGGTCAGGATAAACCACCATAACAAATTATTGCCTGACGTGTCTTAAAAAGAAAAACTATTTGCTACCATACTTTAATGGATAGTATTGCAATGATTACTAAGGTACTTTTCTTCAATGTTATGAATTTAACAAGCCAAAAACCGTTAAGGTATTCTTATGGAAGGTGCTCTTTTAGCCTTAGTGAAGAAGTGCCATTCTTATACTAATCTTTTTATAGAAATGATGATGCCTCCCTGGAATTCAGAGAATACTGTATGGGCCATTCTTCCTTTAATATCAGCAGAAGAAGACTCAGAGCACTGTTGATTTCATATGTTATGATGAATAGCTTCGTATTATAGAGCAGATGGTGATGAAGCACTTTGCAGTGGAACCCAACGTGAAGTCAGTCACTTCTCTGAACATGATAGTGACATGATAGTGACTGACCAAGATACTGAATTTGAATTCAAAGCCAGCGGTACCACTGGCAGTCGAAGCCATGTTTCATATTTCTGCCGTATGAACTCTGTGCAATGACTGATTTTCACCATTCTGCTTTTTCATCAGCTGAAGAGGTGTCTGGAGGGGACAAAGGCTGGCAATGGGAGGTGGGTATTCATACGGAACGCTGCTTAAAGGGAAAGTGAACTTAGGGAAGGGAGAAATTACATCCAGTTGATAAAATGCAAAAACTTGACTCTTAAACTGGATGTTAGTACACAAACACGGAGGTCTTTTCAACAGCATGTTCCTTTTCAAATGGTTTTGAAAATGACCATGGAAGGAGAGGAATATGTTTTCTAGAACCCCTTAAAATAGTTCTAATGTGTTTACTATGAAGTACTTCCTTACCTTTCTGAGTGAACAGGAAAAAGCCTAGCAAGTGTGAATAATCTCCAGGTCCTAAGTGAATGCATCAGCCGCTCTACTGCACAACCCTAGCCAAAACGCTCAAGAAGTTGAACACAGCAAAGTACTGGAGTAAGGAAAGGTGACTTGGCGGAGTTCGTTCACATTCATGATCTGTTTTGAGCCACAGGGGTAACCATCTCTAACTCCATGGAAGGTAGACTTTGTGAAATGGAGTGCAGCATTTGGCCTGTCACAAATATAGCCATCAATCCCAGTGCTGGTAAGGAAAACAAAGGTTTTTAAAAGAACAGATAGAAGTTATCTTGGAGAATTGGACCTCAGAGTGGTAAGAATCTAATTGCCTGGCAAAAGCCACAGTAAACAAAGAACAGCAGACATTGTACAGATTTGTAAATACTGTGTTCTCTGACATATGCATGACTGTGCTTTTAATGCATTCTAGAATATGAAATAACCTAGAATTTCTGTTGTAAACTATTTTTTTATGCAGCAGTGTTTTTTAAAAAACAATGGATTTAGCACTAAGGAACTTTATGGAGACTTAATTCGACTAAAATGTACCATGTGTAATCTTGTGGAAATATGCTGAAAAATAAACACAGGAACATCCATTATGATATTGTTTAACTGATTGGTACAAGTACTTGTTGCAGTTCTGTGAAGCATCATTCAAAATGAAAAGTCAATACTGTTTGGCTCAGGAACTGGACTGTAAAAATGAGACTCAAAATATAATTACAAACATAAACTGCACAGGGATGTTATTTGAGACATAGAAATCACTTGTTGTTCATGAACCAGAAAAAAAGTGTACATTAACATAGTGCTTTGGAGGTATTTAAATAAAAGTCAAGTTACAGAAAAGGGAAAGAAAATGGCTGTGTGCGTTCTTGAGTGAATCATCCAGTTTACCCACACGTTTCTGAAGAAAAGATAAGTCTGTCACTTGGGTAATTCTTGTAGGAGACGTTCTGATACTAAAAAATTAGCTGAAACGCATTCAGCTTCGACTGCCAGCCCGGTTCTGCTCAGAAAAGCTTCTACTCCTGTCCAGCAGCATCTGCTTGTACTCACAGTTTTTATTTGACCAAAATGATGCATGGAGTTTGCATTGTTCATTTGGGAAAATGAACAAAAAGAGGGATGAACAGTCCATGAATGATACATTAGATTTCTGTGTGTGTAACTTGGCTTATCAAAGACAGAAGAGATGGGAAAAAAAACCAACAATACAGCACAGTAAGTACAAAATCAGAAGATGGTAATGCCAACAGGGGTGAATTGCCCTGTACAGGTAGTTAGAGCTAAAAGTGCTGGGTGTTGGTTGAAGTTTGGAAGGGAAGAATTGCGGGGGAAATATCAGATGTGATTTTTCTGAAGATATCTGCTCATTAAGAGATCGATGTGTTGTCCTATGATGAAAAGCATGGATTATCCTCTTGTAGGGAAGCCACATGTTACAACACTCTGTCCAGAGTCAACTCGCAGGCATTAAGACTATTATTTTCTACCTATCTCAGGCAGAATTTTGGGGTTCAAGCCTTTCAAACCAACAGATGTTTGCTCCCCTTTATATAGAAACATTGGAATCACAAATTATTGATGTTCAATATTTCAACCTGAAACCCCTTCCTTTATCTCCATGGTTGTGATTACATTTGCCAGCTAGGTGATAAGATACGGCTTATTGCATATTGTACTTCAAAAGATATTATGTTGAGGATTTGCTGCCGCAGGCATAAAGACAGCACAGATTGATTTTTTTCTTCAGTGAAAAGAATTCATAGTTTTTTTTATATCTTAACACTACAAATTACTGGATATATAACACAATACTAGCTGTGAAATATCATCACATACAGCCATGAATGACCGTTTTAAAAATTAGTCACAGCAAGAAATGTTTTGGTAATTGTAAGACACATCAGACTACAGGGTTCTCACCAGTTCAGGATGATACACAAACGTTTAACGCCTTTTCAGATAAGTGGTAATAAGAATGGGATAAAGGCAGAAAGCCCTGTTTTTCTCTGTAAAGTTAGAAGTCACATAATGCTACAGCTCTGACTCCTGTATTTCCATTTGAAAGCAGCAAAGTTCCATTACTTTGCAGAAGTAATCAGTAAAAGCATATTTGTTACTTCACGCTGCTTAAAAGGTCTGCCCAAAAGCTACATCAAAGGGAAGAAAAAGTTAAAAATAATCAAAGGAAACTTAGACAGTTTTTTTCTACCAACAAAAAAGTTAGCATTTATAAACTTAAAAAAAAGAAAGGCTGAACTCTCCACAGAATTCAGTTTCCATATATCATCAGTACTGTAAGGAGAGAGAAGAGAGGCGGGAGGAGAGATGGGTGTCTAAACCACGGAATATTTCCTTGCCAAAAATAAATAAATAAAAAGCTATCTATTTATTTTAATGTTTTTTTTCTAAGCACTGAAGAGGACTTAAGATACAAAACGCTGGTTTGCTGGGGTGTGCAACCCAACTTACTTTGGCTATTTCTTACTCAACTTCTTTTTTTTTGTATAGCTTAAACTCTCCACACTGGGTCATTCAAGTCTTGAGTCACCAGAAAAAAGAAGTTGCTGTTTAAAGTATGGCAGACAACCAAAAGTTCAGACAGCTGCAATGAAGGATTAGTTGTGGGTTTTTCTCACTGCCTTGCTACAAACTGCATCACAGCTCTATGTTCAAACATTATTAAATGGGAATGTTTTCTCTGGCACCAACTACTTCTCCCCACAGTTTAAGTATTGATTTTTTTTAACTGAAGTAGCTTTGGTTTACAGCTCACATTAGAACTTAAAAACATATTTCCATAGTAGCTGGCATATGCAGGCAACTGTTTATTCTCAGTACCAGCCATAATAAACACTTGTACTTTTATAATCCAACAAATCTTTGTCTAATCACAACTTCGTTTTCAGAGCTGTAAAATTTGCATGCTATTTAAACCATTTTTAAGGAAGACTCTTTAGAAAATGAAAGATTTTCTCAGTCTGACTTCACTGTCTGTACAGACCAATAATTAACAGTAAAGAATGTGGTGAGATAGGATAGGTATATATTGCAACAGTATGTTGAGAAAAACCTTTGTAAAGCAGGACATGCTAATTGATTTTCAGAGGAATAGATAGTTTTTTAGAGACAAACCTTGAATGCAATCTAGAACTTATTCTGTTAAGTGTGAAAAAAATGTAAATCCTTGTTTGGATAAGATGGGTTTTTCACTTGAACTGAGGACAGCATCCAACTAACTTTTAAGTTTATATTTTAGTATTCCGAAGTGGTAAAGCTCTGGAAAATGGAGCAATTTGAATTCTCTTTTGGCGCATGCATTGTCAACAGAATTAATGAAGTTCTGCTTGCAGAATCATTATTGTGAATGAAAGAGCCCGGCACGGTATTTGAATTCCAGTGGAATTTGTCAAAACTGAAAATCCTAAAGGTATTTTGTTATTTGACGCTGGCTATTGGATATGGGAGTCACCAAGACACAGCAAGTGTGGAGTCTGTGATGCTGTCTTCTGGGAACATAACTGAGCTAGACTTGAGTAAAATCACTACTAATGTTTTTCATTTTAATATTGATATTTATCATGATGCAGAATTAGTATCAGTGAAATCTGGTATTAATTTGAAAAATATTACATAGTAGCACAGTCTGTCAGATACACTGATTTCCAATATGTAATTTTCTTCCCTTGCCCAAGCTTTTGTTTATCTACACGAAAATTGTCCTCAGAGCCAGCAAGCTAGTTCATTGCATAACCAAATATCTACTTGAGTGCACCAACATGTGTGACTTGAATGAATTTCAAACTTTCAAGAAATTCCCCATCGTTCAGGACCCCATTCAGCAGAAGATGAAGTACAGGACTGTGTACAGCCCTTGTGCTGGCCGTCTGCCAGCAGATGCACTTCATCCACCAGTCACCTATAACTGCTGTCTGAATTATATGATTACATGCTCAATGCACGGCAAAGTTATTACAGACTTGACTGTGGGCAGCAAAGGAGGATCAGAGACCAAGAGCAGCTATAGGAACAGCTACCTTTGTTTACACAAATGTGAGAAATTATCAAAAAGGGTAAGGCTACTGCTCTACAACAAGCAATACTACTGGTGAAGTTGATATGAGTTTCATCTCCAGGGTCGCCAGACGCATGGTACCAGTGCTGCATCCAGTCACAAAAACATGATGGCTTCAACAGAATGATGGCTCCAGTGTCATATTGTAGACCTTGTCAAAATAAGAAAAGGTGATGGAATGTAAATATCCTCCCCAGTTATGCAGAAGCTGTTAACATTGGAGGCAGGCAACTCATAATGGCAAGAATTTGGGGTGGCAGAAGGGAGGAAAGAACCATGTTCCCACAGCCTCCCAAGACGAGCTGGCAGGATCAGAGAAGTGGAGGAAAAGACACTGGTTTATTGCAGTCACATGTAAATGTTGGCATTTAACAATAGCAGCAGCGAAAGAAAAATCAGTTGAAAGAACCTGAGAATGCTGAAAAAAGCCACAATAAATACTGAATAACTGGAAGAGGAGCTATTTCTCATTAGAAAAGAACAAGAGTTTGAGAACTACTTGTACTTATTAAGATTGAACTGGCTTGGGACCATATGGAGTGGAAATTAAGAAAGCCAGAAAAAATCCACAGACACTTGAACAATGTGAAAAAGCGCCATTTTAGAAGGCTGCTAGGATATTAGTTGCCTCCTCAAGTTAAACAGAATGGTAGAGCATATCAGACTTAATGTAGGCTTAAGAAAAATAAATCATCGCCTAATGGACATTTTAGTAAATCATGATATTCCCACCTGAGAATGCTCAATGGCAAGGGATTTCAGCTGTAAGCTTGAGAGCTGAGGAAATGACTGAACATGAAAAGAGATCATCTAAGGAAACCCTAAATACAGAATCACAAGCTTACAAGAAAATTGATAACACCTGAGGGACTTGCAATGGTTAAATAATGGTTTGACAAGAAGGAAAAGCTAGGGCTTGTAGGCACTAAATGTATCCCCAGAGTAAACCATTGCAGGCAAATGAATCACTAAACAGGTTAACTCTAGTGCTCAGTGTTTTACTGTTAGAACAAAAATATTACAATAATTTACCATGCATGATGCATATATATTTTTTAATATTAAACTCTTACTGTCAGTCAGTGTTGGAGAGGGGAGAGGAGTTGTTTAACTGGAACTGCACAGCAAAGCAAAGGGATCTTTTAACTGTCCTGTTGTCTCAGACCTACTGTTGTGTATTCCCCTTGCTTCATTAAAAAGAAAAATCGGTTTAGAAGCTTTCTGAAAACATGCTATGGATGTCATGGAAGACCTCAGACCCTCAAGCCTAGCAATGTGAAATACAGGTACTCCTCTTGAAAATCTTCAGGGTACCTTGGTATTGCACTGTGGTACCTACCGACAGAATGCAAGTCAGTGTGCTACAAGTACTACAGTACAACACCAAGGTACCCTAAAGACTTTCAAGACCACAGAAACGAAGAGTCAGAGCAGAGCTACTAAGTCAGTTTGGTAAATAAGAAAAATATTAAATAAAAACATTAATTAAAAAAAAAGCAATATATCTGCCCCAACCAGCTCCATGTCCTCTACTGTCAGGGTATCTGGATTCAAAAGCTAGTGTGTCAAAGATGGAGCTATGTGGGCATATGATTTTCAATTCAGTAGTACAGTTCCCAAGAAGGAAATCTGGAGCTGTTCCATACAGGTTGGAAAGCAGAGAGACAAAAGAGGCCTCTAGAGCAGTAACCTTTCTTCTGAAAGGTTTATACTCCTCAAACAAGAAAACTCAAGGAATTTCTGTTCTGCTCTGCACTGGTGAGGCCTCACTTTGAGCACGGTGTGCAGTTTTGTGCACTACAATATAAGAAAGATGTAAAACAGTTAAAGATCATCCAAAGCAGGGGTACAAAGATGGTGAAGGGTCTAGAGGGAAAGAATTGACAACCAATTCTCTAAAGTTCTAGTCTGCCCAGTGGCCTTCCTGAAAAAGCAGGAGCCAAAGGGAGAAAAGCAGCTGTGAAGCAGCTAAGAATGGACACCTTCCATCTTTTAGTCCACTGGACAGCTTAGTAATCACTATTACCTCCTGTATCTATACAAGGCATGAAAGCAAAACGCTAGAAGCACCCAGAAAAAAAGGGGCACATTGGGGTCACCTAGTACCATGTTAGCATAGGCACAGCAGGCTGTCATCAGAAACACCACAACACAACTGCCTTAGTTTTCCTTAGCTCAACAACTTTCTGAAGGATTGCTTGGCACATTGTTTGCAATTCAGTTACTACACAGTTGTGGTGTTAGGAAAAGGTTCTGCACTGGAGGGTGGTGGGCTTGGAACAGGCTGCCCAGGGCAATGGGCATGGCCCCAAGTGCCAGAGTTCAGGGAGTGTTTGGGCAGCACTCTCAGACATAGGGTTTGGATTTTGGCTGGTCCTGGGTGGAGACGGGGGTTGGACTCGGTGATCCTTGTGAGTTGGGGTATTCTGTGATTCAAGCAACAAATTGGAGAAGTTACCCCAGCAGGGTATTGTAACACACATATTTCAAGTTATGGTTTAGATTGCTTCTAAATTTTAAAAGCAAAGTTAAATAATTACATAAAACAATAACAAATGATGTAACAAATGATGTAACAAACTTGTGTGTAACACGAAAATCGGATACCTCCTCTGTAAATGGTAAGCCAAAACACGGTCTTACAGCTACAAGTGAAGCTAGGCAAATTTCCTGAAGTTAAAAGGGTCTTAATAGACTTTCAGTTTGAGAATAAAATGATCTGCCCACTAACTTCAACAAATTAATTGCTGAAGGTCAACACATGAGGGGGAAGATGCCAACCAGAATGACCTTAAACATTCTTCAGAGGTGGGCCTGTGCTAACCTCATCAAGTTCAACAAGGCGAAGTGCAGGGCCCTGCAGCTGGGTTGGATTATTCCCACACACAAATACTGGCTGAGAGAATGGCCTGAGAGCAGCCCTAAGAAGGACTTGGAGGTGTTGGTTGATGAGCTCAGCGTGAGCTGGTAATATGCACATGCAGCCCAGAAAGCCAACTGTATCCTGGGCTGGATGAAAAGTAGTGTGACTGGCAGGGTGAGGGAGATGACTGTCTCCCTCTGCTCTGCTCTTGTGAGACCCCTCCTGCACTACTGCATTCAGCTCTGGGTCCCCAGCACAAGGACATGAAGCTGTTGCAGCAGGTTCAGAGGAGGCCAAAATGATGATCACAGGGCACACAAATGCAATGGAGACAGGCTGAGAGTTGGGTTATCCAGCCTGGAGAAGAGAAGGCCTTGTGGAGTCTTCCAATAAGTAAATGGGGCATACAAGAATTCTGGAGAGGGACTTTCTGCAAGAGCATGTAGTGATAAAACAAGGAGTAATGTCTTAAAACTAAAGGAAGGTAGATTCAGATTAGTTTCGAAGACAAATCTCAAAAGGTACGAGGGATATGAGGGTAGATTTAAATTAGACATTAGGAAGAAATTTTTTACTCAGTAGGTGGTGAGACACTGGCACAGGTTGCCCAAAGTTGATGATGCCCCTTCTCTGGAGGTGTTCAAGGCCACATTGGATGGGGCTTTGGGCAGCCTGATCTAGTGGGATGTTTCCCCAGCCATGACAGAGAGATTGAAACTAGAAGGTCTTTATAATCCCTTCCAATCCAAAGCATTCTATTATTCTATTACTGCTGTCACAGGCTAGAGGACACCTTAACCTGATCCTGTGGATTTTCCTTCTTGCTCTCTGTAAATGCTCAGTAGAGCAGACACTATGCTTACGCACCATATGTAAGCTACAGAAGCAACAACTCAGCAAGACAGTTCATGCTTACCTTTTCAAAAACATAAAGCAGATGCTCTTTTTGCAATTCATGTCCATTCAACTGAATTTGGATTTAGCCATAAAAGTCCACCTCCCCTTAATGTAAAGCAGGTTGAAACAACTTGTAGGACTTGTTAATTAAAAATAAAAGACAAACATAAAAGATAAAATCCTGGATCCTTTGAGGTCAGTGGGATTTCTGTTCTTCAGTACTCTTGTGCACTAACTCACTACTCATCTTCAACATTACCTAAAAGTAATTCTGCAGAGCACTATCATGTAGTTAATAAAAATGTCAGGATTACACCTAAAATTGACTCAGTCTCCACTTGTACTTATTTTTGAATGAAAACTAGTCCCAGCAGAACAAACAAAAAATCCATGCAAACTTTCTTCTTCAAAAGAGAATACTAAACACATAACTGAAAATTACCTTACGCAAGATTGGCCTCACCTTACACAGGAACCACAATTTGTTTCAACAGAAAGAGTAAAAATTGGTAGGAAGTAGGAATTATTTATTATTCAATTCTAAGTGACCTTACTTTCACATGGAATTTCATTCAGTTTTAAGAAAGATCAAAAATGTTTATAGAATTCTTAAAGCAATTTTTAGAAGCTCACCAGTTGTGCTTCATTAATCCTTTCAAGCTATTTAAAGTCCTTGTTTGTTACCTTAACATCTTTCAGACGCACTGGGATTCAGTATCACTTTATTAATCATCACAGTCCTGTATAAATAATACAATGACATAGCTTAGAAAGTGTAAAAGAACTGTTATATCATCCCTGGTTCACGATCTGACAGAAGTTCTTCCAAATTTATCTGCACTGTTAAAACATATGGCGCAGCACTGAAACAAGAAATCTTAGTGTCAATCCAGAAAATAAGAATTGTCAGTTTTGTCGTGTTTGTGTAAAGAAAAGAAAGCTCAGGAGGAAAACCCATAAGCACCAATTCTGTAAAGGCACAGTGAAAACCCATGCTCATGAGAGTCAGTGCAGCACAGAGGTGATCTTTCAGGGGTGGATCTTGTGATGTGTTCTGGAGCTTAAAGGAACAGTTTTGAGGTATATCTATCTGGAACTACGAGTGACCAAAAACAATAATAAGGCACAATGGTGAGTGTTCACTTTTGTAGAATACTTCATGGTGATCTCACTCATCAGGATTCGTTCTTTTCCTCCATTTCTAACAACTCATCAAGGAATTCCACAACTTCACCCTAGAAAAGATTAAAATTAAGAAATAGGTAAAATGAGTAGTGCTTACTATTAAAACAAACTGTAATAACTGGTGTCACATTGACTAGTTTTAACACTTTCATATACATACTAGCACAGCACGCCCATAAAATGCAAATAAATGGCCCACGCAGGTATACCACACATATTCACATACTTGCAAGGACATTCAGACCTTAAAAGAAGAAAATGCTACACTCCACATTAAATCTTGTACTTTTTCAGGTATTTAAATAGACAATGAAATCCTCAAATTTAGAAAGTAGACATATAAATGTTTAAAGCACCTGCTAAATTAGGAAACTGTTGAAATACCATAAAAAATGGAAGCTTCAAAATTCAAAGCGAAAGTATTCTGTAAACCATAACTATGACTTTGCATCTGTCTTCTCTAGCAGTTAATGTCCTTTGGTTCATCCTTCAAAATAAATTTTCTCCATTTTCACCCATGAATATTCACATTATACTTCAGAGCAGCAAAAACATAAAGAAACATAGATACTAGAATGTTTTCCATATTAGAAACAAATAATTTGCTTTTAAATTCAGATCCATAATATTGTACTTACAACTTCCAACCTTATAGTACACTGTACCAATACAACGTAACAATCAAACTTACTTTCTTTAAACTGCTCTTGGCATAGTCATACACCATAGATTTGTCTTCCTGCAGCCAAGTCAAAGTACTTTGGGATGACACTGTCCCCTCATCTGGAATTTACCGCCTTGTCAACCAAGCTACAGTAACTGAGCTACAACTTGTGGCCCAAGGTCACACCTTGAGCGCTGGTTGAAAGAGCTAACTGTAAATGTGCAGCAGCATCTCAGACTACAAAAAACTGACTGTAGCAGCTCATCTGCCTACACCCTCAGAAATACCAGTGTTTTCCTATCTCCCCTCCATGCACAGTTCAGGCACATCGATGCCTGAGCTTGTACATATTTTCACTTTTTGATACAACTCCAATACCAGGCTGTAAGAGAGACATAAATGCTCATCTTTTAATTTCCAATCTTTTATTCTAATAACTACAATGTTGTGTTAAAATGTTGTAATTTAAATTATGTTTTTAAAAAAAACCCAGTCCATCCTTTCTTGACATAATCCTATGCGTTTTAAAAAGGTTACAATATGTAATTTAGCCTTTTTCCAGAACAAGAAGCAACTTTCTGATAGAAAAAAAAAACTGTTAAGAAGTCTGATCAGCTCTTACTCTCAGATTAAAAAAAAATCAGAATTTAAAACAGTTGTGTTGAAAGAAAGTCACCCTTGTTTGGATGCTCACTTTCATACCCCCTTCACCCCTCTAGTCTAAGTCTTCATCAACTCTACCAGGTTTCTGAGTCTGGTTAATGAAGGCTGCAAACAGTAATTTGTAACCTTAATTAAATTTTAAGCACGTTTTTATCTTGGAAGGTATTCATCAGAAGGACACCACCTTCCAGATACATGCAGTTTCAGACTCAAAAGTTCACTTTCTGTTTCGTGATAAGGAAAGAGCACTCTGTCTGAGGACAGTGAAAATAACAGGAAGAAATAGAGAAATTCTGTATTTTGACTACAGAACAATTCTATTATGGACACGGCGGTTAAAAACACTAACATCACATTTTTCAGACGTGTGATTAGCAAGGAGAGAAATAATAAGAAGCAAGCAAACAAACAACAACAACAAAAAGAAGTGAGATGAAAGCCAGCTTAAGTAACTGCTGCTTTTGTTCCCCATTTCACAGTTCCATCTTTAAAACACTGTTGAGTTTTCACAACTGTGGTTTTAGAAAGTCCTGAAGGATGGCAATTTATTTTGCTTTGAATTTATTCAAAACATCAAAATTTCCAGTTCAACAAAAACACAAGAAGAAATGCCAGAACTTTCATATTCTCTGCTTGTCTTCCTGATTGCAGGAAGTCTGGCGACTGGAAAACAGGAATTCAACATTTCTGCACGTTTTCTTTTGTTAGAAGTATTTTGATTGCCTAAGGAGCCCCATCACATGAGGAACTTAACACCGCTTCACAAATGCATATGAAGAAAATAGCCACATAGTCCAATAGTCACTATGTAAGCCTTTTAAACAAAGGTTCAGAGGACTTAAGGACAGGTTTTCTAGCACAACTTCTAAAATAGAGGGCATAAACATTGAGGTGCCTCCTGAAGGACTACAGAGATGCAGGCCCCATTAACTATAAACTTAGTTACAAGATTAAGAATGCAGGTATCTCCTACAGGGCTCTCAAATCTAATTCAGACTGATTGTCTTACACCTCAGAATCATCATTTAATGAAAGAATAACAGATGCTACAAACGAATTCTCTTTTTAGTCTATCTGCAAAGACAAATCTCAAAAAGCCTGAGAGACAAAGTGAGGGGCGTAAACATCTGACTGTATGATCCAGAATAAAGTATAAGGAAGACACTGAGATTTCAGTACTGTGACTTTAGTAACTCAGATGTATGGGAACTTAATTCAATTTGAGATATTGTCACACTCATCAGTAAGGTGGGATATTCCAGAAGACACGGGAGCTTGTATCACCTAGACAAGAGAAGGCTCTGTGGAGACCTTACTGCAGTCTTTCAGTGCATAAAGGGAATCTCCAAGAAACACCAGGAGAGACTCTTTAATGGGGTGTGTAGTGGTAAGACAAGGGGCAACAGTTTTAAATTAAAGAGTAGATTTAGATTAGGCATTAGGAATAAATTCTTAACTCAGAGAGTGGTGAGGCACTGGCATGGGCTGCCCAGAGAAGCTGTTGATGCTGCTTCCCTGCAGGCGTTCAAGGCCACACTGGATGGGGCTTTGGGCAGCCCATTGTAGTTGAAGAGGTGTCAGAACTAAATGGTCTTTAAGGTTTTTTCTAATCCAAACCATTCTATGATTCTATCCAGATATCTCATTTGTTTTTCTTCAGGCATGTTTTCAAACAGAGAAACATGAAAGAGCCCAAAGTTTTAAATGTGAAAGGATGATTAAAAGAAAAAGCAACACAACAGTATTTGAAATAAGCTTGCCTGAAATCTGAAAGAGTCTGAAAATGATCTTTAAAAGTGGGTGTGATAAGTCCTTTCTGGTCTAATGAGAATTTCTGAGGAGTAGAAGAGTTTGAAACATAGCTAGAAGATGAAAATAGTTGCTTAAGCAATAAACATCCAGAAAATAGGCTGTAATGCAATTTAATAATTGCCTGGATGTTGATTATTTTTAAAAAGCCTAATAATCACCATCACAGTTAAAGACAAAAAGTGTAGTTGAAATATTTTTGCCTGCACTTTACAGTAAGAATGTAAAACATCCAGACACTGACCACACTGTAGTTGGCATCCTGATGAAAGGTGATAATACTACATCAGAAGAGTTTATCACATTGTCACACTAACATCTGTGACCAGATTCATCACTGTTTTTGCTCTACTAGCACCCCCTCAACACTGCATCAAGCATTTTGCATGTTTGATGTCAGTAAATACTTCCTAGATGTTAATTCCAGAAGAAAAGGTCAATGGTATCCTAGGTTCCATCAGAAGAGGGGAGACCAGCGGGGTGAGAGAGGTGACAGTCTCCTTCTATTCTGCCTTTGTGAGGCCCCATCTGGAGTACTGCGTCCAGGCCTGGGCCCCCCTACACAGGAAGGATGTGGAGCTTTAGGAGAGGGTCCAGAGAAGGGCCATGAAGATGATCCAAGGGCTGGAGCACCTCTCCTATGAAGACAGGCTGAAGGAACTGGGCTTGCTCAGCCTGGATGAGAGAAGGCTGTGGGGAGACCTCATTGCAATATTTAAAGGGAGTTTATAAACATGAGGGAAATCAACTTTTTACAAGGGTGGACAGTGACAGGACAAAGGGGAATGGTGTTAAACTAAAGGAAGGGAGATCTAGATTAGATGTTAGGGGGATGTCCTACTGAGAGAACGGTGAGGTGCTGGGACAGGCTGTCCAGAGGGATTGTGGATGCTCATCACTGGAGGTATTTAATGCCAGGCTAGATGGGGACCTGGGCAATCTGATCTAGTACTTGATCTAGAGGTTGGCAGCACTGCCTGGGGCAGAGGGGTTGGAACTTCATGGTCCTTGAAGTCCCTTCCAACCCAAGCCATTCTATGATTCTATGACTCTAAGAAAAGCCTCCTGCCTACTTGTATCTGGTAACTTCATGTTAGCTTTCAGATCTGAAATCAGAAAATGATTCTCTGGTATGATTTAAGCACTCAGTCTGACAGACTTTTTCTTATTACCTACCTAAATAAGAATCCCAACAAATTCTACACGTGAAGATGGCTGCAAAACTATAATTCTTCCTGCTGGCAGCTACTACAGGGAACACCAGCCACCCAGCTCTAATGCAGGTTATGTAAAAGTGCTGCTCAGACAGTGCTGATGTAAATCAAGGTTCTGCCCACAGCGTGATGTAGCTGTCTGGCTGTAGCTAGTAGGTCAATATATAAATTCTGATTAAGCTTGGGGAAGGGCAGATTTTGCTGCGGACGAGTACTTAGCTGATCATTAGGCAGCTGACCACTGGAGAGCACACATGCAGACTGCTTGGTCTACTCCTGAGAAGCACACCTTTATTGCAAGGTGCCCCTTCGTCCAGTCCCTGCCTCTTGGTTTGATCTGGTGGCCAAAAGTATTGCTGCTGGGGTGCAACTCTGTCAGCACTCCGTGAGCTACCAACCCGTATAACAAACCTCTTCCCTCTCTCCATCCAGAGTCTATCAGCAAAGTGGGAATGACAAGAGGAATGCATGGGAAAAGATGGACAGGTATAGCCTGAAATACGGGAGGATACTGAGTAGCAGCAGGGGAATGTTCCTAGACAGGTGTGAGTGGTAGGAAGAATCAGAGAAGCTGATCAACTGGAGCCTCCGGGTAGCTGTTAGATATGCAGATTGAGTACCCTTGGCTTAGAGTAACAACTGGACAGAGGCTCAAACAGAAAGAACAAATTTTGCACTACAGTAATTCAAGGTCTTACAGCAAGTAAATGAATAGGTGGATAATAAGAAATAATAATTTTAAAACAGAATTCTTGATTAATGCTATATAAGCTAACCCAGGCTACCAAGACTGGTACACTAGCTATTCTAAGAAAAGCTAGAGCATTTAAAAAGTAAGTCCTAAAAAGGAGGAAAAATGCAGAACTCCTCACTTACTACCACAAGCTGAGTGTCCAAGACCAAAGCATGCGTTTGGGCCAGGGATTGTTACTGACCCTTTCTTAGGCAATATTAAGTGCTGCACTCACACGCAAAAAACACAACCTGTTAGAAGAAACATCTGTATTTTGGAGATTACTTGCCAGCTATTAAAATAAACAGCAAAGAGGAAAAGCTCCCAATACGTGGCTCAGTTATAGTCCAACTGAGACTGGTGGTCAAGCACCAACTTTTCTTTTGCCAGCTGCATTTAAAAATAGAAGCAACCAGTTGTTGCACCAGTGTCTGTACTGCTCTGACAGGCCCAGATGCTTTGCCTTTGGTTGCTAAGACTAAGTAAGCGCTGCCTTCTGCATAGCAAATATTAATCATTCATAGGTCCTTGCCTCTAACTACAATCTGTTCTGTCCTTTCTCAGCGTGGACTGGAAAAGTTCTGGGAAAAACAGCTTTCATGTGACAACCCACACTTTCCATGCAGATTAGCTGATGGCATTTTGTATAAGGATTCCATATGCAGGGCAGTGCAATAGACTGTTCCTCAGGGAAGTAACAGAATATTAACATAATAGTTTCCTAGAATGAATTAAGATCTACAGAAAAATATTGTTATGGACATAAACTCATGCCTGACTGATACCAGTGAACGAGTAAGGAAAAGCCTTTATTCTCACTAATCTAAGAAACTGAGACTTAAGAGACAATACACAGAGAAAGAAGAATTGCCTAGATCTTTATTTCCTTATAATCTATGACCTAAAAGGAAAATACTTATCCCACAAAACGTCCCCTGGGTGTCTTTCCCAGCAAAAAAAATTGCATTTTGCAAAAGTTGGAAAATAGTAATTACTGAAAACTTTTTCAATAGTGAAACTAACAAATTTGATTCTCTTATGTGTCAGGTGTAGGTGGCTATGTTTTGGTAGTGGGAAAGTTCCAGGGGTGGCCTCTGTGAGAAGAGGCCAGGGACTGCCCTGGAAGTCGGGAGTAAGTATCCTAAAACTCCCTAACTAATTTGAGTAATTAATGAGAACGGCAACACAGTTAGATTCACAAAAAACAGCAGATTTTGTCCATTTTTCTCAAGTCTTCAAGGACTAATAACTATTTTGCACGAGAGAAGACAAAGGTTTGATATTGTTGACTGTGGAAGATGTGCTTTGCAGGCCTGAGGGAGGCTGCAAACTCGTAGCATGTAGCCAACCAACTCGTGATATTTTGGGGGGAGTGCTATTTCAGGATAACAGTAATGCATGTGTCAATAAGTGGCTAGGCCATGGTGCCCGAAACGTTTATTCAGCCTTCAATCAAGAAAAAGTTCATTGATCTAACCTTCAGTTAAAACATGAGAGTTCAATGTAACCACCTTCCAGGTTCTCTATGAGCAGTAAAGGCCAGACTTGACATTCCTTGCATTCTAGCAAGAAAAAAACCCCTCAATTATTTGTGCAGAAAAATAATTTGGCCCTTCACTTGTTTATATTTCAGATGCTCAGTCAACAGCGTGACCCACTGTCATATGCTTTTAGTGATTTTCTTTTAAAAGAGCTTAGTTATTCCCTATATCCGTGTTAACTGCTTTTTCAAATATTTTTCCATTTCGTTTTTTTATTGCATATTCTGAACATAAATTGTTCTCTCCCCATATACCTTTGGAGATTGTAGTACACTGCAGTGATTACAATATTTTACAGTAATCTAATAAGTGTGCTTTCCTCTTAACATTTTTGTAATGCCTATAAAATATGAGTCAATTCATTTTCAAAGCAACTAAAAAACACTGCTCCCACTGCACTGAAAACAGAAGTCTTCTAGTTTCTAAACTCTGCTTATGCTCTTTTTGCCACTTTCTGATGTACACAGAGCCTTAAGCAAATTGGTGCAGGTAAAAAAGTTCTTCTTAATTTCTTATCTAATCCTGCCACTTATGCCCTACTATGCTTCCCGCTGTAGGTGGTTTAAATGGAAGGAGAAACAACTTAGACTACAGTATAAGTTCAATGGTAAAACAGCAAGAGGGAAGACACTTCTGAAGGGAGCCAGCTACATAGGCAGGATCTCTTGTAGAAAACAATGATGAAAAATAACCTTTTTTTTCCTTTAAAAAAGCTGGTATTGAACAGGGACCATAATAATGTCAATTAGCTACAACTTCTCTCTTAAAACAGCTGCCACCAGCTTTTATCAGTGGAACCCCGCTGCTGGAGCTGCGTAGGTCTGAGGTCAGGGCAGGGTTTATACTTCCGCATTTACAACTTGCTGTTACGAGCACACTTGTATAAATCATTTGAAAATACGTAAAATGTGAGTTAATAAAGCCAAAAATATGTTGCTAGTGATTTCTGAACAGAAAAATAGGCTGAATTCACATTATAATTTGCAACCAGTAGTCTACTGGGCGCTCCTGCCTTGATGCTATTTCGTATCTTTCCACCACTCATTAGTTCAACACTCACTCTCCTTTGTGTCATATTTAGCCATGGAGCATCTAAGTCTCAGCTGTTGTACAAATGGAAGGGCACACAACTGACAATGAAAAAGAGCAGGATGCCAGAAAGAAAGAAAAAAAAAACAACAAATGGACCAAGGCTGCCAACAGTTTTTCACCTATTAAGTACTGAAAGAAAAATTGGATCATCTCAGCCAAATATCTGTAGTTCCTATGTAATTTTGAATAGCTAAATAGCTATCCCTGAAAAAGTCCTCAAGAACACTGAATTTATGCGCCAGAAACTTGTCTCCTGTAATTAGTGTAGCATTGAAGTTATATCTGCACTAGCTGAATATCTGGCTCTTTATGGCATTTCATTTTGTTATTTAAATCTGTGCACTACTGGGAGTTAAAACTATTAGAGCTTTTATGTGTTACACAGCTGAACAGAAATCAAGAAGCTTGATTATCCACGGGCAACTAAGATGACAACACTGTGTAATGCTCTGTTAGCTTTGCTATGGAAAACTCTTTAAGGATATTTAATAATTACTTTTAAGAAAAAGTTATTTGTAGCAAGTTGGTACTAATAGTCTCTGTCACCTCTACCATGTTTAATGTTTGAACTGAAGTTTTTCATTTCCTTGTGGAAAAACATTAATAAAGTAACATGAACAGGACAGTTTTTCTTGTACCGTCATATGCAAAAATCATTACTACGTGTTCCAGCCTCTGCCATTACTGCAGTGTATTATTGGAAGAAGTCACAAGTTCTCGCTTGCTTTGCTAATGGGATTTAAAAAGACCCATGGATGATCTGGAATACATGAGCACTGTAAAGTTTGAATAGAGTAAGATTCTCCATTTGAGAATAAGGACATACATAAAGAGATCCTTTAGCTTCACTGAAAGAAAGAGAATGGTTTTTTTTTTCCTTAGGTTATTTTATAGGTTTGTTGGCCCACCAGCAAATAGAGCCCACAGACAGCAAAGATGGAGCACAGAAACTCACAAAAGGCATGGTCTATGGATCAAGTGGTTTAAATGAACTGCGTCCACTAGAAAGAGAGGTTGCCTCCCTCCTTAACAGTTTTTAATAAAGCTTTTACTGTAACATTTTATCTGAGTTTTTCATCAGTTTTCCGCATTCCCATAGAATAAACTTTTCTATCTGCGCCAGGAGAAATATTAAAAAATATTCTATTTATACTACCATGTCCTGCCCATACAGCAAAAACTACAAGGCAGCGATTTTATCTCTGTGCTATTCCTGCTCTGTCTGGACTCCCTGAAAGGCTCCTGCAGCCAAGAAGAAGCTCTGGTAGCCAGGGAATTTATGAGTTCACTACCAAAATTCAGAGCCAAGCCAGAGGCACGGACAGCCTCCATCTCTCCTAGGTTCTTCAGTCCTGTTAAGGGAGAGCACAGAAGCCCTTTAGCTTTTCTCCAGGAAATGAGAACGACATTTTTTCTAATATGAAGAGTGTGAGGTAAGGATGTAGGTGGCATGGCCAGGCCCAGTAATTTTGGTTGTTTAACCCAAATGTAGCCCAGGGTAATGACACTTCCTTGACGCTTCCCCAGAAGCTTAATTGATGTTTCCACTGTACAGCCCTTCTGTAGACTGCAAGGCCATTTATCATTGCACCCGTGAAATGGGCTACAGGAACTAATGCCAACAAATGGATGTTTTTTTTTCCCCTGTATTAAATGCTTGAGATTGAAGACTGTGTTTATAATTCCCTCTTCTAACAATATACAGGGAAAGTCTTCAAAATAGACTGCATTCCTCCTTCCTTAATTACTCATCCCTTTGTTTTGGAGCAGCAGATGTGAAAGAAGGAAAAAATTACAAATGAAGTTTATGTCTAACATAAGAAAACATTATGGACAAAGCAGAATGTTTGTCCAAATCAACAAGGGAATATAAAAAAGCATTCAAGAATTTACACACCCTGATTGGAAACCCATGTAGACTAGTTCTCATCTAAGCTTAACCATATAATGAGAATATTAAAATGTCCTTCAGAGACGTTTATTACAATGGAAAGACTTAGCAGTCTTCCTATCGTCTAGTAACCCTGTAATGGAATTCTACACAGAGAGTTGTTTTCAGGTCACCAGCATACTGAAGGCAGTACAGACATATTATTACTTCTCCCCTATGAAATATTATCTCTACCTATGTGCTGGATAAAGTAAAAAGTGAAAACATGATAAAACTTTATAACACAAACCATTTCTTTTCTTTTTGGTTGTAACTAAAAAACACCGTAGCACTGTTCACCACAAGTATACTGCCCCGTGCCATGACTGAACACAGTGCTTTGGCAATGCCAGCAATGAAGTATTTCATCATTAGAAGATTTTTTAAACCTTTAAAATGAAAGGTACTGAAAACAAAACAAAATGCAACTCAAATCCTCGTAACATACCTGAACTTCAGCTGTGGGAGACAAAGAAATGATCTTTCAACAATTTAACTACTTTTCCCACACAAGAAAACCACTTCACGAATTTCAAGCCTAATATTAGTCATTATATGTTACTTGGCCACGAATTCCAACCATTTCAGATGCAAGACTGGGTGACCAAAATGTCACTGTGCAGAAGAAAGTAAGGGGTGACGGGACTTCCCTTTGATAAAATTACAGGTTAGGTAGGGACTCCTGGACAAAATTAAGAGGGTTTTAAAATGTAACTTAAACAATGTTTCAGAAAGAAAAGGAAAAACATTTGGTTTAAATATATATACAACTTCTCTGCCCCCTGGTGTTATAGCTTGCAAAATTAATTTTCTTTTGGGGGCTGGGTGCATTATCATTACCCTTGTTTTAAAATGCGATGTGAGTGGTCTACTGCTCTTTGGCTTTGTTTCCTCTATTTTCATTTTACAGAAGTAAAATTTATGATCAATTGGTCACAGTTACCAGAACATTTCTCCACAGTACAGGAATCCTGGATTTCTAATTACTTATCATTTTAATGTGATTATTGTTTTTCAGGTTTGTTTTTTTCAAATAACGATTTTCTATCTAGAAGACTCACCTCATCATCATCCATTAGATGTTCCTTTGCGAATTCATACATTTCCAACTGGAGTGTGGTTATGTTGTGATATCGAACTGCATCCTACAGAAAAAAAAAATTAAACTGCTCTGTTACTTGAGGGTAGTAAGACAGAGGACTGTCATCACATGTCATCTAAAACTGCAAGTGAAGCTAGACCCAGATTTAGCAGAAGGTAGGTCTCAGAGGGTTTAAAATGTTTGAGAAAGGAAACAGCAGAACAGCATACAGCATATCCAATGTCTTCTGCGGATCCTACTAAGCATAAGCTCCATCGGTGTGAGAAGAACAAAGCACTCTCCTATTTCTCATGTTTCAAAGCATTGGCGAGTCTGAGGATAAGGAATGAGACCGCCAGAGCCAAGCAGCAAGCAGCCTGTGCCTGCATTCCAGTGGGCTTTGGATATGAGAAAGCTTCCATCTCCCTGTGCGCTGGCATAAGGCGGCAGGCAGTTCTGGGAAAAAGAAAACACTGAGGTATTTTGCATTGTAATGACTCACCACCCCAGCCCGTCTGGGAGTGGGAAATTCTGTATGGTCATCTACCTACCTGTCCCTCAGTTCCCTGGGTGTCTGCCTGGACAGCACAGGGTAGCTGTCACTCTCAGAACTGTGAATACCGCCAGTAATATACTTTGACTATTCCATTTAATTCTTTTCAGGGAGGAAAACAGGAGACTTCCCCTTCCACGGGGACATCTAAAGCTTAGAGTTAAATGCTGCTGACGCTTTGGTACCATTTTGTGAAAATAAACTAGAGACATTATGGTTTTCATGGCAAGTGATTAGGACAGCAAGCAACTTCTTTTCATAGCAAGCCAGATCAAAGTACAAGAAAATACAGCTGTATACATTTGATATTTAATATTTAAAAATTAAACTATCTGTAGCCCCAACTCCTGAGAAGTTATCAATGAAACATTCACAGTTAATGTGTAGGGCCCTTGTTCTGTCCTTTCTGCATATTGACGCCAAATCTGTTTGTGGTCTGCAGTTTTAAACTGCTCCTACCCCTCACTCCCACCAACGTCAAATATTGTCTCCAGCATGGTTACAAAGCGCAGTTTTGTTCCCAACAACAGTAGCAGCAGAATGGTCTCTTTCCTGCGTGAACTCAGACTCACAGCTGCTGTCTGAAAGAACCAAATGCATCTTCTCTGTATTCTGTCTCTGCTGGCCCTGCAGGACAGCCTTGGTTTCCAGCATGCGAATAAGGTGTGTTGCACAAAACCTGACAGCTGCCCATAAACAAAAAAAGTTTAACAGATGGAGTGGTATTTTTCACTTGAGCTGGCTGGCCTGAGAGGAAGGAAAGCATTATCAAATTATTTCATTCATTATCAAATTATTTCATTCATTATCAAATTATTATAACTTATAAGGTATATATATGAACTGCCCTGCAGTGTTGCTACAGATAAAGCAAGTCACCTAAGCACTGCACAGATATACTGAGCTTAATGCCACATGAAGAACTGAGGGATGTGCCTTTGGGCCAGCACCGGTCTCAGTGACTGAGGTGTCTGAAGAAGCAACGTGGAAAGGACAACTTGAACATCAGCCTGAGGGGTGCCTGCTGTTGATTCAGCTAGGATAACTTAAATGACTCCTACATGGGAAAGTCATGCCCTAAGAAAAAGGAAAGGCACTAAATTTGTGGAACGTGCATTGCTAATGCCTAAGTACTTGTACAGTGTATACCACCGATGCCTAAGGAGTCAGACAAGAGTCATAAAGCAGCAAATTCAGCTGCATGACACAAATCCTGGTACCAAGAAGTGAAAGAAAATCTGACTTGATAATCACAGTCCAGGCTGCTGGACTACAAGACGTCTTTAAATGTTAACAGAGAACCCTGGACATGGAAATTTAAAAACAGCAGAGAAATCCATTTTTAGAGTTATTTTTCAAAGCCAGAGCATAATCACTGGATGTTTGTATGGTGTTTTAAGTAATTCACTTACCGATCTGGGCTGAAAATCATCTTCTTGAAGTCCCCATTTGTCTTTGTGGTACTGATAATAGACCATGTTCTGTTTCATTACTTCATCTTTCTGGTCAAATAGAAGGTAACTAGCAGCACAAGAGGCTGCATTCTTCATGTCATTCACTAATTAATAAACACAGAAATAAATCCACACAAGGTAAACAAAACATATTGCCACCTTTCCACCATCTGCATTAAACATACATTAAAAAAAATGTTTCCAAGGAAGAATATGCTATTTTTGTGTTCTGAAACATGTAAGGTCATGATTCAGAAATGGAGATTTACCTAACACAAGCTTATGGCTACAAGTTAGGTCATGAACAAGAGTAATACAAGTTACCTGGCTTCCCTAAGAACTACCTTCTTCTTTGTAGGGAAAATGGAGATAACTTACCATCAACACAGAAGATAGTTTTCCTATGACATTATTTTCTCATGGTGGTTTTCTAGGATAATTCTAATCAAATGCCTCTCCCAGCTACAGAATCAGTGAGACATCAACCCACAGCTTGGGGATGCCTACTGTGGCATTTTTTATAAAACAAAGAAACAAATTTAAAAAAAGAAAAAAAATCCACTTCATTTTACTTGGATTGACGAAATGGAGGGGTCAATATGTGTAGGCAAAAAACATACGCAAAAGTCATTAATGGCTTGGCTGTATATGGCTGGCTATGCCTTTTCTTTGGTGTTGGAGCCTGAAAGAGTGGCACTAAGGGCTAAATGTGTTCTTAACAGTGCAGGAAGTTCCTCAAGAAACCACAAAATTCATTGAATGACTTACCTATCAAAATGTGTAAGCACTGAGCACCAGAACACTATCATTTCTGTTTGTTATGTGGTCCTCTCTTTAAAATGCACGTAGCCTCATGTGCTCTATTCTAAGGGGACTACGAGAATCCACTAGGAAAAAGAGAATGGTATGAAATACTCTGCAGGTTTCTCTGGAAGAAATTCTGAATAATAAATTGAGAATTCAGTATTCATTCAGTAGGTACTGTTATGTTAAGTGTGTTGCCTTGAGGTCACAATCTTTCTTCTTTCTTAATGAATAAGTAAGAAATTTAAGAATGAAGTTCCTGTTAGAAGTATACATTCAGCTGCTTAACCATATGGGTCCAAAAGCTTGGTCACCTCTTTTTTATTTGTACATAGGTGTGTAGAGTGCATCAGTGCCACTGCATGCGTTCTAGTGTATAGGAAGTGGCTGACACTATTTACCCTAAGATGTCATATTATGAGTCACTTCATAAAGGCTAAGAGCTGGTGTATTACATATTTTATCATAAAATACATATGATGAACATTTAATGTTTGTATGAAATTCTGAAAAGTGCAAGTAAATTGTGCTGGCAGCAGGTATTGTATAGAATGAGGGGTGGTGATGTGTCATATCACACTTGCTCTGTAACTGTCACAATTTTCCAGCACTCAAGTGGAGATCAGTCACAAGCAATAATATCTTAAAACAAAGGGGCTTGCCTGGGCAGAATTCAACCTCTACGTTTAGAAATTCACTTTGTCATGAACAATTTTATGAGCCAGGGATCCATCATGCTCATCTCCCATGTCTGCAGTTATATACTGAGAAAAAGATGTGGGGTATCTCAGACTTACAGCCCCAGCATGGGCAAAAATGCAGTTTCTGGAGGTCACTATTTATTTCCAATGCAGAAAAAGACAAGGAATGGAAGCTCTCCCACATCGTCCCAATGTTATTTAAGTCTGTTAAATCACTACTTACATTTATAATACGCAAACTGTAAGTAATGGTACATGGTGGCCACAAATTTCTCAACAACAAAGCCTCCTATAATGGGTGTCAGATTACTTTCACACTGCACTTTGCATGCAAGGACTTCAATATAATGATCTAAAAGGAAGAAAACAGCAACACAGGATATGAGTAGAAAACATCGAACTGTTATAACCATTCCCAGTAGCTACCACCATCAAAATTTGGCCTTATAATGTTTAAGCCCTGTGCATCCGGAGCTTGCTGCTTGGAATTACTGCAGTACATCTCCAGTGCTGGCACTCAGCTCCTGTGGTAAAATCAGTAGGATCAGGATTTCAAGGATCTCAAAACTACAATTCCAGAGAACTAAGCAGTTAGGTTTCACTGCCACCTACAGGCAGTCTGTGGTGGTGGGTTTTACACAGAGCATTATGGAGTACTGCGTTTTTTCCAAACTGTGAAATGAGCAATGGTATTTCTGAAAGCCTTTGTGATTTCATTGAATTACTGCACAATTAAGGTCTACCTTAGTACAGTGGTATCACAGAGAAAGACACCAGGTGATTGCAAAATAAACCTCTAGAGATGGCTGCATTTTTTGCCAGATGTGAGGATATTCTAAAAGAGACAGCATGGTATCCTAGTCTAAAAGACATGGATATGCTGCATGCTACAGAAAAACTTTAATCCAAAACGGTTTAAGGTCACGTGCTTTCCCAGTCTGAAAAACTAAGTACAATGGGGTGGGACTAGCAGTGATTTTATCTTCAAGAAAATATGTTCCAAGAAAGCCTTCCATCAAAGAATTCCAAGCCTTTGCAGGACATACATACAGTATTTGAAATGTACTGCCCACACCTGTGATGACATCATGTGGTACTCCTACCTTTCTGTCTCACCACTACTGCTGGAACAGTCTTTTCCTTCCATGGAGAAAGAGGACTGACAGCAAGTGCTAGTCGTAAATGAGCACTGACAGAGTGAATGAGTTACAGACATCCTTTACAGTAGTTTGGAGGTGATCCAAACCATGGGGGCTCTGGCTCACTGGGGAAGAAAGCCGGTGTTTCACAGTTTAGTGCCTATTAATTTTCCTCCACTCCTTATCTACTGTTCCAGGCATTTACCACCTTTGCTGAAGTAAGGCTTGAGGAAGAGCCTGCAGTAGCTATTCCATATTAATAGTACAGGTAGATATTCACTCACTACTGTGAGATAATGTGGAGCTGCCCTTTCTTTAAAGTTCTTTACAAAACATGCAGGCATTCTCCACACATGGACTGTGCAGCACTCAGCTCAGTGCACTGGAGAAATGGCTTCTTTCACTACAGAAGAGCACAGGAAATATGCGTGTGCCATTCTGACATTCAAAAGAGGTGGCACCACTTTTTCATTGAAATGTACTATTTTTTTAAGCTATACACTTAAGAAATCTCATTTGCTAGGAAGCTTTCCTTTTACTGAAGGAAAGATGAAAAATCACTATCTGAAACTTGATGCGTATTTCTTTTGTCATAAATATGACAACAGTGATACACAAACCACAAAGCAGATTTTGAAGGCAGGCTGAGCATCAAAGACAGATATTAAAATTATGGTCAGGAGGTCTGTCTGCTTAACAGTTGCTAGTTGGATGGAATAGTTGTTATTTACATGTGTGTGTTATCCTGACACTCTTGATTTCCAAGTTAATGTAAGAACTCTTTGTTTCAATTTTCTGACAACACTCACTTATGTTACTAAGCAGAAAAGTAAACCACAATTCAAGCACTTTTCAGTGAATCTAATAAACTCCTATTGGCCCAAACTAAACAGGGGGCACCATGAGCAATTCCCATTGCAAACTAAGGAAGGAGGACTTAGGTAGCTGATCCTATAGATGAAACTGAATATACTTTCAGGTCTTCTTTCTTGAATGTTTCCTAAGTACTCACCTGCAATGGAGAGATAGAAGTCTTTAAAATCTTTAATCTCTCGGGAGCCTTCACAGGCTGCTATACAGTCATCGTAGGCTTTGAAGAAATCAGGAAGAGCCAGTTCCATATCTGAGATGGATGTTCTCCAGTTGTCACCATTGTATGCTCTCACAGCTCTGACAAAGAGATTCTGAAAAATCGGCAGGAATGAACTACCAGTAAGTGACCTGTGGAAAGCTGTATGTAAATTCAAATACAGTAAGTGATGTCTCAGCATTTCTGAATTACTAAATAAGCTGCTATCCAGTTAATATGAAACAAATGATGAACAGATTTTATCAGATATTTCCTACATAGTTGAGTACGTAGCTGTATTTCAGATAAACAGGAAAGCCTGCTGGAAAAAGATAGTGTGATTCCAAAGAGCATATTTTGAGGTAGAGATTTTCGGCGGAATCTTAACACCAAAGAACAATTTTAAGCTGTACCTCTACAGCACTCACAGCATTTGAATAACTCCATGTACTTGCTTACTTCCATTAGCTATCTGCATGTAGTAGCTTTCAAGTATGCCACTCCACATCATTTGCTGTGACTTATGGAACAGTAAAAAACAGAAGGTGTGAGAATGATTGCAGGCATTAAGAAAGCGAACAGAGATGTCTGAGGTAGATAATAAGATGGAAAGGAGAGGTAGGAGCTGAGAACATATCATAGAATCATAGAATGGCCTGGGTTGAAAAGGACCACAATGATCATCTAGTTTCAACCCCCCTGCTATGTGCAGGGTCACCAACCACTAGACCAGGCTGCCCAGAGCCACATCCAGCCTGGCCTTGAATGCCTCCAGGGATGGGGCATCCACAACCTCCTTGGGCAACCTGTTCCAGTGTGTCACCACCCTTTGTGTGAAAAACTTCCTCCTAATATCTAACCTAAACCTCTCCTGTCTCAGTTTATGTAAGTAAATGATATCTTCAAATCTCACACAGTAACAGAATGGTTCCAAAACACTGTACTGGGAATAAACACACCTCATAAGGCTTTGTCTCCAAGTCTTTAATGTGCTCCTCAGCATCAGGTATGCTCTTATAGTAGGCCATATTTCTTTGCATCATTTCATCATCTGGATGCTTCAGAAGAAATGTGTGAGCTGCTGCAATAGCTTTCGGAAGGTTATTAGACTAAACATGGAAATAGGGGAGAGAAGGAAGAGGGAAAAAAGGTTAATTGGGAAAAAAAATACCAGATTCCTGCAGGATCTATATTTCCAAGCTTACCACTGCTAAAACCACATTCATGGCAGACACAATGGTACAGTGAAACTGATACAATACTTCTCAGTTTTACTACTAGCTGCACCACTATGAACATTTCATTCTTTATTTTTAAAGTCTATTATTGTTGCAAATAGCATAAATGATTGTAAGTCAAAAAGAACACTTTTTGCCCTTCTCACTCAAAAAGCTGACAAAGCTTAAAATTATACTGTTACTCATGTGTAGGATTAATCACACAGCAATTACTGATGCCTAACTATGGATACTGAGCAGGAATCATTACTTACCCCCTCTCCGTGGTGTTTATGTAGCAGCATGGAAGACAATACTACAATAATGTACCATCCTGGTGGTGTTACAAAGTTAGAGTAAACAGCAGGTACTTGTTCAGTAACTGTTCTAACGTACTCCATGATTTTTGTACCAAATTTTAAACTAAATTTAACCCCTGTATTGGAAGTATATATTACTCATATACATATTTACATCTACATTTGTATGTGTATTTTTATTATTTTATATGTATGCATATTTTATAAAATACATATCACGTACACGCATATGTATGTAGAGTGCAACAGTGAAAGTAAAAGCCTTAAGCACTTGTGAAATGTTAAGTACTTCTCTCTTGTAAGCCGAGATCCAGACCAGTCCATCCAGCTCACTGATGCGTAGCTGTTATTGAGTTCCACTAAACATCTGAAATAGCTTATGGCAGTGTACATATAAAACCATGAGCAAGAATCACAAGCATGTATGCACACACACTCATCCATTTGCATCCATAAAAGGCAGCCTTTCATTTCAGAGGAAACCTGAGAGACTATCACACCAAAAGAAACACTTTGACCCTAAGACGAGCTCTCACTGCTGTGCTGCTGTAAGTGCCAATGCAGTGGGATCACGCCAGCTGCATTTCCTGCCGTCCCCAAACTATGCACTTCCAGCCAGCCCACACACTGCTGAATGCAGAGGGAAAGCACTTTCGTCAAATGCCTGAGTTCTCCCATGCTTTAACCCTATTTGCTGGGAAGCTGGCAAATCTCTCATTGTTGCTTGGTACGCGATTTATTCTTGTTTGTAACTCTGGTGGTAAAAAAAGCGAGTGAGAAAAAAAGAAAGCTGTGTAGAAACACATTCCTACGTAAACTCAGTGCCTACCAGGCAGCTCCCTCCAGAGGACCAAACAGCAGCACAGGAACATCTGCTCCCGGGATCGTCTAAGACGTGGCAAAATTTCACTCCTGAACCCACCTGAATAAATACGTGGTCACTCTAAAAAAATCCACAGAGTGTTTCTTTATGCCTTCTTTCTGTATTATATGTGATATTATGGAAGAAGAAGGAAAAAAAGTGACACTACCTTCTTCAGAAAACCACCAGCCAGGAAAAAGTCCTTTGTACACAGCAGTTCATATTTTTAGAAGGCCCATTCAGAGCTCTCCAAGTGAGGGATGAAAGCTCAAAGCTGGACTAGAGCATAATAACAAAGACAATGCAAACAACAGTGCTGACCAGAGAAACACCAAACTACAGTTCACAAACCTACTGCAAATGGGGCTGGAAAACAGCTTAAAGGCACATTCACATTCAAATCATTCACATATCAGAAACAATACGTAGGAATGATTTTTGCTCCAGAACCACTCCTGATGTGGTACAATCATAGCCATCTTTGTATGTACCACAGGGGGAACAAATAAAGAAAGACAATAAACGGAAACATTTGTGGTGATGTCATTTTGGTATCTGCATACGGCTTTGAGAGTTAGCAGTGCCTGCCACTCAAAAGAAATGTGTCATTTGGTACCTTCTACTCTCCACATGAAGAAACTAAAACGCACTAAGGTAAGTTCTTCTGTACTGCCTTTGGAGGGGCTTTAAAATGCTCATAACTAGGCTGGTGTGATATAGTGTGTGTGGATACTGCTCACTGGCGTTCTATGAGAATATGTTCCCCTGCTTTGGTTCATGTAACTTGTGAAAATAATTTTAAATTTCCATATGGAAAAGACATTCCTACAAATATGACATAGCAACAGTTACTAAGATGTGTATGTTTAAGCAGCAGTCGCAGAAGGAATGCACAGGCATACAGTCTCATATAATGAATACTGGGCTACACCAGGACCAATCCCTAAAAGAAATGGCCATTCATCCAAACAAAAGAGGTCAGCTTGTTTTCTTTCCTCACAGAAAGAGCAAATGCAGTGGAAGTGGTGTTCCCAGTCCTGGATGGCCCAAGAGCAAAAGGCAAATATCATTCCAGGGCTGGCATTAGTGCTACACTCCAGCAGCCAGTTCTATAAAATCTATAGAATCATTAAGGTTGGGAAAGACCTCTACCATCATCTAGTCCAACCATCAGCCCATCACCACCAGGACTGATAAACATGTCCCTCAGTGCCACATCCACACGGTTTTTCAACACCTCCAGGGATGGTGACTCCACCACTTCTCTGGGCAGCCTGTCCCAGCACCTCACCACTACTTCCGAGAAGAAATGCTTCCTAATATCCAACCTCAACCTCCCCTGGCACAACCTGACACCATTCCCTCCCGTCCTATCACTGTTACCTGGGAGAAGAGGCTGACCCCCACTTCACCACAACCTTTCAGGTGGTTGTAGAGACCGATAAGGTCTCCCCTGAGCCTCCTCATCTTCAGACTGAACAATTCCAGTTCCCTCAGCCGCTCTTCATAAGACTTATGCTCCAGACCCTTCAACAGTTCTGCTTTCTGCCTTCCTGTGAATGTAACAATGCCAAAGTAGCGCAGGCACCATGAAAGCTGTATGCTGGGGGCTGCTGTCCCTGAAAGAATGGGACCAGCAGGGAGTGAGTGAGGAAGCTGGACATGCTGGAGGAGAGGAAGCAGAGATGAGTGCTTGCAATAGCACAGTGGAGACTGAAGGGGTCTGATGTAGGTTTTAAACTACGTCAGAAGAAAATAATGCAGGTGGGAAGATGGGATGGCTGGGGGTAGGAACAGCATGGTATTGGGATAAGGAGGCAGAGTCCAGTGGCTGCGTCTTGAGGAGAACTGGAGGCTAACGCAGGGCTACACTGGATGAGTTATGAGGAAGGAGCTGGGCAGCACTACGTGGGCAAGCAGGCGTGTGACAGCGGTGACACGAGGCAGGTGTGAAGGTGGAGAGGAGGCCGGGGAGGGACAGGGCCGGGCCTCACCTTGAAGTAGGCGAACTGCAGGTACTTGTAGGGCTCGCGGCGCTGGAACTCCTCGAGCAGCTCGCGGCCGGGCTGGGCCTGGCGGAAGGCGGGCAGCCCCTGCTTGCAGCGCCGCAGGCACTGCGCCCGTCGCAGCACCCCGGCCAGCAGGCGCAGCTCGGCCAGCTCCCCATCGGCGGGCAGCGGGGCGGTGGGCGGCCCCGCGGAGCTGCAGTTGTGGTGGCAGAAGGCCTCGCTGTCGCGCAGCAGGCGGTACAGCCGCATGCTCACCTCCAGGTAGCTGACGCTCTCGGGCCAGTTCTCCGTGCTGTACTGGTCCAGGCCGTAGCGGTAGGCGGATTCCAGCGGCATCAGCTCGTCCCGCGGGAAGCTGCGGAAGCTGTACCGCTCGTACTGCGCGCCCGCAGTCGCCAGAAGCGCCGCCAACAGCGCCCGCCACATCGCTGCGCGTCGGGCCCGGCCGGCACCACGTCGCCGTGGCGGGGAGAGACAGAGGGGAGCGACGGGGCCGGGCGGGGCGGGCCGGAGGCGGGGGGGCTGCGCGGTCGGGCGGGACCGCGTGTGGGAGGGAGGAACAGCGCTCGATCTCGGAAGCTAAGCAGGGCTAGACCCGGTTAGCACATGGATGGGAACCTGTTAGGAATCTGCGTGTTCTGAAGGCAGTTTGCCTGAAGACTTTTCTGTTTTTCTCAGAATCATTAAAATTGGAAATGACTACTAAGATCGTCGAGTCCAGCCATCAACCCACCACCACCATGACCACTATGTCCTTGAGTGCCACATCCACATGTTTCTTCAACACCTACCTCTAGGGACAGTGGCTCCATACACCTCCCCGGGCAGCCTGTCCCACCTCCTTACTTCTCTTTCAGATAATTATTTTTTCCTAATATCCAATGCAAACCTCCCCTGGTGCAACTTAAGGCCATTCTCTCTTGTCCCTCTCCTCTCTCTTGTCTCCCTGTCCTCCATATAAAGCTTCACACGCAAGATGGAAATTGGCTGCATGGTGCTAACAGATGTAGGGCCATCTCCCACCTCCATTTGGTCACACCAGCATCATGGTGTGCTGGTGCCAGTGCTTCTGTGCAGGAATGCAGGCTGGGAGGGGTGAAGGTGGGTGTAGGCAGTGTGGCCTTTCCGCCCAGCTAGGGCAATACAGAATCATAGAATGGCCTGGGTTGAAAAAGACCATAATGATCATCTAGTTTCAATCCCTGCTACATGCAGGGTTGCCAACCACTAGACCAGGCTGCCCAGAGTCACATCCAGCCTGGCCTTGAATGTATCCAGGGATGGGGCATCCACAACCTCATCATTACATTAAGTAATTTTAGTCCTTTTGCCCATTATTTATGCAAAAGGCTATGCTCTGCGAAGCTGACTATGAAGCAACATGGAAATATTCACTCTTATTTGTTGTATAACTTCTTTAGCACTTTATGCAATGCATATCCACTTAAAAACTCCTTCAAAAATAAAATAAAAAATGGGGGCCTTCCTCATCCCCTCAGGCACTGGGGCATGACCCTGGGCCTGATGGGGCTTGTGTGTGCTTGCAAGTGTTCCAGGAGGTGTGAGCACGGGGAAAGTGACCACTAGCATGAAGATGGAGTAGGTGCAAAGTGGCTGGCAAGCTGCACAGAAGGAAAGTATCTGGAGGTGTTAGTTGGCAGCCAGCTGAACATGAGCCAGCAGTGTACCCAGGAGGCCAGAAAGGCCAATGACATCCTGGCTCGTATCAAAAGTAGTGTGACCAGTGGGACCAGGAAGGTGATCATCCCCCTGTACTCAGCCGTGGTGAGTGTTCAGTTTGGGGCCCCTCACTACAAGAACATTGAGGCCCTGGAGCATGTACACAGAAGGGCAACAGTGCTATGAAGGGTATGGAGCACAAGTCTTACAGGGAGCAGCTGAGGGAACAGGGATTGTTCAGTGTGGAGATGAGGAGGCTCAGGGCAGACCTTATTGATCTCTACAACTACCTAAAGAAGGTTATAGAGAGCTTGGGGTTGGCCTCTTCTCCCAGTTAACAGCAGTGAGAAAAGAGGGAATGGCGTCAGGTTGTGCCAGGGGAGGTTGAGGTTGGATATTAGGAAACATTTCTTCTCAGAAGTAATGGTGAGGTGCTGGGACAGGCTGCCCAGGGAGGTGGTGGAGTCACCGTCCCTGGAGGTGTTGAAGAACCGTGTGGATGTGGCACTGAGGGACATGTTTATCAGTCCTGGTGGTGATGGGCTGATGGTTGGACTAGATGATGGTAGAGGTCTTTTCCAGCCTTAATGATTTTATTGTTTCTGTGGTAAGGAGATGCCTGGTCAGAGGGACAGTATGCTGTGCTCACTCATGCTCATGAAACCTGCAGAGGGTTTGGGGTGGCTGAAGCATAGGAAGAGGCTTAGAGAAGAGACTATCTTTTGGGGGATTTGGCAGCTGTGTTGAAGGGGAAGCTGAGGGAAGTGAAATTAGGTACACTTATCATATTTCTGCTTAAAGAGTTGCTTGTGTTGTCCAAGGCAGTTGAAGTTTGTAAGATGTAGGTAGACCAAGATGGAGGCAAATGTAGTGATAGGAGAGTAGTTGCTGCAGAGCAGAGGAAGAACGGAGACAAACCTGTTACCATGACATAGCAGGATATGCCTTAAAACCAGCTGGAGAAGTCCTTCAAGCGCCTACGGCCATACCACCCTGGAAACGCCCGATCTCGTCTGATCTCGGAAGCTAAGCAGGGTCGGGCTCGGTTAGTACTTGGATGGGAGACTGCCTGGGAATACCGAGTGTCGTAGGCATCTACTTTTGCTTTGGCGCTGTTATCTCCAAAGGCGCGCGGCGGCTCTACAATTTCTTCTCTCTTTGTACCTTTTCAGCTGGGAATACCCCCCAAGCTCCGGCTCATCCGTGCCCCTGTGCCGCACTTTCCCCACTCAGGCGCAGCGCGTTCCGGCCGCCCCTTCCCTTCCCAGGCCGGCCCCTTCAAGCCGCGGGGCGGGGCAAGTGGGGACCGGGTTCAGTCAGCTGACTGAGCAGCGCTGTGCGCCGGGGCTGAACGCTTTGCTGCCCGCTCACTGCTGTTATGCTGCGGCTGCTGCTCCCGCTGGCCGGTCTGGCGGAGCTCCTCCGTGCGGCGGTGAGTCCTTCTCGCACAGCGTGCGGGTCGCGTGTCCGTTGGAGGTGCCCGGGCTCGGAGGGGAGGTGAATGGCGCCTCAGGAGACTGCCCCTAGGAAGGAGGATGTTGTACGGCCTTCGTTACTTTTTATTTAATAACAGCGACCTCTGAGCCGCTATCAATGAGTGCTTTAAGCCTGGGGGTGCGGGCCAGGCCGGCTTCTTCCTTCCTGCAGCGTCTTTCGTCTCGGCGGCACTCGTGTGTGTGAGGAAGCGAGGTGGCCACTGCCCGCCCCCGCCAGCCCCTCTGCCTGGTTCGCGGCCCTCAGGCTCACGCATACCTGCTGGCTCTACCCCACCCGCCCTTTAGGTCCTTTTTATGAGGAAATACACATTAAGCAGCCTTGGGGGCGGGAGGGCGGAGGGCGAGCGGAAATGGAGCTGCTGCCTTGCACCGCGTTAGCTGATGGCATGGAAAAACTGGCTGTTCTTGTGCGTGCTGTTTGAGGGAGCTGCGTGTTGCCCGTCCTGCCCCGTCGTGGCACTGGCTCCCTCCGTGTCTCTCTGTAGGGTTGCACAGCTGCCTAACAAAGGCCTGGGCAAATTCTTAGTCCTGACAATCGCTGTGAGAGCTGTGCTTTGTCACTTACTCCTTGAGCTTGAAGCAAAATGTTGCTCTTATCTTAATTTTTGTTAATTGAGTGATGTGCAGATGGTTAAAGCTTTATGAAAAGCAGCATGGGAGGAGTGACAGTAATTATGATCACTGAGAGGGGTGGGTTTATGACTGAGCATTATGAGGTTGGGAAGGTAATGGATGAGGGGGAGCTGACACCAAATTCAGTAGTATGAGAAAAGAAACACTTGATGAATTTAGAAGATTAGTTTAAGTAGATAAAATACTATAAAAATATACAGTGAATTTTAGTAATCTGTTGCTACAGAAGGTTGTAGAAGCAATCAAATTCCAACCAGAAGGATTAGACAATGTACATCAGGTTCATAAATAACGTACAAAAAGAACAAGGCTGAGGTGTGCCTTGGAACGTCACTAATCTAACAGCTCTGTCTGCTGGAGAAGTAGGAGAGGAACAGCACACAGGCAGTGGCCAGGGTCGCATTCTTCCTACAAACCTTTCTTACTGCCGTTGTCCAGACTGAATATGGCCTGGAGTCTAGAGGACTGTGGACTTGAACCGGTTGGGCATTTCTTATCTCCCTAGCTTTACCGTCTATTGAGGCATGTGTGTAAAACAGCATTATTTTTTAAGCACAGTGTTGTAACAGCTGAGAGGCCTGGAGGAATTGAGAGTTGCAGCACATTTTCTTTCTTAACCTGTATTTCAGTGACCAACCAATGAGAGAAGGGGTCTTTGTAAAGCTTGGTTTAGTCCTCAAAACATAGCAGGGACCTGTCAAACCAGAGATGCTAACATCCCTTTCAGTTAGGGAAAGTATGTGCTACAGATAAGCATCAAGGCAAACTTGGGTTTGTAGGCATCTGGTCTCTAGCTCTCTGCATAATCCTACAAGGCTGTTCTGCCCTAGTTCTGAGGTATTTTTGGTGATAGCGATTGCTTACTTTTTCTCTAGTTAAATAGAGACCAAAATACAGGAAGTGTTTTGAAATTAAGTGTGTGTTCCTGTGTGGCTTTAAATTGGGTTCTTCTGTTATCTCAGCCTTGGTCACTATTGTATAATACACAAGACCATCCAAACATCTTTCATCTATGGTTAAAATAAAACAGTGTATTTATTTTAAATAGAAATACGTGAACTATGCAGTAGAAACACTATATACTCTGGACAAAATACAGATTAAAGTGGAGAATTCCAGTAGAATTCATACAGATTGGTTGCTTAGCTGTTTTCAGTCTGGTAGCAGAACTGTATTATTTTAGTACCCCCGTCTAAAGGAACACGGTACCTGATGTTTAAATCCCATTTCAATTTAATTGCATCCTGTTAGGCCAGGGTATGCTGAAATAGGTGTCAAGTCTTAGGAACTCTGCATATTATGGGAGTGAGCAGGAAGTGAGTAGCAAAACACAATGTGAGTATCACTGGCCCTACCAAGTTTGAGGGATATGGGGAGCTCTTTTTCACAAGTGAAGGCAAGGATGTTTCCACATCCATAGTGTACAGTTTCTAGGATCACAGCTGCATCTGGTAGCCATTTTGGTGGGCATCTCACTGCTGATGTTGCATAAGTTTATAGAGTTTTGTGTTCAGTAAGAAGGATATATCGTAATACCTGTTTTTGGGATGGAGCCAACTGCTTGAGAAAAAGAGTAGAAAAAGCATATACTAGTAGCAGAAACAGCTTAGTCATGGTTGTAGAATACTATAATGATTGTTTGCAAATAATTTAATGATTGTTTCCAGAGGTCACTGCATCACTGTTGTGATCTATTGCCAAGTGCTGTAAGGAAGTCATAGTGAAGAGAGAACATATTCAAGAAAAGAAAAGAAAAGGGGAAGAATCATTGAGGGAAGCAGGCAGAGAACTTGAAAGTAGACTGTCAGGATCGAGTGTTTTCGGTTCATTATTTATCCAGCATGAGGAAATTTCCTCCCTGACGTTATGGTAGTGATTCTGTATGACCCAGTATCCTGGGTAGTATGTGCAGAATTACAGTCTCTTATTGCAGTCTGGGAAAAAGGGAATGTGTGTAATATTTTAAAACGGCTGATACTGGTTCCTGGTTGCAGGCTTCAATGACCCAAGGCATCCCTTCATAACCACATTATTACCTGCTGGACTCCTACAGAACAGAACGGACAGGAAGCAAAGATGATCTCCTTCAAGCAACTGCCCCTTGAAGCAAAGGCTGCAGTGGCTGCAGGAGTGGTTTTCTTCTCCATGGTATTATCACGCAGTTATTTGGCAGAACAACTGGAACTCAGGACACGGCATTGGCTTCTGAGGCTGCAGATGGCACTGTTTGCTAACACGCTGATGTTGATAGGATCTCTTCATGTTTGGAAAAGCACAGTCACCATGTTTTCCAGGTCTTCAGCTGCCAGCTCCTTCTTTTTCATGCCATGGAAAATAGCCGTGTTCATGTTTCTAGCTTTGGCTCACTCAAGTTTCTTTACGTTGCTATTTCTTGTTGCAGAAGAGCCCTATTTCTTTTCTTTAGCTGCCTACACTTGCCTGGGGGCCTATATTATTCTTATCTTCTTCCTCTTTGCTCTAGGCTCGGTAGAACAGGCTTACAGGTTCTTTGCTGGGAGAGGCGTTAAGGCAAACAGCAGTGGTAAGAGCAGCAGAACAGCAATGAAGCCGGTTTTGGCAGTCATGCTGACTGCTGTACTGACTGTCATTGGGCTGCTAAATGCTTCCCAGCCTCCTACCGTGAATAGAGTGGAGATTCCAGTTCACAAGCTGCCCTCAACAATGAACAACTTAAAAGTGGTCTTGCTTTCAGATATCCATCTGGGGCCTACGGTTGGGAAGACCAAGCTTGCCATGATTGTGCGAATGGTTAAGGCTTTGAAACCAGATATCACAGTGATTGTTGGGGACCTAACTGACTCCGAGGCACAGATCATACGGCCTGCTGTTGAGCCTCTTGGAGAGCTTAATTCTCCTCTGGGAACGTACTTTGTCACGGGAAACCACGAATACTACACATCAGATGTTAGCAACTGGTTTGAGCTGTTAAAATCTTTTAACATTCGGCCGCTCCATAATGAGAATGTGAAGATTGTTTCACCGGAGAGCACTGATGACTGGTTCTGTCTGGCTGGCGTTGATGATATTGAGGCAGATGTGTTGCGTTACTCAGGGCATGGCATGGATTTAAAGAAAGCTCTCAGAGGTTGTAGCAGTGAGCATGCAATAGTGCTGCTAGCACATCAGCCAATGGCTGCAAAGTGGGCCCTTCAGGAGAGGCCAGAAATAAATTTAATTCTCTCTGGTCATACTCATGGAGGGCAGATGTTCCCATTAAATGCTGGGGCTTATTTTCTGAATCCCTTCTTTGTTGGCTTGTACAAAGTTGGGCAGAACACCTTTGTCTACGTCAGCCCAGGAACGATGTACTTTGGAATACCCATGAGATTGGGCAGCAGAGCTGAAATAACAGAGATAATTCTACGTTCTCCTTGAGGAGTTTCCCATTTTATGGATTTTTGCTTTTGCTCTGAAAGAAAATGCTTTTTCAGGAAAGCAACGGAAATGTGTTAGGATGGACTTAAGCAGATTCTGTTAAGTCTGAGGAGAAAACACTATGTCTTCGGCCTATGAAACAAATCAGAGGGCGTGTAAAAATTCTCCAGAAATTCCTCCTTTGAGTTCATTATTATTGACATTCTGCATTTAAAGATAACACGGTCACAGAGATGATGCATGTTCTGTGCATGTTTATTGTGTCCTACAGCTGCTTAATGATTCTCCCTTGACTATGCGTTAGGCAGTTGCCTTCTCAAATCTCAGACTGGTGAAGTTCTGATCTCTTGCAGTGAAATCACACATGCATGTTTTGCAGAAGGGCCTCAGAATGTCCTCTGAATATCTAAATTCCAGAAGTCTTAAGCTAAAAAACCATAGGGGAAAGGAACAATTTCATTTTTATTTGATTGTCTTTATCCCACTTTGTCTGTAGCATGCTGCTGCGGGTCTACCAGTCTGCCCTGCTCACCAGTGCAGGGAGGTGCCAACATTATTTCCTGAAATGCAGGTTTTCTTCCACTTGAGAAGTTGAGGGAAAGTGATATTTAAGATGAAAATAGCTGTCTTTCTGCAGGCATTTTCCCTAGAATAGTTGGGCATTTAGTAATTACTTTCTGAAAGCAGCTGTAATAAAAGCAAATGAAAAATAATCTCTTAATTGACATCATTTCTGTTGCTATGTGAGCATTCATTACTTCCTGTTGTAAAGCACAAAGTCAAAAGCTGAGGTATTCAGTCTCTTTTTTCCTCATTCAGTATCTTTTTTTGCTTATGCTTAATTTGTCTTCTGTGATTTTTCTTCTGTGAGAGTAAGGGAATGTTATTTGAAAAATATGCAGATAAGATTCAATGAGTTAAAGCTTGAAGTTTGTGTAAGGTTTTAATATTTCAAGTAAGTGGTGTCTTTTTTAAGAAGACTAAAGGCTGCTGCAGGTCATTTCTTCGATAATATTTGCGTATCAGTGGCCTGGTTGTCTGATAGGCACACAGCAGAATAACCAACTGCTACAGGATAACGAGGGATTTTCTCTCCATCTTTCCTAGACGAGCTTAACACAAACTAAAATCACTCTGGGGAGTATGAGAGAGATCAGAATATCTTAATACAAACATTCTTGTTTTCATAGCTCGTACAAGAACGGTAGGATGCAAATGAATGTGAGTATATTGCGGCTGATGAACCAGTTTTCTTCTGTACAACCTCCTCCTCTCCCCTCCCCTCCCTCTTTGGTGTAGCTCTGTGAAACACCACAAGCAGCAGTGAGACTGGCATCTCCGGCTGTAGACACAGGGACTCACTCTGCTCTTCGATACTTGGCTTTCTCTTGGGCAGACCTGTGTGCCATGGGTCAGAAGTGTTCATTGCTGAGGATGCCAGGACCAGAACTGTGGTTTTCAGTGTTTTCCTGTCTTCCTGTGTGGTCCTGAGCCAGACACTTCTGCTTTACTCTTCAGCAGTTGTTTTCATTTGTGGGAGGTGTGTCTGAGGTATATTTGAAGAGTGTCATAGGCATTGTAAATAGGAGAAGTTCTGCATGTGAAATTTTGAAGTCTCACTTCATCCATCCCCTTGAGCCCTCCAAGGCGGAGTTTCTAACTACTGAGCTATTTTTGTGTCCCCTTCTTTGCCATAAAGGTCTTGCATTTTTACTCACAAGAATGTTGAGATAAACTGTTAAGAGCACGCTAGCAAATGTATTGTGCACTGGAAGCTTGATGGAAAAGCTGGGGAAGTCGGTTCTCTTTTAGTCTGAAAGCAGAATGTCCAACCTGCCAGGCTCTTCTACTTGTTGGACCAGATCATTCTGTTTCCCAGTACCTATAACTCTGTAGTTGTTTTATTAGCACAACAATATCCATTTAAGTTTTCAGAAGCTTTCACACGTATTTAATACCTCCCCCCGTCCATGCTCTGTTCTTTCAGGATTCTTTCCCATCAGTGACATTGTGTAAAATGGTCTTAAGTGGAGAGAATCTTGAAAGCCTGTAACCCTCTGTCTGCTTACCTAAATGCCTTCATTTGAAAGCTGCACTCTGGATTCAGTAATGTAGGATGTTCCCTCTAGGCCAGCCGTCCCGGTGTACAGATTTTCACTTAAGAGTTACTGTGTTAAGAAGACTAATTGCTAGTTTCCTTATAAGGAGGCTTTTGTAGGACTGTCTTTGGGTGCTGTTATTTTCCCAATGAGTTGCTAGTCTGATTTTTGTTTTCCCTGCTTTTTATTTCTCTCCTCATTCTGTCCAAATGTGTGCAGAAACCTGACTGCACTATTATTATATTCTCATTTCATAAATGTATTGAGTTCTGTCAGTATAATTTAGTTCTTACCTGGTTTTCTTTAGTTGCTTCTGAAAGTTTTGTTGATTGATGATAGGTACCATTTAAATGTTTATTTCTGTGCCAAAAACACTTCAAAGCCTACTCCTATTCTTTTTGTCTTTTTATTTTATTTTTAATTACATATGGGAAGTATCCTAGATCAATCTCCTTTTTGATAGCATGAGGAATTAACCCTTTCTAACATCTCTCAAAGACAGAAATCCCTAATTGCCCTTCAGGGATTTCTCTATGCGGGTTCCGAGTTGACTTAGGTGTGATTTAGACCTGTGTTCAGTATTTTAGATGGAAAAAAAAAACAAACCTAAACCTTTGCTGCTTATTTTGTATTTTTTAAATTTTTTTGTGATTTTTTTTTTTTTGTGCGTGTGTGTGTGGAATGTATTTGATTTGTAGAACTTAACTGAATGAATATATATTTCATCCTACAGAAGGCCAGTTCACTTGGGGCATTGGATGGGGGCAGAGTTAATCGCTGCTGAAATAATACCAGAATAATATTACGGTATATGATCAGTGGAGAGTGGATTTGGAAATATGTAAATTGTTGTATAACGAATGCTTTAAATGTTGGAATTTAATAAAACTTTATTTACTTAGCAAGAAGAGTGCCTTTAATGACTGTTTATTTTGTACCAGTATTTCTTGTAGCAGTTCACACTGAAGAGTTTTAACACGCTAATTCTATTTTTGCCAGCAAAAAACAACTGACTGTAAATCTGACCGTAGTGTTGGAAAATCTGACACCCTCACTGCTAAGTGAGGCATGAATGGAAGTGGTAAAGGTAAAGCCACTGTTAAGTTTGCCCAGTGCCTGCTTTTATGAAGGTGTATGCACTGAGTGAGGACAAGGGGCAGAGAAAAGAACCACTATAGTGGTAGAGAAAGAATAGAGTTGTTGGGTTTGGTTTTTTTTTGGGGGGGGGGTGTTGTGGTGGGTTGTCATGGTAAGGGAGCAGCAGGAGTGGTTTGTGGTTCTCAGTTTTGATGCTTGCACTTGCAGGGTGGAGAAAAAGCCCTAAAAGAGCTATTCTGGTTTTGAATGGTCATCATAGATGCTAGAAATAGTCACATGTGGAGGGGTTTGCTGAGGATTTATATTTCACCTTAGTGCCTTTTCCAAATAAGGAGGAAAAAAAAACAGTTTTGTCAATTTGAAGAATGAGAGATTCTAGAATCTGTTAAATGGCTGATAGATTGATGTGCCAGAACTATGATTTATTTATTTTTTCCTAAGTTGAGAGAAGTACACATTAGAAAACATGGGAAGAGCATTAAGGTCGCAAAAGTAAGCGTGTACTTGATTTAAGCAAGGACAAATGCTTTAGTTCCTCCATTTTGCACGAGTATGTCCTGAATGTATAAGATGCAGCCTTCTATCATTGCCTCTGAGGGCTGAATTTTTGTCTGCTGTTACTACGGTTTGGTATAAACAAGCTGGCATCCAAAACAGTTGGCAGTTAGTTTGCTTACTTAAGTGGAAGCTCCACTACCCCGTCTGCTATGGATGAACAGGGAACTCATTTCTTCTGTATATCCGCAACCGTGAATATTGACTGAGTCAGACAAGTTCATGATAACTTGTTTTCATCATGAGCCCTATACTGTGGTGTAAGGAAGAGCTAGAGTAATGAGCTGACAATAAAGAAGTGTTGCATGATTATGAAGGGAAGTTTTATGGTGGGCAATAAATGAGTTAAATCAGAATAAGTACTCGAAGTATCCCCCGCTGCCTCCATCGTATAATGAGCTGTACACATAAGGAAGGTGATTTACAGTTACGTTTGCAGCTTCAAATGGTAACTGGATCAGTGTCCACTTTCATAACGAATGCTTTCTTTTCATTGTTTTAAGAAATCCTTCTTTTGCTGCCAGAGATGTCTGCACCCTGAAAATGGAGCTGTGCAAGCAGTGGATTCAGCGTGCAGTGTCTCAGCACAAAGTGTCTTTGCCAAAGGCCCCTGTCATGGTTAGTCTGAGTAAGGGGGTTAGAATCCTCTCTCACAGGGGAACAGCAGCAGCTGGGACCATCCTTCTTTACTTCCAGGACTTAGCTAGTTGTATTTGGAAGGTGAAACTAAAAACACTGTATATAGTTAGGAAATCAAATGCAGTCATCGTGTGCAATGCTTTACAGTCCCTTTAGTCTTCCGGTTCTTATTGCCCTGCCAGCCTGGGACTGTATGTTTTCTGTTGTTGTATGTGAAACAAACACTTTCATTTGTTTGCTGTTTGCAGGATGTTTTAGATTGCTATGTGCATGTAAGATGCTTTTTACAACTTTGTTTCAGGTTTACTGTGAGGACTGTGACTTTATCACAGTTGCAACACACTGTAGTTACCTCCTCCCTGGAGTCTGTAGTCCTCCAATGCTTGTTGTGTTATCACACTGAGTTGCTCCTTTTAATGACAGTCTAGGGTTAGGCAGGTTTACTCAGTAATTTCTTCCTCTGGTTTTTAGCACTGTGAGTGGTTTCTTTTGTTTGTTTTTTACTTTGTACTCTATCCTTTATTTGTGCTCTTGTCCTTTTGGTCTGTTACACATTAAACTGACTCCTTTATTCTGTCTGGTTGCATGAAGAATATACTCTTGATTGGCAGTGTTGCCCAGCTGTTGGTCAGGAGTCTTGATATTTGCGCCCTTGCGCTTACACCTGCCCACTGCAGGTCACTTTTTCCATTCCTTTGACTTCACTTTTTCTGTAGTTGCACACACAACAAAATTGTTCACCAGGTAACAGGAAAAAAGTGGTTTCATGGGAAAGTTCTTCAAAACTCTTTGTAGTCTGTTGGTCCCTACTTACCTTTGGGCAGATTTCCTGTGATAGTGGATGGCCCTTGTGCAGCTGGGGGACACCTGGAGTTGTATGGTGGTCTACATCTCTGTTGCCTTTCAGATTTCGTCACTTTGGCTTCATGCAATCATGGATCAATTAAAGGTCAACCAAGGGATCAGGCCCAGTCAGCATGGGTTCATGAATGGTAGATCCTGTTTGACAAGCCCGATTTTGTTCTATAACAAGGTGACCCGCTTAGTGGATGAAGGTAAGGCTGTTGATGTGGTCTACCTGAACTTCAGTAAAGCCTTTGACACTGTTGCCCACAACATTCTCATGGAGAGGCTGGCTGCCCATGGTTTGGTTGGGCGTATGCTCCACTGGGTGAAACACTGGCTGGATGGCTGGGCCCAAAGAGTTGTGGTCAATGGAGTTAAATCCAGTTGGTGGCCTGTCACGAGTGGTGTCCCCTGGGGCTCGGTACTGGGGCCGCTTCTATTTAACATCCTTATTAACGATCTTGATGAGGGGATTGAGTGCACCCTCAGTAAGTTTGCAGACAACATGATGTTGGGAGGGAGTGTTTATCTGCTGGAATGTAGAAAGGCACTACAGAGGGACCTGGATAGACTGGATCGATGGGCCAAAGTAAACTGTATGAGTTTCAGTAGGGCCAAGTGTCGGGTCATGCATTTTGGTTACAACAACCCCAGGCAACCCTACAGGCTTGGGGAGGTGTGGCTGGAAAGCTGCCTGAAGGAAAGGGACCTTGGTGTACTGATGGACAGTCGGCTGAATATGAGCCAGCAGCGTGCCCAGGTGGCCAAGAAGGCCAATGGCATCCTGGCTTGTATCAGAAATGGTGCGGTGAGCAGGACTAAGGAAGTCATCCTGCCCCTGTACTCAGCACCGGTGAGGCCTCACCTCGAGTCCTGTGTTCAGTTTTGGGCACCTCAATATAGAAAGGACACTGAGGTGCTGGAACAGGTCCAAAGAAGGGCAATGAAGTTGGGAAGGACTTGGAGAATATGCTCTGTGAGGAGCGACTGAAGGAACTGGGGCTGTTTAGTCTGGGGAAAAGGAGGCTGAGGGGAGACCTTTTTGCTCTCTTCAAATACCTCAAAGGTGATTGCAGGGAGAGCGGGGCTGGTCTCTTCTCACTGGTGACAGGTGACAGGATGAGGGGAAACAGCATCAAGTTGCACCAGGGGAAGTTTAGGTTGGATATCAGGAAAAACTTCTTTACAGAAGGGGTTGTTAAGCACTGGAATAGGCTCCCCAGGGAGGTGGTTGAGTCACCATCCCTGAATGTGTTTAAGATCCATCTCGATGTGGTGCTCAGGGACATGATTGAGCAGAGGGTTGTTAGAGTTAGGGTAGTATGGTTAGGTTGTGGTTGGACTTGATGATCTTTAAGGTCTTTTCCAACTGAGCAATTCTGTGATTCTATGATTCAATCAGTTTGCTAATTGTTAAGCTCCATTCTTAGTGTGAGGTAGGCCAAGGTTCATCTGTTCCAGATTAAAACAAGTCAGTGCCCTTCAAAAGGTTTTAGTTTACGCTGTTAAGAGGCGTGTTTTATTTATAGTAGCGTATTGTCCAATGAAATATGGGCTATGTCGGCTTGACTTCTGACGTATTTCTGATAGGCACAGGGAACTAACTGATTAACAGTTGTTAACCTTAATTTTCACTTCATAAATACCTAATGACCTTTTACTGAAAGGACAGAAATGGTACTGGGGACAGAGCTGCCAAAGATATGTGTTAAAGGTGTAAAATGCAAGATGGTCAGGTTTATAGAAATAAAAATTAAAGGTTCGTAAAGGCATAGGATCATGCACTTAAATAATAAAAATCTGTCTTCCTGTCTTTTTTGTTTTTCGCAAGTTACTTGAAACAAGAGAAGTACTGCTGTTGGTCCTGGTAGTTTGAGTACTAATGAATTTAGGCTCTTGAGAGATAATCCCAGTAATCTTGAAGTTAAGGTATATTTCTTTTGTGTCAGAGGTGCAGATTCCTGTGCTGAATTCTCCTGCTTCTTTTAAATTCGCTGTTGAGTAAATGTTTTAGGTGTGCTTAGCTGGAAAAGTGTTGAAAGGAGGACTGTCTCTAAAAATGACTAATCTTCATTGGTTTACATCAATGTGTAAATTCTTTAGACTGATCTATCACAATTTCATATCTACTAGTAAACAAGCATTCAGTCCTGCTTCTGCTTGTGCCATGGAGCACTTAGAGCACGGTATTTGTTCCTCGAAAGCTCCCAGCTGGCTTTTGTTTCTACTGTGACATTGAGTTGGAAATCAGTTGTATTTTCCAAAACCTTAGTAAGTGAAAAGTGTTGGCACTCCACAAAATCTCCCCTATCAAATTAGTCATCACTTGCACTGCAAAATGTGTTACTGTAGAAAGATAGCACTATACACACTATTGCTGAAAGTGGAGAATATGTGTGGTATATTTTTGCGTAGCAGTAGACTGTTCTTCATGTCACTCATGACAGAAAAAGTTTATATTGTATAATTTTTAAAACTTTTTTTTTTTTTTGTACACAGAATATACCCCAGAGGACTTTTGGGATTGATTATGACTGCAACTGCTTTGTCAAGGATGGGCACCCCTTCCGTTACATCTCTGGTAGCATTCACTATTCCCGGGTGCCTCGGTACTACTGGAAAGACCGCCTCTTGAAGATGAAGATGGCTGGGCTGGATGCAATTCAAACGTAAGTAGCTGCTGACTTCCAAAATTACTTGTAGTCCTGGGGGACCCAAAAGAAGTAGTTAAGGAGGAATGCTACCATTGTTACTTTTTAAATTCAATTCTTGTTTTTTTAAGTAGTAGGTGAGAAAGCTCTTGAAATGAAAAGTGGAACATGATGACCACCTCAGCATAGACTGGGATGATAGCAGCTAGTAGTCTGCTTCTTTGCTATTAGGCAATGCTTACTGCTTCACAATCCAGGATTCGAATGTGACCTGAAACAAATAGTTGGACTGTGAACTTTGGCAACTAAGAAACAGATAATCCTGTCCTCTGCCAAAGGACATCATAAGCTCTTGTTGAGAGGCAGGCTAGGTCAGAGGTGACAGTAAAGTCTTAATTACAGTTTAGATTGCGTTGATTGCCTTGAAAATTTAGGCAGATGCTGTGGAAATACGTATAGCTATTTCACCAGGAGTGTTTAAATTTAGGGAGATAGCTGTGAAGTAAGAGTGGTACTTAAAAAACCGAACAAACAGCAAGAACAACAAAAACAAACATTAAAAAACTCAACAGTCAGTTGTGTCTACCAACCTTCACTCCAGCTTTCATGGCAAGGGAAGAGGATTGGCAGAAAAGTGAATATGCAGTCTTTTCAAGCGATGGTTGCAATTACTGTGCATGGTATTCTTTCTTTCTTAAACTGTTACAGGACTTGGAGCATGCCTTTAGAACTGTCTCCTTTTGTGCTGTGGGCCACTGAACAGTGTTGGCTTTGGAAGTGCAGAGCCTGTTGTTTGGGGAGGTTTGTTCAGTGGGAGCGCGCTGCCTTTTCTCTCTGAAAACCTGTGTCTTGTTTAATCTGTGAGTTACAGGGCTATCTTGTACACTTAATGGTTTGATTAGCGAGAGCTGGTACGTGAAGAAGAGCTGGAGAGGTGGCAGGGAAGGAAAAGAAGGTAGGGTGGGTTTTTTGTCGTTAGTTTTTTGTTTTTCACTTGTAGGTTTCTCTTTTTTTTTCTTTCTTCTCCTCATAAAACTCTTCACTGTGTTGTGATAACATGGTGACTTTGTTTCTTCATTTTAATTAAACCAAATAAGCACATTCTGTCTTCCCACATAAATGAATGACTGGATTAAATAACACGCTTGCTCAGGAATGTCAGGACAGTTGCTGGAAATGCCCATATAAATATTTTTTACTGCAATAAAAGCAATAAAAGTACTCTCAAACAGACCTGAAAATTATATCATTTGATGTCTGGTTTGAAGATTAGCCTAGGTCCTAACAGTGGCTCTCTAACTCCTATGACCCATAATGTCTTACACTTCCCATCTTGGATTTATTTTCATCTTACTGCCAACCCCCATACACCTTCAGTGTCTTCACTTCATTTCCAGTTTTTTCAAGCAGTTTCATCAAAACTGCCTCTTCATTTCTGTACTGCATGACTGGTCTTTTGATACAGGAATCTTTTTTTTTTTTTTCCCCCCCCCCCTCTCTTTTTTTTTCCTTTTGCTTTTTTCCATTGCTTCCTTCTTCCTCCTCTCATAATCTCTTACACAAGTGTTTGGGGTGGTATTTTTGTTTTTTTCCCTCTTCCATTTTCCCCATTTTTTTTGCTTGTTGAGATCTTTTATTCCTGTGCTTTATTCAAAGTGTACTTCTGGTGTAAAGGTCTCTGTTGGTGTTAGGGTCTTCAGGACTGTTTATGTTCAGGTACAAAAGATACGGTCCAGCTGTGTTTCCTTGACAATATGTGACTTGCTGCAGCCTTAGCTGTTTTTAGCGGATCATTAATTACAGGAAAAAAGAAAGTTTATCACAACCTCCTTTTCCCTTTATACAACAGTTTGGAATTTATTTATATTTTCCCCCCAACATTGCTTACCTTTGGATTTTTTTTCTGCTATGGTGAAAGATAGGTCCCAAATCTTACAGGCAAAGCTTACAGGCAAAAAGTACCTCAGAGCCCTGCATATTCTACAAGAATCAAATACGTGAATCTTACCATTTGACACTAATCTCTCTCTATCCCTCTCTTAAAAAAAAAATAAAAAATGTTTTTTGTGTGTGCTTGCGGATAATCAAGCTGTACAGCTCTTGATTATTTGATGTGAAGCTATAAATTTCCCCATTACTCCAAATAGCTCTGCTGTGATCTTGTATATTTTTAATAGTTTAGCACTAGTTTAGCACTAGTTTAGATTATTATTTAGTTGTGTTTCTGTCTTTTTCTTTTCCTGCTTACTGTTTTGTGGGTAAGTGAAAGTGTTAGCAAGAGACAGAGATACCGGTTGCGTGAAATCATTCTGGGATAGGCAGAAGCAATGCCAGATGTTCTGGCAGAATGTGGCTATAGGACGCCCTACGTTTGGGCCACCTTTTAAGTCTTTCACTGGTTGGTGTTATTCCATCTTACATGGATGGCCTTGAACTCTTCCAGGGCTGGGGCATCCACAGCTTCTCTGGGCAACCTGTTCCACTGCCTCATCATTCTCTTTGTGAAGAACTTATTTCCAACATCTAATCTAAATCTACCCTCTATTAGTTTGTAACAGCTCTTGTCCTATACCTACCTCCACTAGAGGGAGTGCCTCTCCAACTCTCCGGTAGGCCCCTTTAGGTACTGAGAGGCTGCAATGAGGTTTTCCCAGAGACTTCTGCAGTCTGAACAAACCCAACTCTCTTGGCCTGCTAGCTCTCTCAGCCTGTCTTCATAGGAGAGGTGCTCCAACCCTCTGATCATCTTTGTTGCCCTCCTCTAGACCTGAGTATTTTAAGCAGTAACAGAATATGAGAGGTTATGAGATCGTGTGAGAGCATAGTAGGAAGCCTGACCTTATGTTAAAGCTGAAAGTATTGACATCTAACCCTTCCAAATAGCAGACTGAAATTTGATGATGTGGTTGGTGTGACATTCCAGAAGATGAGGTATTGCACCTAGGAACTCCCTTTCTGCTTACCTCTGCATTCTACTTGCAGAGACATCTGGTCACCCAACTGTAATTGTCCTTGTTTTCAGTTACTGAACCATGATATGTGAACTAGAAATGGGTACAGTCACAAACATCTGGGTAGAACTAAAAGTTGTAGGTTTTATCATAGAGGAGATAAACAATTAACCACTAGATGGAGCTAAACATTTGCAGGGCTGTAGAAATTGAGAAATTTCCTGGAAGAATTAGCAGTTATTTAAAAGTTCAAAAAACTGTATTTATTAGGAAAAAGACAAGACACCTATAGAAACTCCATGTAAGAAAGAACTGCTGTTTAGAATATCTGTGCATTAAAAAAAGAAGAACCAAGGAGATTCTCTGTCCTTCATTGGATGCAGCAGGGAACATTGCCACCAAGGACGAGGAAAAGGCTGAGGTACTTGGTGCCCTCTTTTCTTCTGTCCTTAATAGTCAGATCAGTTATCTACAGGGTTCTCAGCCCTCTGAGCTGGAAGACAAGGATGGGGAGCAGAATAAAGCCCCATAATTCAGAAGGAAACAGCAACCTATTACTCCACCTAGACTATCACAAGTTTATGGGGCCAGGTGGGATCTACCAGAGGGTACTAAGGGAGCCAGTGGAAGTGCTTGCTAAGCCACTTTCCATCATTTATTGGCAATCATGGTCAACCTAGGAAGTCCCAGATAATTGGAGAGACATCCATCTACAAGAAGGATCAGAAGGAGGATCCAGGGAACTACTGACCTGTCAGCCTGACCTCAGTATTGGGATAGGTATTGAAGCAGATTGTCTTGAGAGGGAGCACACAGCATGTGAGAGACAGGCAGGTGATTAGGCCTAGCCATAATGAGTTAATGGTCAAGCAGGACCTGCATTTCAACTTCATCTCATTCTATGACAAAGTGATCCACCTAGTGGATGAAGGAAGGCTGCGGATATACTAGACTGTACTAGACTTTAGTAAGGCCTTTGACTCTTTCCCACACTATTCTCTCGGAGAAACTGGCGGCCCATGGCTTGGACAGATGTACTCATAGCTGTGTAAAAAAAACTGGCTGGGTGGCTGGGCCCAGTGTGTGGTGGTGAATGGAGTTAAATCCAGCTGGTGACCAGAGGTCAGTATTGGGGCCAGTCCTGTTTAATATCTTTATTGATCATCTAGACAAGGGGAACGAGTGCATCCTCAGTATGTTGGCAGATAACATCAAGTTGGGAGGAAGTATTGAGTTGCTTGAGGCTAGGAAGGCTCTGCAGAGGGATCTGGATTGTCTGGATTGATGGGCTGGGGCCAGTTGTATGAGGTTCAACAGGATGAAATGCCAGCAGGTCCTGCACTTCAGTCACAACAACCCCAGGCAACGCTACAAGCTTTGGGCAGAGTGGCCTGAAAGATGCATATCGGAAAAGGATCTGGGGGTTCTAGTTGACAGCCAGCTGAACATGAGCCAGCAGTGTGGCCAGAAAGGCCAGTGGCATCCTGGCTTGTATCAGAATTAGTGTGGCCAGCAGGAGTAGGTAAATGATTGTCCCTTTGTACTCAGTTCTAGTGAGGCTGTACCTTAAGTACTGTGTTCAGTTTTGGGCCCCTCACTACAAGAAGGACATAGAGGCCTTGGAGCATGTCCAGGGAAGGGCACTGAAGCTGTGAAGGCTCTATAGCGCAAGTCTTATGAGGAGCAGCTGAGGGAGCTGGGATTGTTCAGTTTGGAGAAAAGGAGGTTTAGGGGAGACATTATTGCTCTCTACAAACACCTGAAGGGAGGTTACAGCAGGTGTGTGTGTGGGGGGGGGGGTCAGCCTCTTCTCCCAGGTAAATTTGATACCACTAGAGGGAATGGCCTCAAGTTGCACAAGGGGAGGTTGAGGCTGGATACTGGGAAACATTTCTTCTCCAGAAGAGTGGTGAGGCCCTGGAACAGGCTGCCCAGGGAGATGGTAGAATCACTGGCCCTGGAGGTGTTCAAAAAATGTGTAGAAGTGGCACTGAGGGATGTAATTAGTGGGCATGGTGATGATGCGTAGACTGTTAGATTAGACAATCTTAGAAGTTTTTTCCAACACTTAGGGTTCTATGAAAAAAGCACAGTTTGCTTTTTCTGAAACTCATGTAATCTAACTAGCATGTGTAAAGTGCTGTTCTATTACTTATGAAAGGGATACACGCTGTTTAATTTTATAAAGTGTGGGAAAAAAAACCCACAAGTATTACAGAGAGAATTATACTGTGTTTTGCAGTGGCAGAAGTGTTGTTGTTTTGCCTATTGGTATATTTCTGAAATAGGAGAAAAAAGTTTCAAAGAAAAGGAAGGTTATGGAGTAAAGCTTAGAAATTGTAAGTAAATGGAGACTAAATGATATATTATTCAAATACAGAAAAAATACCGAGTTTCAAGTTTGAAAAAGAAATGTGGCATTTCTTTATACATTCATTATTCTTACAGTAGTAAGAACTGACTATCAATTTATACAATGGCATATAGAAATTATACTTTGCTAATACTAATAATTTTGAAGTTAAATGATTTGAAGTCATTGCTAGCTGTAGGAAATACATTAATGAATTTAAGTGTATTAGAATTTTTAAAGCAGTCTAAGAGGCCTTTATATTATCATTCATTCTGTGAGAAAGCATTTCAAGTACATTTTTCTCTTAACTTTCTTTACTAATTTTTTTTTTTTTTTCCTGGCCTTGTGAGGCAGCATGGGACATAAATCAAAGTTGTTTCTGGAAGAACTTTTCAGGTTTTTTCCATTCCGACTATAAGGGATCTTGTGAAACCCTCGTCCCCATCTCACTATGTTTAGATGTTCGGATTTATTACTAGAACAAGTTCCTAAAGCCCTCCAAGGAGTATATTTTCATAAATAACAGGTTGCAAGGTGTAGCTAAATTACAGTTAGAATGCTTTTCTTACATAAACCTGTAATTTCCTTATCAGTAGGATTAACTTACTGGGCAGCCTGAGGAGAAAGGACTACAAGCAGTTGTTGTCTTTCTGTAGCAGTCTTTCAGGTGATGAGAAACTTACAATGTAGTTAATACGAGGTCATCTTTATTTAGCTCAAATAGGTGTATTTTTTTCAGGGACTGAGTTGCTACGTAAACATGCCTGTTAATTTAACCCAGACAGAGTTGCCTCTTTTGCAGTATTGATTTATAGTCAGATGGTAATTTACAGTAGAATCTACATACCTTTTTTCTTTCTATTAATGCCATTGTCATGTCTTCCTTTTCATTTTCATTTAAAATTTTTACCTTTGCCTTTTCCTTTGCAAGAGAGAAGAAAATGATAACTCTTAATTTCATGTTGATATCAGGCCATGTTGCTGATTAATTACGAACATCTAGAAACTTGAACGCGATTGCTGATGGACTTCCACCTGCCCCACCTTTGCCAACCAGATGGCAACAAAAGCTTTGGATATAGCTTGACTTAACAAAGAAACTTAACATACTTCTCAAAATATCCTGCTGCCTTCCCAGAGAATTCTTGGTTCTTATGCTTCAGTTAATTTTTATTCTTTGTTAATGTTATACCAACTTACCTGTTGTTTTTTTTTACTTGTTTGCTTTTAGGAATGTCATCCAGCAGACTACCAAAAGCCTTGCTAAGTCAAGAGACATCACCTTTTTTTTTTTCCCTAGCTTTTTAGCCCATTTTTCCTTTGAAAGAATGGAACTAGATATATCTGTTCTTGGCAAATCTAGTTAGTTGTTTTTTTTGTTTTGTTTGTTTTAATTACATCATGACATGAATCATGCTGTAGCTTTTCTACTGTCTTTCCTAGGCTTGGAGTTAAGTTGGCTTGTAATTTTTTATAATATTTGTTCCCATTATTCCTTTCCTTTTTTGCCAGAAAGGCATCATCTTGAGCCACATGTATGTAATATAGAAGAATAGTTCTGAAAATAACGTAGCAGTTAGCACTTAAAGCAAACTTAAGTTATTTCTGCAATGGTAACCTAGATAAAGGCATGTTGAAAGGGGAAATATGATACTCCACTGTATTGGCCTTTTTGAGGTATGTTGTTTTTGGTTTTATTTGTTATCTACTTTGATTTTAAATATTGCTGATCAGCTTGGTTCTCTGCTTGAAACACAGGCAAAATATACAAAACCAAATTAATGATGAATGTATTTTAGTGTTGTTCGCGTATTTACCAAATGTGTGTTTGCTTTGTTCTAAAAAGTGAGTTAATGGAGTACTCTGGAAGCAATTACATCAGGCTGACAAAGAAATGAAATATAGAGGGAGGGAAATCTGCATTTTGGTGTCTGAATATGTTGGTTAGACACTATCCTGGCGTACAGATTTTAAGCTTTTGCTTTTCAAACAGAGATTTGCAGTTTGGCATTTGTGAGGGAATAATATTAACCAACATTTCTGAAGCATTATCGTATGTATATAATTTTTTTTTGATCTGTTCATTTGCATGTATTTCTGATTCCAGTATGATTAGAGGTGATTTAAATAAATGTGTTCGTATGAGAGTTCCTGTTTTTTCTTTATTATTGAAACAGTGTTTTCTACATTTTCTTTTCCTGTTGGGGTAGTTCTTACCAGGCTGACGCTGGAACCTAAAAACAAACCCAAACAACAAGAAAGGTGTTGCTGGAGAGGCTCTTTGCTTGACTAACCACGGTTTCGGTTTTACACATTTTCTCAAATCTGTACTCTGGAACAGTGGCAAAGTTTCTATTAGAGGAATCACAAACCTCTGTGCAAAAAGTAAATGCATGGAGAATGAGTTTTCCTGTTCTCTCAAATCCTTATCTAGGCTGTATCCATCTCTAATTTTAATGTCTGCCTCTGCTACAACTGCCTCTTAGCGCTGGGCTAAGAGACAACTTGTGGTTGTTCTGCATGGGCCATCAGCTACAACAGTACTTGTAATAGTTGGTAGATAACAAGTATATGTATTACTCTGCAAACAAGAGGTTTTTTTTTTTTTCAGTCTTCTGAGAGAGATTCTGTGATGAGGTGGCAGTTTCCCACGTTCTGGAAGTAGGAGAGAAGTGTTGTCTCAAACGTTGATCTGCTTGTTTGGCAGTTTTATTACTGTGCTGAAATAGGGCTCTATTATTTTCCTAATGTAGGATTATCTTCTCTCTTTATAGGTATGTGCCATGGAACTACCATGAACCCCAGATGGGCGTGTATGATTTTTCTGGTGACAGAGATCTAGAGTATTTCCTGCAGCTTGCTAGCGAAACTGGCTTGCTGGTGATCCTAAGAGCTGGACCTTACATCTGTGCAGAATGGGACATGGTACAGCCTTTTGTAACAGTTACCTTGTTTATAGGGTAAATATAACACAAGGGTTTCTGTCTTAAAGTCGACAAAGGTACTTTTGATGTATCCTCGAAAAGACTTTTGGTTTATTGTATTTAAACGTACGTATTCTGACTGGCTTCTTACAGTGCAAACTTAATTAGTAGTTGTTTTGCTTATATAAAAATAAATCTACAAGTTCAGTATACGTTTTGATGATAGACTAACTTCCTCTTATTTCCTGAAAGTGGTCACTGACATGGTTCCCATTCTTTTCCCAGGGTGGTCTTCCTGCATGGCTGTTGGAGAAGGAATCTATTGTTCTGAGATCTTCTGATTCAGGTAGGGGCATCAGAAATGACTGGCAAAAATACCCTATCTGTCTCTTTGCTCCAGGGACCTTTTGTTAAGAACTTCTTAAACAAACAGTTGCAATTAAATTGAAAAACTGTTGTAAGTTTCAAAGCTATTGACAAGTTTCATCAAACTGGTACCAAGAGAAACATTTATTGTCATCATTAAAAGAATGACAAGTAGCTCTCAGCTTTGATTTTTTTTTTTTTTGATTTTACAACAGTCAACTGGCCACTCATTGTGGGAATTCTTCCTAGCTGATCAGCATGCATGAAATTCCGGAGCTAAATACAGCACTCTTAATGTTATGGACAGGATGTGTAAATATGAGGTGAGACAGGATATTGGAGAGGGAAACTGGGAAAAAAGATGTAGATCTGTATCGTACCTGACTTTAGTTCTGCTCGTTGTGAGAGAAACTATCTATTTAAAAAAAAAAAAAAAAGTAGTATGGATAGAAACACTTGTTGAAATGCATTAGGACAACTTGTGTGAGACATATTGATGTCTCTGGTGATTTTCGAAGTTCATCAGTATTTAATGTTTTATTATTTAGTAAACTGCAGTGGAAGCTGACATTTTTGAATGAGCGTAAGAGCACATCAGTTCATTAAATGCTGTTCTGATATACTTTATGCATTTAGAAATTTATATTTATTTATATCTATCTGTTTTACATGGTAAAAACTACACATACATTAAAACAAAGAAACAAACAAAAAAGACACAGAAAAAAGTGGAGAAGTTGTGAACTATTTATGCTTTATGTATTACAGATTACCTGACAGCAGTGGAGAAATGGATGGGGGTCCTTTTGCCAAAGATGAAGCCTCACCTCTATCAAAATGGAGGTCCAATCATCATGGTGCAGGTAACTTTCTGAAAAACAAATGAATGCAAGCAGCGTGGATATTTATATTGCTCTTCTGGATGCTCCATAAGTGTTGGCTAGTAACGTACAAAAAAGTTTCCCAACAGTTTAAGGTAGCTGGAAGATTCTTTGGAGTCTCTTCTTCTAAAGAACTAAAGGTACTGTCTGCAGAATTCAGGGTGCTCCATCAAAGTTGTTCCCCAAAACTATGGAAAACAATAGAGCAGACTTATGGAGATTCTTAGATCTGAGGTTTATGCCAGTTCTCACATAAAGCCAAAATACATTACGGTTACCTGAACTCTTCTGATGTTTACTGCAGATAGGAGCAAGAGCAGCATGAAATTAGCCTCAAACTTTTATCCAGAAGAGCTTCAAAATTTAGACTTTTTTGTTCTTAGCACTTGATTTGAGCTGTAAATGTTTCAGGGTACAGTGCTGTACCTTCCTGGTATGTATTTTCTCTTAAACTACTAGATATGTAGGGGTGCTTGTTCAATTTTCTTAGTATTTGACTGTAGCAAAAGCTTTGAGCTGCTTGTTTTAATCTCCTCACAGTGACTGCTGCAGCATGAGATACAGGTGAGAGGGAGGAGTGCCTATAAGTGTTCCCTTCTGTTATTCTTCATATCTGGAATTTTAAATGGCATTTTTGGCATTACTGTCAAAGGAAAAAGAGTTGGATTTAAACTTCCAATTTTGGGCGTTATATGTAAGCTGGAATTGGCTACTGCTCTGCTGACTTGCTTTTACTGTGCAGGTGGAGAATGAGTATGGAAGCTACTTTGCTTGTGACTATGACTATCTGCGTTCCCTTCTGAAGATCTTTCGCCAGCATCTTGGGGATGAGGTGGTGCTGTTCACAACTGATGGTGCAAGCCAATTTCATTTGAAATGTGGAGCTCTTCAGGGTCTTTATGCGACAGTAGACTTTGCCCCAGGTTGGAGACAGCTGTTTGTTCCTAAATAAATAAATAAATTAGTTAATTAAAATGTGCACACTGCCACAATTTGCTGTGACATAGGCCTGAAGAATGATCAGGCAACCATAGTGTGTTTGGAAAGTGTCCATTTGATGGAAGAGGAAAGTTGATGCTCTGAACATTCATATACTGCACAGATTTGGCAAAATAGGCTTCAGGCACAAGAAACACATTCAAAGATAGATCTTTCCAATTTTTTTTTTTTGTATTTGTGGCTTCTTATATGTGTTATTCTCTTTAGTGTCAAACATATATTCCTAGCAGAAATTCATTTTTTATAAATAGATTGAAATTAAGAACTCCTTCATGTGTATCATTCATGTGACAATGAGCTACTCGTGAGAGTAGTTATTTCTGTTTCCTGTGTCTTGAGCCACTAGGACTGCTCAGAAGTGAAACTCCTCTTTACAAACTGCCTGACAGGAAGACTGTTCTTCCCCATCCTCTTGCTACCAAAGCCCCAGGCCAATGTGTTCCAATGACTGAGTAGTAATTCTGATGCATCTCAGGGTTTTTGGTGCCAGGATGTCATTCCTGAGAAGAGCTGGGTTTTCAGAGGATGTACCTCAAAAAAAGAGATGTGCATGCATGCATACATTCATGTATGCATTTTAAATAAGTTCTGCAACTTAAGCACTAGAATGAAGCATATTGATTCCTACATTTTCCAAAGTAAGTTTCTTGTTTATGTTTTTACTAGATGTGGGAAGGGAGGTACGACACTTATTCCAGTAAAACAAGAACTGAAAAAGTCGGGGATATTGCAACTCAGTCTTGCTTCTATCTGTTTATAGGTGGAAATGTCACAGCAGCATTCTTAGCTCAAAGGAGCAGTGAGCCTACAGGCCCTTTGGTATGTCTTTTAATTTACATTCTTATATCATTCCTAATCTCAGTGATTAACAGTAGAGGAGTTGACAACAGTGGACAGTTTCTTAGGAGTGTTTATGAAGATGTCATCTCTAAGTCAGTCAGAAAAGCTGAACAGAGGAGCTTCTGTGTGTGTTTGTCAAATCCACGTTAAGTGTTCCACAGATATTCTTCTGGTCCCAGGAGATACTGATTTTCAGTATTTTTCCTTATAAAGACAAATGTTTACATAGCAGCGGAAACAGTTATTATGATTAGATGCGTTAGTCATGTATGTGGGTGGGTGGAAGTTAAAAGCAAAATTAAAAGGGCAGGTTTAATGTTGCTTCCTGTTTTCGGCTACTCTAGAGCTTCTACACAACCTATAATGGGATGTGAGATTATTGGAAGCCATTTTGACAAAGAGAGAAGGCCCTTTAAGGGGACTGTTTCTGTGCTGTAAAATCATTTGGAACGCTACTTGAATGTTTGAAAGATTTATTTTTCATTGCATCTAATATAATCTACAAACATTGCTCTGCAGAGAATATGTTTGTTCCATCATTTATTTTTAAGCCTACTATCTGAAGCATTCAGTTTAACAGGTTCTAAGGAAATCTGTGTTCTTTAGTACTTAAGCAATGATTTTCAAAGTGCGCGTATAAAATTACTGAAAAGATAGTTTAGTCTCTTTGATGAATCATCTACTAAAAAGGACTGACTTAAATGTATACTCTGCTGTATTTATAAAAGTTTAAAGAGTAGTTAAAATGATTCAAGATACCTTTTTTCCTTCTCTCTTACAGCTAGTAACCCAAGTCACGTTACATTCTGTTCTTGCACCCTCTTCATGTTTTTCCCTTCCTCTTTTGCCCTTCCTCCTTTCAGGTTAATTCTGAATTTTATACTGGATGGCTGGATCACTGGGGGCACCGTCACGCTGTTGTACCCTCACAAACTATAGCTAAAACACTTAATGAAATCCTGGCACGTGGCGCTAACGTTAACCTGTAAGTGTGTGTTCAGTAAAGGGTAATTGCGGTGATTTTTTTTTTTTTCCCATTTCATCAAAACCTGATTAAAGTGATGGCTTTTTTTTGTTTTATTTTAGGTACATGTTTATAGGTGGAACTAACTTTGCCTATTGGAATGGTAAGAAATTATTTAAATTAATCTTATGATAGAGTGGAGCTGCTTAAATAGCTGCATTAAATAGAATCACAGAATGGCCTGGGTTGAAAAGGACCACAAAGATCATCTAGTTTCAACACCTCTGCCATGGGCAGGGTCACCAACCACTAGACCAGGCTGCCCAGAGCCACATCCAGCCTTACCTTGAATGCCTCCAGGGATGGAGCATCCACAACCTCCTTGGGCAACCTGTTCCAGTGTGTCACCACCCTTTGTGTGAAAAACTTCCTCCTAATATTTAACCTAAATCTCCCCTGTCTCAGTTTAAAACCATTCCCCCTTGTCCTATCACTATCCACTCAAGTAAGCAGTTGTTCCCCCTCCTGTTTATATGCTCCCTTCAAGTATTGGAAGGCCACGATAAGGTCTCCCTGGAGCCTTCTCTTCTCCAAGCTAAACAAGCCCCGTTCCCTCAACCTTTCTTCATAGGAGAAAGCCCTCTGATCATCTTATTGGCCCTCCTCTGGACCCGTTCCAAGAGCTCCATGTCCTTCTTGTGCTGGGGGCCCCACGCCTAGATGCAGTATTCCAGATGGGGCCTCACAAGAGCTGAGTAGAGGGGGACAATCACCTCCCTCTCCCTGCCGGCCACCTCTTTTTTTAATGTAGCCCAGAACACAGTTGGCCTTTCAGGCTGCAAGTGCACACTGCTGGCTCATGTCCAGTTCCTTGTCCACCAGGACCCCAAGTCCTCCGCAGGGCTGCTCTCAAGGAGTTCTTCCCCTAGTTTGTATAAATACCTGGGATTGCCCTGGCCCAAGTGCAACACCTTACATTTGGCCTTGTTGAACCTCATTAGGTTCATATGGACCCACTTCTAGTAGCGTGTTCTGTAAAAGTGTAAGCTGTTGCCTGCCTTCACATGGTGGAAGATGATTGCATTAGCAGTTCTCTGGCTATTGCCAGCATTTTCTGCTGAACACATGGTATTTACCTTTGCAAAGGGTACTTTTGCTTTACTCAATACTGTGAAGCAATTGAAACATGAATAAATTTGCTTCTTTTCATAATATTTCTGAAGACATTATCACAGCAGTGTGAGCTCAGAAGGACGTTGTTCTCCATAGGGAATATATTCTCAGTGCTGAATCCCAAACACCAAAGTCTCCATCAAATCTAAAAGTATGCAGACTGGCTGTGTTTGGAGAGAAATTCTGAAAGTTGATCCCCCTTGGGAGAGAAAAACACAACTCTTTCACCATTTTTATTGATTATTTTTTCCTGACTTCCTTTAGGTGCTAATATGCCTTACATGTCACAACCCACTAGTTATGACTATGATGCTCCGCTAAGCGAAGCAGGGGATCTGACTGAAAAGTATTTTGCCTTGAGGGAAGTCATTGGTATGGTGAGTATCCTTAGTACATGTTTAGAATGGTTCTTTGAAATATCCCAGGTCTGCAAACTCTCTTGCTCTTGTGTTGATTACTGTTTCCTGCAGGAAAAAGCAGTGAATTAGAACAAGGTCACTAGGCCAACCCAACCCCTTGTGATAAAGGAGTTGCACCTCTCTGTTTTTTCCTACTGTTCCAAAGATTCCTTACTTTCAAAGTTTCAAAGGAGATACAGTTGCAGATGTGACACTGAGATGTTACACCTCTGCTTTTTTGCTGGGTTGGTTTTCTTTCAATCTGAGGTCAGTAAACTGAATTGGCTCAGTGGATCAGAGGAGTAGTGGCAGAAGGGGAGCAGAGGGACACAAGAAGCATTTGTCTGGGAGTAGAGATGGAGGACAAATGAATAGGTGTTTTCTCTTGCCGCACTGATCAGGCGCTCAGTTGGCTCAAGCTGGTCACTTGATGTCAATTTGATAGCACTGCAACTTTACTCTTTGGCTCTCTGTCTCCTGTACTTCATGTTGTTCTTTTGGGTCTTGTAAGTAGGAGCATGATTATCCAAGAGAACACATCTTGCTTTAGAGATGCCACAAACTGTAGATCATGGGTGGGACCAACTTTGCCTTCGCTATGAAAATTTTTTGAAGTGAATAGTATCTCTACAAACTGAAGTGTGAAGTGAAATATGGAACCCGTATCTGGATTTTGAGCAGACTTGCATTGAAGGCCATTCAGAGAAGGCTTAAAGACGAAGTCCCTGGGAATTCTGAAGTTTATACTCTCTTCTCTCCCTATTGCATGTCAAAGCATTCCTATTAATTAGGAGACGCTCTTAGTGAGAGTAGGTCTCCTGAAGTTATATTATCTTTAGGGTAAAGCATGCCTTTATCTCCCCACCTGTAGAAGGCCTGGTGTGGAGAGTTTTCTTCCATTTCTCCATTATTCCTAAGCTTTACATTGATGGGATAATTTTGATAGTCTTTTGAGGGTGTCCTCTAGGCTGGATACAGCTTTTTCTCAAGAGAAAAATTCCCAAGCTTCCTGTTTTTGAGTTATTTTCTTCAAGGCAAGATCTCTATCAGAAATGCAAGTAGTGTTCTAGTGCGGTGAGGTAGCCTTGATAAGATCTTCAGTGTAAGTTAAGATGTGTTAGGTCATTGTACAGCTTTTTTGGTGTGGTTTGTTTCTCTCTTCCATATCCATAGGATCTTGGTGAAGGCTTCCTGTCTCTGTTATGTCTTCTCACCCTGTAATAATATGTCTACTCAGTGCAGGTTGAGCTGATGTTGATGAAAGAAAATGAAGTTGACAATAACAACTGCATTCAGAACATTATCTATGCTACAAGGCTAACTCATTTTAATCATTAGTCTTAAACAGTTGGTTTCAGTTAAGAAAAGTAATAAAAGGGAAGAGTTTCAGTCAAAAAATTCTTTCAATACCTGGCAGTATTTTTACCATTTGGGCTAAAATTTTCTACATTTGATTTTTTTTTCTTGGGTGAATATAGTTTTTGTTTTGGTGTGATGTTGTTGTCATTTTTTTCTTAGTTTTTAAGACTGTTTTGATTGTTTTCAAATACAAAGAGGAAGACATAAAACAGTTACCAGTAATATCAATTAGTTTTAATTAGTTTTTAGTTGAGTTTGACATGGAGATAATAGGAATTACACTAACTAAACAAACTAAGCACAACTAAACAAATACTGCTATTTGTTTAAAAAGCAGTCAGGCCAACTGAACAAACAATAGGTTGTCTTGGTGCGGAGGAAACCTTTTGAGCATTGGTTTTATGCTGCATATACCATGGTAAGGCCAACAAATCATGTTTTGTGCAAAACCTTCCGAGTTAAAATCAAAATCCCAAAGGAGAATGCCCTTTGAATAAATGAAAGAATAGGTAGGAAAAGCAGACATAAAGCAAGGGACAAATAACGGGAAGAAAGAGAGAGGGAGGTGGTATGGGAAGAAGGTAAGAAGGTTGTAGGCTCAGAAAGGAGCAGGGCTAAAGCATGTGGCAGAGTTGTCATCTAGATTTACGTCTTTTCAAAGGTGTCCAAGAAAATGATAGACCACTCTCTAGGAATGCTGCGAGTAAGTGATTATTGCTAGAGTTGTGGGGCAAGTAAGCAAAAATCACCTGGGAGAGTGCTTCCCTGACAGGTTTCCCTGTGATGGATAGGCAGCTGTATAGAAAAGGAGCAGAGGGAAGGCAGTGAGGGTTACTCATGAGTTTATGGAGCTGTTGGGGAGGCTATGGTTTCTGTGGCTGTGGGTTTGCAAATTCAGGTCTCCTTGGACTTTTTTTTTTTTTTTTTTATTCGCTTCCACATTTGTTTCTACATTAGTTTGTGCTGGGTTAGTATGCTGAAAACAGCTCAGTAAATGCCTGACAATGTGTGTCTGGGGAGGGAAGGTAGGAATACTGGCCAAAGGGAGGTGGACCATGGATGCTGCCTAGGTTGCTTTGAAGCTCTGCAGCTTGGAAGGCTGATGAGGACATCAGAACCAGAGACCAGAGAAGGAGAGCAAGGCCCAGGCCTGGTGCACATCAGATGGATGTGTGCAGGTGGGGTGAGAGATGGTAAACTCCAAGAGCTGAGGCTCACCTGTGTGGGAATCAGTGCCAGGACTCTGGCAGCACAAAGGGCGTGCGCTGCTTGGGTGGAGGCTGTAGCAGTTCATTGTGTCCCCTGAGCGCCCAAAGCAAGTAGAATGGTGGAATTGTGATAAACAGGCTATGCCTTATGTGGCTTGTGAGGAGTGCAACATTAAGCTATTAAGACTCTCTTTATCTAAGTTTTTCTACAACCTCCTTTTTCTCTGTGAGCCACTAGGGATTAGAGGGTGCCCAGCAGCCTAGTAGCAGCCAACAAAGTTATTTTCCACTGGCTGTGAGGTTTTCACAAGTATTTCAAAAAGAAACCTGCCCAGGAAGTAATGGACTAGCAGGCATGTGTACACATGCATGTGGAGTATAATAACACTGAAAAGAAAAACGTAAGAGGGTAATAATTCCCATATGGAAGTACTGCTGAAGAAGAGTGGGAGGCTCAGATGGAAATACTGCCCTACAGACTTGGGGAAAGGTTAACTCAAGCTTCACTGACTTGTGGGTGACTCCAGGGCTGACGGAGATGGTAATGCACACTATAGCCACAGGAGGGCTCCAAGAACGCTGTGATTCTTTGACAGCTTCTTAGTTTGCTGTCTCTTTTATTTTGGGGGGTTTTGCTTTTTTTATTTTTAATATTGTTACCTCGAGTTCAGTATTTGCAAAAAAAAACCCAAACAGCCAACAATGTTTACTGCAAGTGATCCAATCAGGTTTTTTTCCCTCTGAAACTGGGTGCCAGTGTAATCCACTGCAGACTATCTACTTTCAGCTAAAGTTCTACTTCCGTGAGTTGTAAAATGAAAAGCAAGAATTCAGTTAAGACATGTTTGTATTTAAGTTTCATGTACTTTTTTTCCCTCCTTCTCTTCCTAGTATAACCAGTTACCGGAAGGTCTTATCCCTCCAACAACATCCAAATTCGCCTATGGGAAGGTTCGCTTGCAGAAGGTAAACTGACATCTGTAATACGCTGAGTGTATCTTTCTGTAATGCTGCCTGCTGGCTTTTTTTTTAAATGTGTTTGAAAGTGTCATGGCAATCTCTAGATGTCATACAAAATAGGAAGGAAAACCTCAAAAGCAAATTTTCAGGAAGGGTAGGACAGAGCTTTGGAATTAGAAACCATACCCTTGCTGGAAAATATGTTATCTAGATATAAAAAATGATTTTTACTACATGCCATTTGCACATGAAGTTTTACTAAACTAGAAGTAATACATTCTTAGCACAATAGAGTCTTAGTTGTCTGGGAACTGCTGGATAAGTAATGTAGCAGAAGAAATGCTTGCATGAGAAATATGTTTCTGTAGTTGGTGATGCCTCTGATGGTGAAGGAACAGGTGGTATCTATGTATATTTTAGGTAAATACTTTGAGTTCTTGTAAATTTCAAAAATGGAGCACTTTTAATGAATTGGAAAGTCTTGTCAGTATAGTATAGCAAGAACTGTGAAAATCTGTAACTAATGAAAGAAATTAACTTCTTGCTGAAGGAAGAGCATACAGAACTCAACCTCACTATGTCTTCTTCGATAACAGACGTGACTGATGAGCACAAGAGTAGCTGGGGCTTGTCCATAGCACCATCCTTCATGGTCAGTGACAGTTTTGTGCAGTATGGTTGATAACTGCACTGAGTTTCCTGCACTGAGTGTAGAATATGGTTTAGGGGATTAAAGAGACAAACAAGTATGAACTTGTTTCTATTCAGTCTGCTGCTCGCAGTCAAACTGTTTGGAGGTGGAAGATTACTGTGATTGCTGTAGTAAACACTGCAATTCGGAACAGTTCAGTTTATATTTTGTATGCTTAATTTGGCAGCCACTGTTCCAATCGGCAATTTATTTGATCTGTTAAGCACTGCAGCTGAAGTGTTGGAAAATTTGGTGGTGATAAGGCTTTGCAGATGTTTTTCAAGTCATCCCACTCAGGTGGTGGGCAGGAATCAGTTCTTTGTAGAAGTGACACAACTTTTGAATTTCTCACAAATTTTTATCATTTTAAGCAATCTCTGTGTATCTTCAGACCTTTTAGGTCAGGGTTGCCATATGAGGTTTCACTGAATTGGTTACATTTGGTAGTGACTAATTTTATACTGTTATCTGTACACCCACCACTTCTGCTGCTACAGTGGGTTGCAGGCACTCAGGAACCTTGTAATCAGATTTTGCCTCTGCTCTTTATCATGGTTTGTACCTTTCAGATATGGCGGTCCAGTTTCATGGGTATTATAAATCTTCTCTTTCCTGTCTCCAAGAAATGAAAGCTGCAAAGCATCTGGGTCAGAAACCTGTCGTACAGATGCGTGGTCAGGGAAAATGACTAAACTGGCTCGAGTATCACAGCTTTGACCTAACCATCAACACTGGAAACCCTGTTCCTTTACCTTCTACCTCCAACACTTCCTGCTTCTTTGAGGAGGTGTGTTTTATTCTGTACCCAGCAGTTCTAGAAAGCAAGATGGCATTTCTAAACTGCCAAGTGTGAGGTTCCAGTCGTTGTCTATACATATATTGCCATCTGTACTGTAAGCCTCTAGAATTGCTTTCTGGTAAGAAAGTTGTTTTTCCTCTGCAAACTCACTGTTTAACTTCAGCCGCTGTTTACTTCTCTGCTTGGTTAAAGTGCAGCACAACAAGTCACAACTCACAGAGGGTTTGTACTGTTCCTGCCAAAGCTGTCCACTGCTGTTGTGACAAGGTTCAATGCCCCTTGTCTAGAGAAACCTGAATGTATTTGGGTGACTTGTCAGAGAGGAAATGTTGGAAATAATGTAACTTTGCTTTGATAATCAAGGAGTTGGACTCAATGATCCTTGCGGGTCCCTTCCTACTCAGGATATTTTATGATTCTATAATAGTAGTCATCCCGGCTGTATCAATTAGCAGTGACAGTGCTGTAACAGGTACTATGTGAAAGCTTCACAGTGCAGTTGGGGTTCAGCAGTTACTTGTTGATGCCGAGCATCAAATCCACTGATATGAGCCAACTCCTGTGACCCTTTTGCAGAAAGGAGCAGGAAACAGAGACTCCAGAGTATTTTCAGTAGATGCATGGCATACTTTACAGAGGCTCGTGTAATTTAGAGAGCAGGTTACCCTCTAATTTTCTCACAAGATGTTCTGGGACAATTCAGTACTTGATCAGCAGCTCATTACCTCTACTTGAGGAGAGGTCTTTGTGGTACTACTACTTTTTAGATGTTTGCAAATAGGTTCCCATAGCTTAAAGTAATTTGGGAGCTCAGCCTAACTGTAAGGAAATAAAACAATAAAACATCCTCACCCATCCCTCAGCTGTTCCCTTATCAGGCAGGTGTTCATTTTGAGCTACTGAATGATTTTAAAGAATTATTCTGGAGGGGAAAGAAAAGGAGGATCTATTAAAAAATAGACCTAGGGATGCTGCCATTGCTATGGAAGAGGACAGAAAAGGAGGCAATGAGGAAATAGCTTGTTGCAGTGATAGAAGTGTGTTGATGGTAGGGAATGAGGACAGGCAGAGGTTCAAGCACTGGAATAGGCTCCCCAGGGAGGTGGTTGAGTCCATCCCTGAATGTGTTTAAGATCCGTTTGGCTGTGGTGCTCAGGGACGTGATTGAGCAGAGGGTTGTTAGAGTTAGGGTAGCATGGTTAGGTTGCGGTTGGACTTGAGGATCTTTAAGGTCTTTTCCAACCTGAGCAATTCTATGATTCTAGGTAGAATAGCAATAGATGGGCTCACGAACTTTGAGCAAGAAGGCAGAGTTTAAGACCCAGAACGTGGGAAATGTTCTCTGCAGATGCAAATGAAGGTGTCTTCCTGTCCACAATGTATCTGGTGGCCTTGAAGGCTTGAGAACGGGTGGTAGTTTCTGGCTACCACTCAGGGGGCCCTTATGCATGCTTGGTCACAAGGAAATGCCTGCCCCAGCACTGTGGCCTGCAGACTTGTAGGTCTTATAGTTGTGCTTGCTTCTTAGGCTGTGAAGAGCTTAAGTAACTGCTATGAATATGGTAGCAGGCAACCTGAGAGGTTTGAGTCGGGGACAGAATTTGGGGTACAAGTAGTTGAAGCAGACAGGATGCTGCCAGTAGTTGATACCACTTCTGTTGCAGCTGTTTTCTTTCTTTCACGTTTGATCTTTCACTTTGGTTTTGAAAACTTTGCTCAAGAGGATCAAGAAGCGTTGCTATTATTTGTTAGTTATCTGTTGGTTGCTTTTTTGTTTGTTTGTTTCTTTACAGATTATTTTTAGAAATTCTTGACCGAGTTCCAAGTTTGTAATTTTTAAATTTACTGTTTCTGTTGTGATAGTGATTGTCTGCTAAGTCGTAAACAGTGGGAACCTGCAGCAAAAGCAGACCTTGATTTTTGTTTTGTGCACACCGCTTACGAGCGATAAGCTTAATAAAAGATTGCAAAGAAATGAGTTTCTACCAACCTAGTGCATAGGTCAAGCACATAATTCACTCACATGCAGAACAGAAGCCCCCTTGATAGCGTAAGCTTAGAAGAACATCAGACAGGCACATCTATAGGCTAATTCTCAGTTCATGAAGGTCCAAAGCAGCACTCATTGCCTGTCAGTAGGCTATTCAATTGACCGTGTGTGACTTAATACTACTTATGTTCATTTTTAATTTTGTTGTCTACCTGTAGCCTAGGCTATTAATGCTTGTAGATTTGTTCTTTAGTTCCATAAATCTTTTAGTATCTATGCAGAGATGCTCATCGCTGGCTTCAAAGCTGTTGTACAAGATCCGGTGGTTCAATCTGCCATGGCCTACTGGATCCTGAATTACAGTTTGGGGCATTTTACTCTTTGAAAGCTGATTGTTATCTTAAGTAAAGTGTTTAAGCTGAAAATGTAGGAGCAAGCTACTTTCATGAGAAATTTGGAAGCCATCATTTGACAGACAGCCTTTTGCCTCAATGAAGGTGTTTAGCTGTGGACTACTGAGGAAGACCCAACCTTCAGGTAGTGAAGGTGTTGCCCTTTGTGTGCTTATGGTCTCCTCTTGCTCCCTTGCTCCTAGTTAGAGCTGAGATAAGTTTGTTTAGATCTATGTCTGCATATTTAAGAAATACTTGCAGATGCAAAGATGATTCATGATTTCTTCTGTCATATATAGAAGGATTTTAAACCAAATAGTGTATATTACTATATATTTTATTATTTCAGCAGTTTTTTCATATATACTATGCACAAATGTAATATCTCCATTATAGCCTAAGAATTTTGTATCGCTGTGGATGCACATATAGTTTTTTTTCTTTATTGTAAATGCCTGATTTTTTTTTTTTTTTTTTTATACTGTTCTTTTTGGTGAGTATTTGAAAGCAAATCTGCATTTGGGAAGTACTGGGATGCCCGGTGTATAATTACCGTAACAGGGATGGTACTTCTAGTGAAAGAGACTGAGATCTTACATGAGCAGTATAAATGCTATTGACTTTTTGAGCTTGTAAAATATTATGCATATTGTTACATCTTGAGTAACATCAAATTCATAGATGATTTTCAGATAGGATTGTAGATGAGCAGAAAACTTTTAAAGCATAAATTCAAGTTGCAGACGGCAACAAGGGGCAATTTAATTGTACATATGTGCCTTCCTTATTCAGCAAGGTAGTTAAGCATGTGACTAGCCTGTGTTTTGCTGCTAGTCTCATTAAAATCAGTCCACCTATTTATATGTGACACTAAGTTACAGACTTAAAAGTTTCTAAAACCAAGTTACATTTAGAATGAATTTTACTGCTTTTTCTGTGCTGCAGGTGGGCACTGTGGTGGAGGTTCTTGACAGGCTGTCACCTTCTGGACCAGTGAAAAGCACTTACCCGTTAACCTTTGTTCAGCTCAAGCAGGTATGGATTCCTCTCTTAAGCATTTCGCAGTCATTTTGCCAAGTTTATTTGAACAACCCTCCGTTGTATGACTGCTCTTATGTCCAGTGTATTACACCTTATTTCAGCACAGGAAGTAATAGTGGATTTTTTGGATAGGAGACCTTTCCATATTTGACAGTCCTACTGTTTTGCACCCGAGGTTTTCTCTTTTTGTGAGTGTATATATATATGCTATATGTATTTATTTCCTCACCTGCTGTCGGAGTGAGAGCAATGGATGAAACACTGCTTTTTCGTGAAGGTCAGGGAGCCTGGAGTTGGGGAATGCAATCCATTTGACACTTTTTGTGGGCCTTCTTCCTATTTTTCATCCTTTTCTTTTACTAAATGCTGGTTCAAAGAGAAGATGTGGTGAAGGAGAAATGTCTTGTGTTGCAACTCGCTGCCCAGGGCATTCACCTCACTGGCTGATACGAAAATTACATAACTTTGTGTTTTGCTATAGCTTCTGCTGACTCCCACTCTCCCCTCTGTTTTTTTCTCTGTCTCTCTGCATCAATCTCCTTGACAATTGTGACTTCCATATCTTCCCTCACAGTGGAAGATCTTTCCCTTGCTGCTGAGTGATGGTGTATTTCCATTAATGATATATGGTTCCCTTCTGTGCTGAATTTAACAGGGACTGGAACATGGGTGCTAATTGCCTGCAGATGCATTTCAGCAGGTGCCTGGGATATTTTCTAAGGCATTAATCAAGTAAGGATTCAAAGTTCAAATTTTTCCTTTCCAAGACACTAATAGAGAGGTGTGAGAGAAGCTACAGTAAGTAGTGCATTGTAGCAGAATGCATTGTCTAGTTGGCCTTTATTTCATCCTCTGTCCTTCTCACCTTTGAACTCTGTTTAGGAAAGCTCCTGAGAGGGCATTCAGTGAAGCTGCATAATATCTTCCCACATTTTCTTTTCATTTTTCTGGGCACCCTGTTACAAATGTAAGGTAAATGTCATAATGATAGCGGACTGGAAATGGTTTACTCTCTCTTCTTCCTGCCGTCTTCTACTCCAAGTCTCGAAGATAAATGGTTTTGTGGCTGCTGACAATACATCTTTTATCTTGTTTTTAATTTGTGTTTCGCTTTGTGATGAGAAAAAAGTCAAATGACTGTGACTTTGTTTATTTACTGCTGGAGAACTTAGTGAAAAGTATTCTGAAATGTTCCTGATAGTTTGAAAAATAGGTAATATTGACCCAATGAATGTGTTGGTTGACAAAGTGTACTTTGTTATATGAAGTCAGTTATGAAAGGATTTTTCATCTATTTTTAAGTGATCATAATGAAGAAATTATACTGTTAGTCATTAATGGTTTGGTTTTATTGAGGAAATACATTTGTAGCCAAGACTTTTGTCTTTTATAGTTATGTGAATTTACTGATGAACAATACAAAATGGAAACTGTGGAATTTACACACATCACTTAAAAGTCAAAGTGAACTCTAATCTGAAGCTGGTATCTCTGGTAGATGCTTTCTGAAGCAAATGAAAGTTTTATGTTTCAGTGTGAGTATGTAAGCAGGAATGTGAGATATTTTTCTGTATGACCACAATTGAAGCTAGAGAATAATTTAGTTGATTAATCTGGGGATTTTTTTCTTTCCTTTTCTTTTCTTAGTATTTTGGGTTTGTACTGTACAGAACGAAGCTTCCAAAAAACTGCACAGAGCCAACACAACTGAGTTCACCTTTAAATGGAGTCCACGATCGTGCCTATGTCTCCGTGGATGGGGTAAACATTGTTTCCTGGCCTCCGTTACTACTATGAGTGGCCTTCATGAAAGATATGAACACAGTCTGCCTTTTTTCTCCTTTCTTCAGCTTACCAAAACAACTTTATTTAATAATAACATTTAATGAGATGAAGAAAGTATATAGTTGATTTGAACTAACTGTTAGTAGTAATGTTTCAGAAATTATAAAGCATTATTTCCATTTTTGAGGTACTTGAATGTTGATACACATTCATGACATCAGTGAAAAATAAGTAGAAAAATAACTGCTTACTTGAAGTTTTTTGATATATGTACATATATACACACACATACGTATACACACACACTTGATGGCTGTATGCAGTGTGCTCACTGATGTTGCCATGTCAAGCTCGTCTTTCCTGATGTGAGAATGGGAATAAATAAAGCTAAATATTGATGTAAGCTTAACTGAGACATGAATCATCTCTTGATCTCTCACACTTACAAAATTTTTTCAGTTACTAGATTAATGTTTTGTGAACCAAGTGCAGCAAAAGCCACTAGAATTTGAAAATTGATTTAGTTGAATTAAACTACTGAAAGAGATGACTTCAGTTGGATGAATGTGACTGATGCCACTTGCACATCTAGCTGATGTACTGAAATGTGAATATTGGCATACCAGGTTTTGGAGCGTTTGTGTGTGAGTGCGTGCTGGTGTGTAAAAGGAGGAAAGGAAAAGATATATATATTTTTTTAACTTTCATTTGTTTCTTACCTTCACCCCTTTCTTTTGTTCATGTAAATTGAAGAGAGAGATGGCAGAGGTTTTTTTGTTCAATGATTATTGTTTTCTTCTTTTTGGTGTAATTCATATAGGTTCAGCAAGGAGTCCTTGAAAGGGACAAGTCATTAATGATAAATATAACTGGAAATGCTGGAGCAAATCTGGACATCTTAGTAGAAAATATGGGCCGAGTCAACTTTGGCAGATTCAATAACGACTTCAAGGTAAGGAGAAATTTTAAGATGTGCAAAACTGTTTGGATAAACTCAGAAATAAGTTGGAAATCTGTCTAGTCTTGGTCATGCTTAGCAGCTTGTGAATCCTGAGGTTATATTTCTGAGTGTATTTATGTGTGTACACACATACTTTTGTGTATCTTTTTGTGTCCCGTTTCATTTGTCACTAGTGTGCTCCTGCAACATTTTCAGTGCAGTGATGTGAGGCTGTCTTGCAAGCACTTCACCATGCCACATTGCCAGTTCAGGTTTGGACTGATCTTGTAGATAGAATCTTCAGAAAGCTTCCAAACACTCTCAAAGCCATGCTACACTTTGGAGCTGTCACCTCCTGCCATTAGCAGCAGTACCACAAAAGAAACACTGAGAAAGGCAGGGGGCAAAAAGGAAAGTTATCTGGTTTTAGACTTAGGGGGTTCCCAGTGCTGAGCGACATTTTCTAAAGGAAGGGAAAGACGTGTTATAAAGGCCAGTCTGATGTGTTTCTGCAGTGTTCACAGCATGCTATTTTATTTTCTTTCTCAGTTTTTGATATTAGTAGATGACAAATAGTATAAGGGTAATGACAGGAAGCTTTACAGTTAAGTTGAGAATTGCAGGTCCCAAAATGCACGAATCTATTGTAAATAGACTTGGCCTAAATTGATTTGGCAGCGTTCTTCCAGAAAGTTGGTCAAATGTTTGACCGTACGTATTAAAACTGTCTGGTGACTGTGGTTCACTTTGGTACTGCAGGTGGAAGCCCATGTTTCCTCTCAGTCTAAATTCTGTGAGCAAAACTGAGACTTGTCCAAAGTGTATCTTGGTTAGATTGGATGAACAGCAGGAGAAAGATAAACATCATGGGAGTGAAGAAATTCGCTGAACTGTACCATTGAGTTATTAACCAAAGGCACGTATGCAGTGAGGAAGCAGGAAGAGTGTATAAATCTTACCTTGCTTTGTTGATGAGATTCCAAACTCGGATTGAGTTTGGGCCTCTTACGAAATCCAGTTTAATAGTAAAACATAGATTGGGAAGAGTCTTGTGAGATCACCAGCAGGCAGAATCACCTGTTCTCACACTTGTGTTTTGCTGCCATGAGGAGGATGGGCCTCTTTGCGTTGGTAAAGAAGCATGTATTGGCTATGGTTAAGCAGCACAGAAGGTTTGATTTAAAGGAGACTAGCTGACTGGTTATCTTATCAAGTGTGTTGTGATGTGGATTTCTAGGTCTATCTCCAGTTATTCCAAGACTCTAGTGAAGGCAAAGCAATTTAGATTTTAGGATGTATAAAAGTCCCTGAATTAAAGGATCAGTATCTGGGTGTTTTCTGTACTCGTGACATACAATTTCAGAGGGTAGAATTAGTGCTTACTTAGACTGTCATTTCAAGGCTCCTTTGTTTTTTTTCTGAGTGGCAAGAGAATATCTAGTTCCCCAGTGTTATGCTTTCATCTAGAGGCAGCAGAAATGTTGTCTTGATTTATTTAGTAACAGACCAGGTGATAAGGAAACTTATGTACTTGTTGCTAACCTACAGTAATAGAATAAAGGGTTAGAGACTGGAGTAGGAAGGTGCTCAGTGCTGCTGTGGTTAAGCTGAAATTCACACTTATACCAGGGTTTCAGCTTTTCAGAGATAAAGTGAAAGCAAATATAGTAGATGTCCACTGTGAGAATAAAACTCTAAAAGCAGAGTCCTTTCATGCAGAAGGAGGAGACGTTGTCCATGTCGCTTTGGAAAATGTGTGTTGCTTATTCCCATAGACTCCTTCACAAAGAATGCCTTAAGGCAGGTATACTTTGTGTTGATTTTTGAAAATGGGGAATAATTTTGCCTTGTTTTTAGCTATTCTGTGGCTTCAAAAATAAAATTAAGGGAAGAGATTTCCATCTTGTTAAGCCTTGGACTTTCAAGACAATAGGGTAGCTTTTCTGAATTTTGTTCAGCTGCTTTTTCTCACTTTTTTGAGTTTGAAGTGGAACTTGGCATCTCTCTTTTGGGAAAGCATCTTAAGCAGTTACTGGTTTTAAAACATCCTGCTGGTCTAGGCTTTGTTGTTGAAGGAAATGTAGGAAGGAAGAGTGTGGTTTCTGGTGGGTTTTTTTTGTTTTTTTTTTACATGCTCACTGTTACTTACATCTTTATTTTACTTGGAAAATCTCTTGCATGTGCATTCTTCTGCTGACCAAAGTAAGAGTGCTTTTAGGCACCTCAACTCATTTGAAAACCACAACATTCTTAACACCCAAAGGTGGGTGGAAGACAAGTTAGAAAATTTTGGGCAAAGCTTTGTTGAATTTCTTCAACTGATTGCCAGGTAGAGTAAAGTCTAGGTTGTAGAGAAGAGTTCTGCCATTTAACTCTGTGCAGATACTTTATTTTCATGTAAGAAAAATGAGTTCCTGTTCTGCTTATACTGATAACTAGGCTTGTGATGTCAGTGCAATGTTTATTAGGCATCAGAACAGACATACTACGTATCGTCAGCCCTCCGTGACAATAGAAAATGTGTTTTTGCTTGTGCCTTTATTGATAAAACTTTTTGTTCCTGTTCATCTTGCAGTGGTTGCAACAGAACTTCAGTTGTACTGAAAAACAGCTTCTATACAGGGTCTGTTCAGGAGATTATATGGAAGTAGCAGAATTGGCTTAAAATTAATCCCACATTTTGCAGTGAAACTCAGCTTTAGAGATCATTAATGTAACACAGCTAAAAAGTGTGTTCAGGAGAAACGTAACGTTCCCTTCACTCCTCTTCAATCATGACTTTGCCTTGCCTTTTGCATTCATTGTGTGAGTACCCTGGTGTGCTTCAAGAGTGCACAGAGTTCCATGGAAACGAAACAGGACTATGTGGGCTTGAAGCTGACTGTAAACGTAAAGTGTCTCACTGAATTGGGGTCACGAAGCATATGTGTTGGCTTTGTGATACTGTATGCTAGCTGTAAAAGGCTTGTAGGAAGTAAATACTGCTTTCTCTGCTATTGTGCAGGTTAATATCTTGAGTTAGTGACTCAATGTTACCAAATCTCTAGATGCTATCTCCAAACTTAAGCTACGTGACCCTTTTTCTGCTTTTTATTAAGTCCCGTGTTTTTGAATCAAACTCATATTAAAGAAAAGTAGAAATTTCCTGTTAACGGGGAAAAAAAAGGTTGAAAAAGAGACTTGGGCATCAGAGAAAGCTCAAACCTTTGAAGAGGAACAGCACTTTCACAGAGAATAAATTAAACCCTTTATTCTTAAGCAGAACTTGTAACTTGTTGAAGCCCAGATACTTGTCTTTTCATCTTTGACTCAGAAAAGTTTCTATTCCTGGTTTATAATTGCATCTGAATAACTTCAGTAACATGAAGCTAATTACGCTGTCTTTTTTTTTTTTTTTTTCTCCTCCTAGGGTCTAGTTTCAAATTTAACTCTTGATCAAGATATACTTGTTGAATGGGAAATCTATCCCCTAAATATAGATGGAGCAGTGAACCATTTCATTCATGGCTACCCTGGCCAACCAAAGAGATCTGTTGGCAATCCGCAGAGTTACGAAGCACCTGCCTTCTACACTGGTACACTTACAATTCCTGGAGGGATTCCAGACTTGCCTCAAGACACCTATGTTGAATTTCCTGACTGGACAAAGGTACAACTTTTGCTGTTAAAACTTGAAGTCTACTCAGACAGCTACTGAAACTTCTGTGGAAGGTCAAAATCCACCTTTCTGTGGCTTGGTAGAAGTATGTTGTGGTGAAACGTGTCAAATATATTTGAATGACTAGGAAATGGATTCCTTGGTTCAAGTGAATCTGGAGATAAACCACTAACAGGAGGGAAACATACTCAAAGGGTACATGGTACTGGTCTAGAAAAGGGAGAATAAAAAAAAAAAAAAAACAATCAAGAGCAAGAAAGCTGAACTGACAGACTACTTAGAAATGCTTCATTTAGTAGGTGTGGGTTGATTTTGTTTGTCTTGTCTCAGTGTGGAATAGAAACAGCTTTTTGGAATGAGGGAGTGTGTATGTGCCTTGAGAGAAAACTTTTTTTTTTTTCTGGAGAAAGTGAGATGCTAGAGGGTACTTCTTTGGTTATGTTGTTTAATTAAAAGTAACTATAACATGTTTGTGGAGCTATGTGGGAAACTATGGATCCTGTTACAAAGCATAGAGAGAGTTGGGCACTGCTAGTAGTGTGCCTATTGGTATGGATCCAGGCAGTGTTACTGCTTGTCTTCTGGTGTTTGTCTGTGGCTGGACTGAATGGGTCCATTGTGGGCAATGCCACAAGAAACTTGTGAGCAGGTGTCTGTTGATAGGAACTTCTGATAGGGTTGGAGTATAGCTAGAACAGAAAAGAGTATGTTTTCAGGGTGCCATGTTTGAGACAGCGTGCAAAATGAGTAAGGACCTATTCATGTTGCTGCTGGGAGACACAGAGGGCAAGAATGTGTAAACTGAAGCATCACTCCCCTTGGAGGCCTCAGGAATTAACTCCAGATATCAGAGTGATGGAGTTAGGTAGCAAAGTTATTCTTTTCTGAAACAGTTTACTTATTGCTATTAAAGCAGAGTAGGAGAAGTTGCTGGTGATCTGTGTACAGCATTTTAGTGGTTAACAAACTTTCCAGTATGCAGAAGACTGATTCATTGCAGGCTTTTAGTGCTGCTTGCACTGAGCTTGGATGAGGAAGTCTCGTAGTCCTTGTTTCTATACATGTACATATCTTGCACAATCACGGAATAAAATAAAAATACAGTTACTTGCACAGGAGCTGGAATCCGGGACTTTTGCAGTACATTCTGTGACATAATGAATCACAAACCATCTTCCTATCTTTGAAAGTACAAATATGTTCAGGAATTCTTAGGTGTCAGTGGGAATCTTTTCATCTGATCTATTGAATGTAAACTCCTGCTTTATATAGTTGGTATACCCTCTGAAGAGGTCAAAGAGAAGAGATCCCAGACAAAATGTAAATATGGTTATTGGATGGATCCTTCAAGCTTTGTATGGATTAGACTAAAATTTTAAATAAGGTACTTAGGAGTAAATAAGAGTGAGGTGAAACTGAGTTTGGGGAGAAGAAAGACAGAATCTTGGACTTGCAGATAACTCTACCAGTGAGCAAATGCCTGTTAAGGCAGAGGGCTGTAAGAGATTAAATTCCACTCAAGTCCTACTGGATATGGGTCTTAATTCCTTGAGTGACATTGCATAAATTGCTGATGGCAAGGTATGGAGAGGAACACTTAATAGGAGCAAAAACCCAGGTGTTTGTGTACTTCAAAATCCACACAAACAATGCTTATTAAGAAAACATGCAGTTCTAAGTAGTATCCTGCCTTTGCATATTAAGACAAGGAATGGACATGCTGGATAGCCCAGAAGGATGCAGCATTAACAGTCATGACCTGTGTTGTAGCTCACTCACATTTGGTGTTTTTTAAAACCTTTCCTATTAACAGAACTTCCTCCATCCTCACTTCAGGAAGCATGGTGTTCCTAACAGGGCACGTTACTGGATATATGATTAGATTTATCAGATTATTATTATTTTTTTAATCTGAACAGAAAAGAGGATTTGCAGTCATGACTGTTCTTCATTTCTGTGGTATCATGGGTTGTAGTTGCTGACCCTGATAGAGGAAATCTTGTTTCTGAAGATAGACATCCACTCCTTGCCTGTGCTGTTCATGTTTTAAATGTCAGTTTGGAAATGAGAAATGAAGTTCATGCTTTTACTGGAAAAACAAGATTAAGATCAGAAACCAAGACCTGCATGGGCATACCTGCTGCATTAGAACTCTAATGCAGCTGATTCCTACGCTAAACTCCTACTTCCCAGAGGGTTACAGTCACCATGTCTAGTAGTTAGTCTACTGTGTAGTAAGTGCATTTACGAATTCATTTTTTGTGTTGGGTGGGTAGCTTGTGTTAATGTCATGTTTTATGCTAAAACTAGTATAGAAGTAAAGTAATAAGCTTGATTTAAAAAGCTTCTCTTGTCCTAAGGGACAAGATGTATTATTTTTGACGTATTAACATACGTCAAAAGCAAGCAGTGAACCAAGATGAACTTGATTTAAATATGAAAAAAAGTTGAGGTCAAAGTTTATTAACCCCTTGGCATGGTAAGGTTTAGGATCTTAAACTGTGGTAATGGGTACAGAGATAAAATAGTTCATCTGCACTGACAAATGTACCAGCTTCTTGAAAATTTATCTTGCAACTTCCATAAAAGCTGTTCTAAGAAATACTAGAAAAAAGAAAGCAGAAGAAAAATGCCTCCAAAACACCTGGAACAGTAAGATTCAGTATACTACATTTGTGCTTCCATAATTCTTTAAAGTATTATCTGAATTTTAGCAATCCTAGATTCAGGTTATTTTGTAATTTTTATCAATGCCATGATGGCATTTCCCCCACATTCAGATTACTAATGTCTAAAGCAAGAAGGAAAAAACGGATGAAATTATCCTTTCCCACCCTCTTCCTTGGCTGCTGAACCCTTTGTAAATTGTCTGACACATGATGAAAAGGACACTTAAGAAGAATAAAAGCAGATGGTTTGTCCAGATCAGCTTATATCTTTTCTAATGAACAGTGCAGTTTCACCTCAGGAATCCATTTGCAGTTTTATTGACATTTGGCATCTCTTCAATTTGAAAACATCTGGAAAAACCTGTATTTGTTTCACTGCAGTGTGTGCACTTTCTGGTGTATGAACGACTGTTTTCATTTTTACATTATGTTCTCTTTTACTTGTTTTCTATTTTTTATTTGGGATGTTTATGATGTTAGAACAGTATTTTAAACTGTTAGGGCCACTTCCATTATAAAAAGTAATTTAAAGAGTTTGTATGCTGAATTAACCACAACGTCATTGAATTTACATTAATGCTAGCAAAACCTCAAAAATTTTGTTTCAACCAATGTAAAATACAGTACCTTTGTGCTGTAATTTCACAATTTCTTTAGTTAACTAAACTATTAGAAGTATAATAAACATTGGAATTTAATGTGTCTAGGCAAGCTGTACATCTTATTTTGTAAAATCACGCAAAGCAAAGGAGTACAAAGATAATACAGTATTAAATTTTACAGGCTACAACAGAAGAATTAGAATCTGATTTCTTCTTTTGCAAGTTCTTTATCTCTTCAGTAATCAACATCAAGGAAATAACAGTTTTCAGGGCTTGCTTTGGTCTGAGACTAGTTACAAAATTCATTGTTAGAAACCTGCACTTCTATTTTCCTAAGGAGTGTCATATCTGGAAAGACTTCAGTATTTGACCACTTCATTTTAAAACAGCAGCAAAACATCAGGGAATTTAGATTCTTTCGGTTGTTTCTAGCATTTTCTTGAACAGATTTTCTATCCTAGTGTCCTATCAAACTGAAAGATCAAGAAAATTCACTTACAATACGAAGCATGTTATGCTTTAAAAAGTTTAGTTATTTGGTCATTGTCAAATTATTTAAAACTTCATTATGTTTTCTTTCTCTTTTAACAGGGGCAAATTTGGATCAATGGCTTTAATCTCGGTCGCTACTGGCCAGCCCGTGGCCCTCAGTTGACCCTTTTTGTTCCAAGGAATATACTTGTTTCATCAGTGCCAAACAACATAACAGTGTTGGAGTTGGAGCATTCTCCATGCAGCACCCATTTGTGTGAGATAGAATTTGTGGACAAACCTATTATTAATGCAACCACACAGTATGAAAATGATGCACCCCCCCTGTTTGTTAGAGACGTGTGGCTGAGCTATCTATAATGATTTGAATAGTTCCTTACGTTCCCCCTACTTTGCTTCCCGTTTCCTTTAAACACAGTTCTCCTTTTTTTAAAGAGTCAATCAGTACGTTGTCAAGCTGAGACAGCTTTTTAAATTCTTCAAAAATTTTTTTTTAGCTGGCCAGAGTTAAATGCTCAAATTCTCTTGAAAAGGAAAAGTTGTAACTTCAGAGTTTGCCTTGAACTGTGAAACTGAGCTCACCTGGAAGATAATTGTAACATCAAAGTCTACTAAAAACATACTCCTGCAGACTGTTTGCATTACAGGAACCTTCTTATGATTTACTTTTTACTGTCTTTTGCAACTGGAGAGAAGCCTACAAAAGGGCTGAACAATCCCACAAGCCCTCTGCTTGCTCATGTGGCCTGGTAGGTCAGTACTGCCAATAGACTGGACAATTGCAGCTCATTTTTTTTTTATAATGATCTATTTAGTATCAGAATCATTTTAGTCCATGCTGACAGCCAGCATTGAGTGGACCTCCCTTTTTTTCACCTCCATGCAAATTGGTTTGTTACGGGAGCAGTGAGAACAACTGTGGAAAAGAGCACTCGTGCAAGCTGATCCATATAGCAGCAGTGCAGACTGTGGAGAGAGACCTTGTATTCTGTTTCTGTCCCTTCTGTAAAGGTGATTGACTGCTTCCCTTCTGCTCTCTCCAAAGACTCTCATTTAAAGTTGACAAGTACTAGGACATACATGAAATTTAGGTTGTTTTGATTGGACCATAGTCTCTAGTTAACTTATCTGCAGAATGTAGTTGTAAAATGAGCTGTTCTTTTTTTTTTCTAATTGACATGGAACAATTCTTTTTCATAGGCTAGAACCTTGGAAGTAGAGGATTTTAAGTTAAAGAATTTGAGCTCTCTTATTCATTAATTCATGTCTTCTGTTTTGTTCCAGTAAACTGATTATCTTTGTAAGTGCCTGTTATTTGCAAAGATATGCAGTTGCTGCCAGAAAAGCTGACATTCTACAGCAGATTGGATCGTCTCTTTAATTCTTAGGGTTTTGTTATCAATCATGCAAACTTCTTGGTGAGATTTAAATAACAAAAGATTAAGATAATGATATTGAGTATTTTCATAATCTGAGGTTGCTCCCTTTTGTTTTTTGTCTGACTTTATTAAAATGGTTCTTTAAAGATGAAATCCTTCCTGTGATTGCTTGGGAGTGAAAAAGGGGGAGGTGGAAGATTGATTTTAAGGTGTTGTGGAAGAAATGAAGTTGTAAAGTCACTATGAACAAAAAGTTCTTGATGTCTGGTTTGTTTCGTTATGAAGATTTGTGCAAAGTAAAGCAAATGAAAGTGGTTGTAATGGGCTGTGAGGTCTGCCAAGGTGCCCCTCTCCTCTGAGACCACCAATGCAAAACCATGACTGTTTCTTCTCAGCTAATGCAGACTGCTACCCTCGCCTGAGAAGAGAATGAAAAGGAACACCACTCCCTTATCGACACCTCTGGTATGTGTTTGATGGGCTGACTGCTGTAGGAGCTTTCAGACCAGTTCATTTGAGCCAGAGAACTTCGAGTCTTAAATTCTTACACAAATGCAAGGTTTTATGGCTGTGGGCTTTGTGCGCAGTGCCCAGAACATTTCATTCTCTGTGTTGACTCCAGAAGTGTTTGTTCTTTGCATCATCCATATGCAGACCTTGGAACACGCTCTCCAAGTCATTTATTATGAAGCTAGGCTTTGAAAGTAAGGAATGGAACAGAATTAGTTTCATACCGGTTGTGGGTTTTGTGGTGTGCAGTGTGCAGATTAATGGTACTGTTTAGATATAATTCCTACAACAGTTCAGTGCTTTAAAAGGAAGGGGTATTTTCATTTTTCTGTCAATTAGTGCTGTGAAGAGACTGGAAAAGTTGTTCAGCCCGTAGCTCTTGTTATCACTTCATTTTTCCATTGTATTCATGAAAATGTAATATAGTATCATCCATAATATTTTTCTTTTTGGCAAAACTCAGTGTAATATTACAAACATGATTTTTTTGCATTAAGGATTGCAAGCATTCATCTGGATAAATATAAGACAGTCAAGAACAAAATGATAAAATGAACTCAGTGTTTTTCAACTAGGTCTCTAGATAGCTTCAGTAATGCACCTGCCTATTTATTGCTTTCTGGGAACAGATTTGTTGTCTACAGAAAGGAACTGAAAGCTGGGGCCTTGATTCCTGATCCTGGTCTGCCTACAAGAAAAAACAGAGGTTGCTAAGCGGTGTGCTGTTTGTGTGAGAACATGAAGGGAGGTCTCTCTGACTAGTGGCATTCAGAGCAAATATCTACCATGTAGAGCCTGCTGCCGCTTGCTATTTCTTCATTTGTAGCTGTATCTGTGGATGCTGTGAGCTTGTGTTCTCCTCAAACTACATCATGCATTGGGTCCCTGTGCCTCCACTTTTACTGCTACTGCATGGCTGGGGCCTATCTTCCCCTTCCTAACCTTAGTGTGCAATCTTGAAGTGCCTTCAGAGACTACCTTTCCCCTTATGTTGATAACATAGTTAAGATCTACATGGAAGATAACCAGAATTTCACAGTCACAGGGTTGAGTCTTGGCTTTGTCCACATCCCTTCAGCCCCTACATGCCCTTTGTAGTTCTCCTTTGCAGGCAGATCTCCTATTTGTTCCACAGCCTCTCAGCTTCCCTTTGTAGTTTTTGGATGATTTTTGGACCATTTGAATGTTAACTTGAGTATGAGACTAGAAAATCCACCTTACTGGACAGCAAACACTACCCACCTGACAAAATTCATCAGGTGTTCAGAAATGGCTATTACAGAAAAAGAACCCTGTCTTTAACAGTGTGGTCTGAAGGAGGTGATGTAGCATTATCCAGATTGAGAAGGTGCCCTATGAGCAAAACAGTGACTACTGACTGCAAGGGGAAGGAATCTACTCTCTTTGGGTGAGATTGGTCAATTATCTGTAAATGGATGACTATGAAGGCCTCCTTGTATTGTTATTTTGGACATACTGAAATCACTGAGAACAATAGCATCTGAATGTCTGACTGATATTCCTGACACTTTTTGTGGAAATCCATCCATATCTGATCAAATATCTTACAGTGCTGACAAATCCTAACCTAACATCAGCTTGGTTTGATGGCTGTTCTGTGCCATCTATTTTATGTTGCTGCCAGGATGGACTGGATAAACAAAAATATATAGAATATATAGAAAATATATAAAGAAGTGCAGAGCAACATAGAGAAGATTGAATAAGGATGTGAAGAGGCAATAGATTCTTCTCAGTGAATAAGGATGTGAAGAGGCAATAGATTCTTCTCAGTGACCTAGTCTGGGTGCTCCAGCAATTTTTCTTAAAGAAATGAGAGTTGCAAGAATGTTACTTTGGAAGCCAAGACTTAAAAAGTGTGGTAGTCATGCCCAACTTCAAGTGCTGGCAGAAAGACTGTGTGACTAAAGGAATTGGAAGGTCCAGAAGATTGGGGTCTGCCCTAATGGTTCTCTCGCAATGAGAAGGCAAAACTGGGCAGGAGGAGATGATCCTGGGACTTGATACAAAGGGCTGAATGGGTAAGCGTTGGAAAGATATCATAGGTATCTTTGTGTTACCTTTGCTGAATGACGTACGTATGTCTAAAAATCCCTTTTCAGAAGGGATTTTATGTTACTTATTATGTTATCAAAAATGGGAGTAGTGGACAAGAGTTCCCCAGCTTTGAGGGAAATCTGGAAGGTGTGTGTTACCAACAGAGGCTTCACAGAACCGGTGCTAGTTTCACTTGGTAGCGCAAGCCCCTTCTGGTAGGATATATGATCTGTGTGGCCAAGGAATTGAGGGGATGTATTTTAAAATTCTTGTCCTGGGCCTTAGCACACAGACTCAACTCCTGAAGTTCAGGCATATGCAGCACTCAAAAGTCCGAGTCTTGGGTGGGGCTCACTTGTAACTGTGTTGTGTTGGAATGGGAAGCATCCTCTTGCTCATAAAGCTCCTCATCGTGCTTTCCTATCAGGGCACTTGCAAAGAGAGTCTGCTGAGATTACTGTATTGCACCATGGTAATGTGTTTACAGTCTGCATGTCTGTAACTTAGCCTTTTTAAATTTGGGGGGAGTAGGCAAGTTAACTTTGAAGTGGGGTTGTGAATTGAGTTTGAAACTCTTCAACAGAAGGGGTCATTAAATAGAGTGGATCTGTTGAATACTGGTGCAAATAATGTAGGAAAAACACAGCCAGTTTCTGTCATTTGAAATAATTTTTTGTCAGGTTTCTTTATAGTCATTGAAGTGTATGCACTATGTATATATTTTTAAACTTAGTGTTTCGTTAGGGTTAGGTTTCTGTAGGGCTCACACTTCTACATTACTGTTGGCTGAACATTTTCAGTATTGTCTGTGGCTGTGGGCCAGAGTTCAGTTCTGAGCCTCATGTGGAGAAATGCCTAGTGATTGTGGGTATTCTCTCCAGTGCTTCATAAGAAATGATTACTGTATGTTTCCTGTTTTGTTCTTCCTTGCATCTTATTGCTTCTTCCCTTTGTACTGGGGAAGTCTTTTCTTTAGAGGAACCCCCAGAATTTCCTTCAGTGTGTCATCAGATGTCTGAAGTGTGATCCCCACCACACCGCCTTTCAGTCATTAACTTGCAAGTTGGACAAAGATGCCTTTGCTTCTAGTTTGGTTATGCCTTTTGTCCAAATCCCATTCAGAGGTTCCATTTCCAAGGTCCACAAACATTATTTAGACGCACATGATGAATGCTGTCTGGATCTCTAGTCAAGATTTAGCCAAAAACTGGGAGTTCTGCAATAGCACTCTCCAAAGCACTTTCCCCCGGAGATGGTGAGTGGCTGTGTTGTGTGTGGTGACTGTAGAGGGATCTACACATAGTCCAGCACTGCAGGTCAAGTGTTGGCAGAATTGTTGAGGAGAAGAGGAAAAAGAAACTGATAGTTTCTTCCTTAGGTTTTCTGGAAGACTTTAGGCTTGACACATAGCTCCTTTACATACTCTGTGTACCTTCTTTCAAGCTTTTATTATTTTGTACTCAGTTTTAGGATGTGGTTTGCATTAATCATGAACAGGTAGATCCGGTACTCTGAAAAACCTGAGAACCTAGCATTGAACTCATACGAGGTTTGCATGATTTCCTGCAAAATTTTGTTTAAGTGGTGACTTCTGCCACATTACATTCCTATGTTGCTTTTTGATCCAGAGCAGTATCTACCTCAAAAGCTTAAAGCAATGCAAGTCTTTTGACTGCAGCCAGACATAGGTACGTGCAGGCACTACGTTATTTAAAGCACTGAGCCCATTAGCTCATGTTGAAGTAGAAGGGAAGTGCTGTTGGTTGATACCTGCTGCAGCAGTTCTTTCATTTATCTGCTTCTAACCTCTCTGATCTGTTTGGCGTGACTCAGAGGTATCACAGGCATTGAAGAAAGCCTCTGCAGATCTTTATTTCAACTGACATCAAAAGAAGACGCTTTATTAGCCGCATTTTGGTCTGCTCTTCTTTTATTGAAGGAGAAAAAAGGAAAAGCAACTAAAGAAAAAAGTAAGCTTGATCATCCAACCTAAGGAGTAAAGAGAACTCGGATAGAAAGTGCTAGTAATCGAAATGCAAATGTATATAATCTAGCTATGCTGAAATCACCCAAAAGGCAGTTCTTTTTAATTCTGAATAACACATTCTGCATAAAGATACCAAAATGAGATTACTCTACTAGCACACTTAAATGCAGTTTGTTTCCAGTTCGTACTGTACCTGTGCAAACAGTACTGTAGGGTCTGGAGGGGGTGTTTAAACAGCACAGAGATGCAAGCAAACAAGAATAGTCAGAATTTTAAAACACAGAATTTTAAAACACAGTACATATAAGAAACCTGGTGCAGACAAAGGGAAACCATGATAGTGTGTCACGTAGATAGTAGCGGTTTTTACTTTGTTGCGTTTTGTTTTTCCAAACCCAAGCAGGCTGTGAGGGGAAAGAAAACAATTTCTTTTTTGGCGCCTCCAACCACCACAAGTTGTGGCCTTGCATCTTGCTGAAACAGAGAAGGGGGATGATGCTGAGCTCTATAGTTTTCAGATTTTTATAGCTGCAAGGGGGAAATTTTACATGAGCTTGAGCAAAGATTCAACCTTCCTGGCTGGATGTACAGGGGAAAATATCCAGTTCCTATCAAAAAAATTGCTAAAGCGTGAAGGTTATGAACATTCAGTTCTAATAGTGCTTACTGCCCAGGTGCTTGTTGCTATCTTTTCTTATATTTTACCCTGGGAATTCAAGACAGAAAACATGCTTTTTCATGCAGTTCTCAATATGTATCACCTATTTTCAGTTATCTCAAAAGAATAAGGCGCAATGGTGCCTAGTCTGGTTTCACTCAATTTTCTGGTGAGGAAGTATTGTCTGCAGAAATACGACCATGTTGTATTTGTGGGTGAATGAATATTCAGGGTTCCTACCATTTCTCCTCTCTCTGTGTCATCAGTTTAAGGGCTTGCCCCACCAGTGTAGCATATAAGAGTGCTTTTGTCTTGGAAGCTGAGGACTTCTGTAATAAATTAAGTGCACATTGCTCAGCTCACATTACTTATTGTCTCTGTTTTCTTTTTCTGATTTAATAGCAGTGTATTTTTTCATATGGGAATAATGGTACTTAGTGTGACGAATTTCTAGCTCTGAACTTTCTTTGAAGGTAAGCTTAGCAAGTAATTTCTCTCTAAGCTTATGCACCTGAAACTTTCAGGTGAAGTCTCTTTTTCTTATGAAGTCGAGCTGGCATTTGAGTACTTTTATTCTCTTTTCAGTGGAAGGGACACAGCTTTGACTGCTGATTCAGCTGTGAGCTGCTCAGTTGCCACGTCTCAGTTTGCAAAAAGTCTCCCAAACCTTAAAGCTCACACTGTGAAACACATACTGGCATTCAATAGATGAGATTATTTAAGAGTATTAGCTCTTCTAAACACCTTGGTGTGTGCTCTGTTGTATATTTTGATTTTTGGGCTTGCTCATTGTCAGCCTGAATGTCTTTTGATATGAAAATTTGATGCCGCTTTTACATGGAAAGAATGTTCCTATTCTGCTACCTGTTTTAGTGCGTTCATGCAAATTGCTGAAACCCCCTTATCATTGCAAATGTCAAAATGTGAAGTAAATTGCGCAAGCAAGTCAAGAAGGGGTAGGGTTTTTGTATGCAAACCTCAGTGATTCAGGACAGCAACCACCTATTGACGGAGAAATTTAAGGAAGAAATTGCTCAAAACCAAAGGCTTTTTTTAGAACCATCCCTTATGAAGTTGTTTCTATCTTCTGTGGAAGGAGATGAAATTTTGTGTGTGTGGTTCTTGATGTGTTGGTACAAGGCAAGACCAATAGCAATGAACACAAATTTTTGTCTCTGCAGTAATAATTACTTTTACAGTAGTATTCATCTGCAAAATGCCTTTGTTTTACAAAGGGGGCATAGTCTTTTTTCTATATAGCAGTTGTAAGATCTGAATTGTCTGAGATCCATGACAAGCCTGAAAATAGAAGCTTAAAAGCTACTTTTTTTTCTCTTTTTTGGGGAGATGGAAAGGATAAGACTATATTGACTCTGACAGATAGCAGCAGACCGGGTTAGGTTACTGACACCTGGTTTAAGTCTGCAGCTCAATACACTAAGGCATTGGGAGAAAGTGGAAGCTGTCCATTAAGCAGCAGATAATAAAAAGTGTGTTTTCCCTAAGCAATAAGCATTGTCTATATGAAAACATCTAGGGCCAGTTCTGCCCCACTCGCCACAGCCTGTGTGTGTGGGACTCTGTGCTTGGTGTCACAGCAGAGGACTGCCAAGCCCTCCGTCCAGGTGGCACTCCTACCTACCCTACCTATTGGTACCTTGGCAGCGGCTCTTTTTGGAGCAAATACATCTAGCTTGTCCTGTGCATCCACTAGGGAGATGTGACTCTTGCTGTGAGGGATCTCACAGGCTGCTTTTTTAAACTGTTTTGTTTTTGCCGAAGCGGTAATTGTGGGGTCATGCAGCTGCAGGTCTAGAAAACATGACAGATTTTGCTAGGAGGCATGACTAAAATAGATATTGTAACAAGCTACTTATTTATTCTATTATTAGGGGCTATCAACTTTTCTACAGCTAATTATGTACAAATACTTGACATTTCTGGAGCTCTTTTTACCGTTCTTTTTTTTTTCCCAGGAACTGGGAAGCCAGCATTTTATATTGGCATGACAGTTAATGAATTGAGCATAGATAAGAGCGTGTACCCTTCAGAAAATCCAGGCTACAGTTAGTCATATCGTATATTATGATTTAATGTTATATTGTGAAGAAGCCTTCAGTCATACCAAAGATGAATCAGCTTCTTATTATGAATCACCTTACAGAGAAGTTGTTGACACAATTGGTAGTTGTCCTGAATCTGTATAAAACCATTCCTTGTGTTTCAAAAAGGGAAAATGAAAAAAAAGGAAAAAAAGCCCCCCCCTCAAAATTTTCAGAAGCTTAGATATCTCGTGCTAAGCTTGCTTTCTCAGGTGCTGACACAAATTATTAAACAATTATTATTTGACAGTCAACTTTAAAAAAGAAATGTTAACTTGAGGTTTGATCAGTTTAATTTTATTCACACATTCCTGTTGTGATAGAGTATACAAGGCTCTGTAGTTTCTTTTTTACGTGAGTTTCATGAGGAACTTTGAAATTGTTTCCCTCCGTCAGAAAAAAATTTTGATAAGAATTTGGAGCAAATATGTTGAAAAATTAGCTGCACTTCTAAAATAGTTTGATGAAACAAAATCAAAACAGTAGCATAGTAGGATTAAAAAGTGGTGGTCATTCACCAGCGCAGATCCATTTAGTGCAGATCCATTCTCCCCACTGCTCAGATTTTCATGAAACTGCCATTTGTATGCGAAATGTACAGATAGTGCAGTCACAGCACAGACATCCTGCCTGTGTGAACACTGCACAGGGGGAACTTGAGTGTTAGCTGGCAAGGAGGTGAATGGATTTACTCTGACCTCTGTATGACTGTGGTGAGGAGGACTGTGGCACATGCATTCATGTGAAAAGCAAGAGCATGAGCAAGTGGGAGCCAGCTTCCCCATGGGGGATTTTGGTGGTTCCCTAGTATTTCTGATGCAAAGAATCAGGTACTGACCTGAATTATGTACGGATAAGTCAGTGAAGCAAAGCTGAGGAAGAGACATCCTACATCCAAACTTCTTTCTTCTTTCCTTTTGTAAGCTCTTCAGCCACATCTCTGTAGCATGGCAAGTTTGTCTAACACTTTGCGCTGAGTTCTAGAAGTGCAAACAAGGCTTCTGGAAGCAAGGGTAGACCTGTGCTGTACAACTTCTCTGCACTGCTTGTCTGCAAGACCTGCAGACAGCACAATTGGTCCTTGCAGCCTTGTTTTCTTTCCACTTTGGTCCTTGTAAATGTGCATCAGGGAACTGAAGTGCATAAGCAGCAAGAAAAGCCATCCTTCTCTCTTTCTTCTCTTCATGTTCTTTGCACCTTCCCCACATACTTTAGTAGCGGAAAAGACAAGTCACTCTGTCTGCGGTCATGGTCTTACTTGTGGTCAAATTTCAGTTTACCAGTTATGAGTAAACACAAAGATCTATTGTGGTCTTTCTTTGCTTTGATTAAGATGCTTTCGTGCTACAGCCAGGTGGTACTACACTTGCTATTTGTGTGTGATGGAAACTGGCTAAAAGTGAGAGATGGATCTTCTCCTCTCCTACCTGTCCCAAACCAGGATACTTCTCTGGAGAACTTTGGAGGAGTGTGAAGTCCCAGTGCAGAGGAGACAAATATGCTTTTCACACAGGGTTGTGCAGCTGCTGTTCCCATCAGCTGTCCCAGGTACATAAATTTCATCCTGAATTTGGCTGTTCTAGACCTTCTTGTAAAATGCTGATCAAATTCTGCTGACCTCTCTGAGAAAAACGAGTGAATCTTGTAATGTCTTTGTTGTCTTACAGGATGCTAGTAGCATTGAAAGTGCCTTTTATGAGAGTTTCTTATCTGCGGAAACATATCAGATTCTTGATTACTTACTTTCCTTGCAAAAGCAAGGAAAAAAGTTTGTTTGTTTTGCAACACTTGAAACTATGAGAAGCTTGCAGCATACTGTTACTGAGCTCTGTATACTGAATGCATGCTGTTACTCAGAAACAACCTCAAACCCAGAGAAACTTCAGCCCTTCCACGATGACCTGAAACAAAAACACCAGCAGAAGAACTAAAGCAGTATGATACATTGATCAGTCATGTACTTGGGCTGTGTTTACACAGAGGATGCGATTTTTTTTTTCTTTCAGTCATTTGCAAACATTAATCCTTGTTCTCATCTATTTTAAGACAGATAACAGCCTCTACATCAGTTAAGAACATAGAATCATTAAGGTTGGAAAAGACCTCTAAAATAATCTAGTCCAGCTGCCAATCCATCCCCACCGTGCCCACTAACCATATCCTTCAGTGCCACATCTACACATTTCTTGAACATCTCCAGGGACAGTGACTCCACCGCTTCCCTGGGCAGCCTGTTCCAATACCTCACCACTCTTCTGAAGAAGAAAATGTTCCTAACATCTGACCTGAACCCAATGGCATTAGATCATCATCTTCATCCATTTACACCCAGATACTCTTCATGTTAACCTGTGCTCTTTCTCATGCAGCCTGGATCCAGACTTGGCGTTTCCTGGCTGGGGCATCTCAGGTTGGACTAACAGAAGGAGTACAGTCTGGGCAGCTCTAATCTGAAGGCTGCTTCACTTTTCTAAAACCAAAACCAAACAACAAAAAATGGTCAAGGGGCCAGTGATGCATGAGAGAAGATATTTACTGTTTTCAGTAGAGGTATTACATGCATGCTGCTATTTCTGGGAGTTCAAAAGAGGATCAGAAATGAATGAGAAGCCTTTCATCTGGGACACTGAGCAACGGCCTGCAAGCAGTTCTCTTTTGCGCTGATTGTGTGAAGGATATGTGGAGGGATATGTACATCCAAAGGAGAGTATTTGCAGCATTTGGCAGTTGTGCCTGTCTCCATCAAGGAGTTTGGAGAGGGCTTGGATTTTGCCAGTCTGGAACAGATAGACAACTTTACCATTTGTGAGCTTCGTTTCTGCAAGAGATGTCTCTGACTTCTCCGTAAGGTCAGATTCTTGTTTGATCATTTTTTTTTCTGATGGTTGTTGCTGCTAAATGATCGTGAAAAAATCTTCCTGGAAGCATCCAACTTGGTATCTTCTCGCTTTGTATTGCCTGCTCCATTCAGAGTGACTTCTCTGTGACTGCCAGTGGTATTGGCATACATCATTGCTGTGTTACAGTAAGTTTACTTGATCAGTACTTGACACGTACTGCATCACCTTTGAATGCTTTTGTCAGCTATATGAATGCTAGAATTCTCACTACAACTGTATTTTCTATTAATTTCCAGTCTTCTACTTAAAAACTTAATTAATGGCTGTAATGGAGTCTTGTTGAGCTCTCTGCAGGCAGTGCCTTAAAGGATATTTTAATGGTCATTTTGACTGACATTACTGATCAACTCTTGATTTATAACTGTAAATAAAGTCAAATGAACATATTTGCTTAAGAGCTGGGAGCTGATAAGACTGGTCTCTAGTCATGTTAAGAGAGAAATGCTAGATAAAACAGGAAATCATTGTGAGCTCCTGGAGTAAAGTGCGTGAGTGTTGACCACTGGAAGCATCCTGGTAGCAGAAGAGCACCGCACCGTAGCACCTGTTGAATTGCACTGTCCTTCACACCAGGTGTCCAGACCTGTTGCTGGGAACAGTAGCAAACAGCAATTGGAAGAAGAAGAAAGACAAATCCTGTTTCTTTCCAAGGCTGATTCTAATACCAAGAGGAGTAGTTTGGGAGAAGGTGCCCTACCATGACGCCTCCTCTGCACAAAGGGGATAAAGCCATGCTTTAGAGTAAAAGATCATAGAATTGTTTGACTTGGAAGGGACTTTTAAAGGTCAACCAGTCTATCACTCCAAGATGTGTGTGTAATTCAGCCTTATGCTTAGAGAATGACTGCACTGACCTATGTGTTGTGTGAAAAAAAAACTACCAACTTTTTTAACCTTTTCATCATTATTTATAATTTATGTCATTAAGCTGATTTTTTTTTATTTTTTTTTTCTTGGTCTGCACTTCTGTGGCAGCTTTGCATCCTCTCAGTTGCTCTGAATGGCCTTCCAAGGAACCTCGATGTAAAAATGTGGGTTTAGGAATGAGTCAGCTTTGCTTCACTCAAATACCTGTCTATTTTCTTTCACAGTTCAATAGTCTGTCTGTACCTCATTCATCACTTGGAAACTCTTGTTCAGCTAAAATTACACCTTTGATCATCTGACATTTTGAAAATCCCTGCTTTATTTTTGTCTGTGTTAATAGTATTATCCTTTCTCATCAGCAGATTTCAAAGCCCGCTTTCAGAAGAGGAGTGACAGCTTGGTGCCTGGGGGAGCAGGCTTTGTTCCAGGTGACAGAGAAGAGGAAACCATATAGCTTTGGCGAGCCCCAGTCTCAGGCTGTGGGTTCCTGAGCCTACCGCTAATAGTGAGCACCTGATTCAGGAAGCCGACTCAGCACAGCTTCCATCCTGGTGTCTCATCCTACATACCTTTGAGATAGCTGTGAGTATTACTGGGGAGGCTGGGAGAGGCTTAGTGGGAAGAGAGGTCAGTGTTCACCGGGAGGGATCTTGGCCTGCACCACGCACTGCCCTGAGCACACACATGCATAGGATTTGGGGCAGAAAGCCTCACAGTGACTAGAAGCACCTCCGAGTTTTGTGCAGAAAAAGGCCTTCTTGCTGTCTCCATTTAGAGACGTGTTGGGCAGCTGCTGGGTGCGGCCTATAACTCCACACATGAATGGGTTCACGTCCTCCCCCCACTGCAGGGTGTGTGCCCTAGGGCAAGGCAAGGCATGCGGGCTGCTGCCATCTTGGTGCTGTTCCTCAGCACCCTCTGAGCTCCAGACCTTTCGTATCTTGCTGTCACCAAGAGCCTCTTGGGGCTTGCTTTTTGCTTGCTGACCTTCTCTTCTGCCAGTTCAGCACAGGCAGCCTTTGCCCTAGTCTGTAAAGCAAGGGCTCAGTTTATCTAAAGGCCCTGCTTGATCGTGTTGACTAGAAGGGTCACAGAGTGGAACCAAGGAAAACAAACTACCGTGTTGCACTGTATTGCTTCCAAAGTAGTCTAGGCGCTTGATTGATGATTAGCTCAGCAGATCACAGTATGTGTCACTAGTGTCACATCTGTGAGGTTGATATGTCATTCCAGCTTGCCAGTGATGTGTCATTGAGTTCAGTGACGTCCATGAGACTTTCCTGCACCTGATACTTACAATTTGTCTTAATCTTCATATTAAAAATGTGTAATAGATGGGCTAACCCACTCCTTGAGACAGTTCTTAGTATCTGATATATTCAGTGACTTGTAACGAATAGTAAGAATTTGCACTCTTTTTGTAGCAAAGAAGATATTTTCTTAGCGCAGTAATGCCTTCCACAGCTATTCTCATTGTCTGCATTATTGCAGTTCCTTGCCTAAAGTTGTCAGTATCAGCAAAGTGCTGATGTGGCATTCCCCACAATGAATTATGAAAGATATGTGTGTGCATGAGCATTTAAGAGTGCCGGATTTTACTTTGTCTGTTTGTTGTATCATGAGGGATGTTACGTGGATGTGAGCTTCCACTTATATTTCTAATATAGAGTGATCATGACAACAGCACTACTACATTTTAATACTTCTTCTCACAGTCTGCCCTTAGATATTTTTAAGCTTTTCTGCTATCTGTAGCCACATTTGAATGTGGGTGGTCGTTTCATTACTGACGGCCTAAGAAAGATGAAAGTCTGCTGAGTGGTTGTCATTTAGCAAAAAAGAGCCACCAGGAATATTTTCCAGTGCAGGTTTTTCAACTCTTTCTTTGGCTGCTACTACATCACTGATTTTTGCCTTTTAAAAAATTATTTTTGTGCCAAAATCTAAATTTTGCTTTGAGACTTTCCTTCCTGTTCCAGACCCGATTAATAACATGTAGATCTGCAAGCTGCTACTGTGGCATCTTTCTTTGTCTTCTGCTCTGTAATCAAATGCTACTATTCTTTGTGTGGTTTCTAAATTATGACAGACCTTCCCTACACAATCTCTGTCTTTGCTTTCTTTTGCTTTGCCAGATATTTATACCATAAACAATAATTCAGTCTTGGAATTAGGTATTTTTGGAACAAAGAACATTCATTTAAAAGACACTTTTAAAAGATGCTTCAAATGTATTAACGCATACTGGAAAAAATTGTCTTTTTAAAGATTTATTTAAAAACAACAACAAAAAACAAAAAAACCACCACATTTTCAATGTTAATTAAAAAAAAGAATTGCCATCCTGAATTATGGTGATTAAGTCATTGAAAAATGCCTATATATACCTATTGTAGACAATTTGGATACCTGAAAGAAAACAAAGCTAGATTTGTAGCACAGTGTAATGTATAGGCTTTGCATCTTTGTGCGCATAGAGTGTGTTTCGTGTCCTTTTTTTCTTAATGGCAGAAGGCATAGCCTTTCCTGAGATTAAACTTTTAACAGCAGCTGCTGTTGTTAATAGATTGCTAAATGTCTGAGCAAACAAAACCTACGCAGATCAGCTGAGGAATAAAAAATATTGTAATAACCACCTTCTCCTTGAATAAACAAAGATACTTTTCAAATGCACTTTGAGATAGCAAGTTGTTTCTCCTCTGCCCTCCATTGAGTCCAATCGTTTCTTGATGCTGGTGAAAAACAAGCAACAGAGCGTAGTACTTGCGGTGACTTGAGGCTGCTGTTACATCTGAGCAGTGATTTCTAATCGCAGCAGAGAAAACATGAGTGTCCGTCTCCCAGATCTCACATCTAGGACAGCTTCTGTTGTAGTATTCAGAAAATCTAAGAGGCAGAAATCAAAGATGAAGTTATTATCAAAGACTAGCTGACTTAAATGCTTGTGCATTTTCTGAGCTTTTTGAAGTTCCTGCTTTTGTCAGTTTGTTCTTGTCAGTTGGTGTGGAACACGTTACAGAGCTTCTTGGTCCCCAGTGGACTGTGTGTGGAACGATCCAGTAGACTCGGTATGGTAAGTGATGTGAAGTCCACACCACTTACAAATATCTCCAGGTAACTGCCAGTTCTTAAAGAGCATCTTCAGGTACTTCTTAAATTTTTCCCCCATGAAGAAATATATGACTGGATTGAGGCAACAGTGAGAAAGGCCAAGGGTTTCAGTTATTTGAAATGCATAGTCCAGGTTCTTACTTGCTTGACAGTTTCTAATGACTCCAGTAGCTTCCAGCAGTTGTAATAAAATTACGATATTGTAAGGGGTCCAGAAGAAGAAAAACACAATCATGACAGCAAAGATCATCCTCACGGCCTTATTCTTTTTCTCATTCCTACAGTGAAGTAAAGTTTTAATAATCATGGAGTAACAAAAAGCCATAACTATAAGAGGGAGTAGGAGCCCAAGAACGTTGATTTCCAAAGTGTAAAAGAGTTTCCATGTCATGTAGTTGCTTGGATATCTCAGCTTGCAAGTAGTAAAATTTTGCTCAACGAAAGATTCTCTAAATACGAGCTCTGGAACCGAGGCTAAAAAAGCTACCAGCCATACAATAAGACTGGCAATCAGGCCGTGGAAGGCAGTTCTTGCTTTCATGGAAAACACTGCACGAACAATTGCCAGGTATCTGTCTATGCTCATAAGCATAATAAAAAATATCCCACTGTAGAACCCAACCAGATAGATCCACGAAATAATTTTACACCAGGGAGTTCCAAAAACCCATTGGTCTATCATGAAATAAGACCAGAAAGGCAGGGATAAAACAAAGAGCAAATCTGAGATGGCGAGGTTTAGCAGGTACACATCAGTCATGCTCTTCAGTCTCTTGTATTTAAAGAGAACCACAATGACCAGAGTGTTTCCTATTAGCCCAATCAGGAATACCAGGGTATACAGAACAGGGAGGAAAGAGGCTGCAAACCTCTTGACGGTTTCCTTACTGCAAGGTTGTGGAGCATCATTATAATTATCATAAAAGTCATAAAAGGTTGAGGTGTCAGCTTCAAGGGACTCCGTACTTGAAGAACTCATGTTTTTTCCCCAGTTCCTGAGAATGAAAGAATATAAAAAGGTCAGTCATTCTCTGCATGGTGATCATGTGGTTACTCTGCAAGCCTGAATTGTGTTGGGAAGTCTGCAGCACTCGATGACTAACTTGCAGTTCTAATGCACTTCTCATTACAGATTCTCAAACAGTATTTAAGTATCATGGGATTCTTATGCAACGCTTGCAAAAGTACTGTCCTTAGCATGCATGTCCTTCCAAAACTGCAAGTCAAACGTGTCAAGAACACTGAAAGCCACTGAAGCTGCAAAGAAGAAAGCAAACGGGAATGAAAGATACAGACCATAGATATCAAATCAGAGAGAGATAAATTCTGTGTGGAATAAAGTAAAAAGCGAAGCCACTGTTCATAGCAGTTTGAGATTTCACCCATCTTTCCAGTCAGACAAACATCACTGAAAGCAGACAGAAATAAAACACATCTGACCCTCCTAATGAAATGATGCTTACTGAAAGGTGACATCGGTTCTCAGTAAGTGCTGTCTGTAGTAGTGAAGTGAATAACAGGAATTTGTCATTTTCATATGTATGTTCTTTTCTAATAGCGAGTTTTAAGTGATGTTACTTTGAGGTTGACTAGATCGCACAGTGGGCACAGTGCAAATATGTTGTTGATGTGTGTCATCGCATCGCCGCAAGCTTCATTTCTTAGCCTAACATACCAGAATTTTTGCAAGCTGGAATTATGTCCTTCCCCTTTGTCTTTATGAATGGGAATCAGAGGAAAAGTGAGTATCATCTCTTTATTTGTCTTCACACTGTACACTGTTGCTGATTAACAGCAAACATTGACTATCATTAACCTGACCCCTTCCATGCGTAGTCGCTGTCGTGACACCTTTCCAGTCTACAGCTCCGTTCTGTTATACACAAAGAATATAATCTGAATTACAAATCACAGCTACAAAGCGGTTTGGCGCCAATGGCTTAGAGATGCAACAACAGCAGCTAAACATACCTGAATCTAATGTACCTTCAGAATGGCTATTCTACTTAATTATTTTAAACTAAAAACATGTTCACATAATGCACATACACATAATTCTGATTATGCAGGATTTCTGAAAATTGCTTTTAAAATTACTAAGCAGCAACAAAAGGTAGAAGTATTACACACATACACATTATAAGCAAGTATGACAGACAATGCTTCTGCCACTGTGTTTTGTAAATATTACCTTTTCTCCCCTCTTTCTTTTCAAATGATGCAAAGAAGCTCCTCAGTTCTGGTGGAGCAGAATTGCTTGTTTCTGGTCAGGTATCTCTGCCAACGAAGTGCTGCCTATGCTGTGATACCCAGCAGCTGCAAAAAGCAGATGTCAATAGGTAGCTGCGTCTGTCGGCGGAAACTCTGTATTTCCTTGCAGATCGTATCACAAGTGCTTCTCTCCTCGATGCTCACGAGAGATGGTCCTTTGAATGCAGAACAGAAATAAAATGCATCTTATAGTGTGTAAGGCAATACAAAGTTACCAGTGAGAGCTTAATTACTGAGTTGAAGCCACATAATCTTATAAGCCACTCAATACTTATTAAAAGCAGGTGCCACTGAGGAGCTCTTGTTCAGCAGAACTTTCATTCTTCTTTATGGCTTGTAAAATGTACCTCAAACTCAGGAAAAGTAATGAAAGGATCGTCTGTAGGGAGCAGAGAGGAGGAAGGCACTCAGTGGTTGTGTGGGAGGTGTTTCTAGTCCGGCTACGTAGGATAACCAGTTTTCTAAGTTACACCCTGTGGCTGTAGAAAAAAAGAGCTGTCTGGACTTAGTGTAGGGAAATCTTTTTATTCGTTGTTCTTTGCTCTTCCTAATGCCTGCTTGTCTTGCTAGGGAAAGAAACGTCTTTTTGCTTGATGTCTCCCACAGCAGGTTTTATAGATAGCAAAGCTACCGCTGATCTTACACAAATGCTGATAATGGTCAAAATATCAAATGAGAAGTAGGGTGTGTGTGTGCGCGGTGTAAGGGCAGGTGGAGCTGAGGTTTCCTATGGTTCTTATCGTGGCAGGAAGCCCAGCTATTTCTACTAATTTCTCAGTAAATCCCCCAGCTCTATTTTTGGGGGATCCTGAGAAGGAGAAGAATGCACAGGGCATGTGCTGGCTAAATAGGATGGATTTGAGTCCCTCTGGCAGAGCAGCTGTGCTAGCAGCCTGCAAATGCCACTTTACTCTGTGTCCCACAAAAGGCCAGCCAAGCAAAAGTAAAAGCAGTTTCTTAACAGGTGAGGCTGCTTGCTTGATAGCAAGAGAAACTGGAGAGTCACGGTGAGAAGCAGGAACAAGAAAGCTGAAGAAGTTGTCTGGGAAGGGAGAAAGACTCATAGATCCCAGGAGAGCTGATGTCTTCTATGACAAACTGTGTTATTCTGGACATAGCTTTATGTTCAATTATTCTATTTGCTGCCATCCTATCTGCCTATGACATTGTTACTCTGCCCAGTAACTTATATTTGGGTGAAGTGTTTCTTCCATACAAACTTGACGTGAAGACATCAAGCTTTACTGCTTCACTGTTCTCCAGAATAAAACACTCATACAGAAAGTAGCTGCTCAGTCATCTTTCATAAGCTGCATCTGTGGAGTTTTAAATTTATCACTGGGAGATCACCGGTGCAGGTTATTGCTCTGCAGATCATGTATGTCTTCTCCTCAGTGTGCTAACAGTCCTTTAAAGATGTGGCTATCAGATGAGCAGGCAACACTGTGGTACCAGTTTCATCAGCTCTATTCTCAGAAAGTAGAGGCTGTTCCTCTTGCTGCCTGAAAGGGCCTCTTCTTTCATGTGTTGTTTCCCATGGTAACAGTGACATAAAGCCTCAGTTTTTCAGTGACATAAGCATCTGTTTTTAAGGAAAAAAAAAAAAAAAAAGCAAACATTTCCTTACTCTAGGTATGACCCTTCATTAGTTTTGGCTGCAGTTCTTTAGCCTCAATAAACCACTGAGCACCTGTGTATCTACCTTGCCCTGTAATTATTTTCCACTCCAACAAACCAGTTGCTGCCTTTGAATTTCTTCAGTAGTGACTTTTCTGGATTTCCAGATGAAGCAGTGAATGGAACTGAATTTACTCTCTCTTCTACCCTGTTAGAGCCCACCTTGGCTAAGGGTTGATTTCCCATCACCAGTAACCTTTTGAAGACTGTCCAACTCTCATTAGCACCCACGTCACACTTCAGATATGCTTCCGATCTTTCAATCATGTCAGCAGAGATCAAGTCTGCAGCCTTATGATTGCAAGTTTAGCATGGCGCTGGCCTGAAGAAAGAGCCTACCGGGCAAGTTATCTTTTGCCCGGTCCTCCCTTAGAAAAAAAATCTTTAACGCAGTGAATGCTTCCTAGCTGTCTGAATGTGTCTTTTCATACCTCTGCTCACTGTCTCAGGTAGAGGCAGGAGAGGAGGAGGAATTGTCTGTCTGTCTGTGGCCAATTCAGGAGGAGGGCAGCACAGGCTCCTTGTCAGAGTACGCTTCTGTGGCTGTGGGGGAGGGGTGGTTGGACTATGCATCTTGTGAAGCAGCAGCTGCACTGCAGAAGCCTACTATATCAGTACTTTTCACGTTACATTAGCAGATGGGAAGGGCTGTTGGTGAGGAGACTTTGAGAAAGAGCGTGTCTCCAGGAAGAGGAATGCGTAGCCACAAGAAGAGCAGAGAGAGCGTGGCTGCTTAGGATGTATGAACTCCAGAAAAAGAAGCTAAAAAATAGCTGCCAGTTTGTGACGATCTAAAAGATAAAAATGAACTCTGAGACACCTGATGGTCTATAGATGAAAGGAATCCTTATGAAAACCTGAAAGGAAAACTGCAGAAAAGATGGAGAAATGAATGAAATCTCTGATTAAGTGAGATGATGCGGAAAATGAATGAAAAGTATTGCCATTGAAGGGTCTGCCACGACTTGGAGAGCAAGAGACAGTGCATAGCAGGGGAACTCCGAGGTCCCGGCGGATGTGTCGGGGCATCTTTTTTCTGCTCCTCCTCAGAGAACCTGGCATACACTAACTTGGCAGGGAGTGTCAGGAGACCACGAGGTTAGGAGGAAAGGGAGAAGGGATCTCTGTGAGGCGTAGAGGATGCTGCTGTAAAACTAACAGTTTGGGCAGGGGGAAAGAAAGAAGAGGTCTTACCTCTTTGCTAGATGGTATGAGGTCTATGGTGCCAGCCAAATAAATCACAGCAGCACAGAGAAGGGGTCCAAACCTGATCAGTCTGACTGGGAGGAACCAACCCTTTATATGAGCATGCGTTAAAGCCAACAGAGCGGAACTTAATAAAAACTAAAAGCAGAACAACATTAGCCAAGAAAACCTTGCTTCTTGCAAAGAGATTTCGGGTGGTTCGGCCTTATGCGCGAGTTTTTTAAACGCCTCCATCATTGAGTCTGTGGCTGCTATGAGCTCCCCCGGCCTTAGTCTTGCTAACTGGCCCTGGGGCGAGGTCATTCCCACGGCCTTCCCTGAAAGTCGTGGGACGCTGTTCCCATGCAGGGGGTGGTTCGGGTCGACCTCCGCCGCCCCGGCAAGTCCCCTTAATTTGGTCATCCAGTCCGTCTCCCATAACGTATATTGAACCAGCTTGAGCACCATATGCATTAGGTTTATGATGTCGTGGGGGAGGAGGGGTCCCGGTGCAGTCAAAGCCTGTAGTGTGTTTAACGTCAGAGGTGATTTCAGGCCTCTTTTATCTATAAATTCCATCAGGCGCGTGACGCCTTTAGGGTCGAGCGGCTCCCATTCGGGACCATAATCGCTCACAATCACCGGGCATGCCTCTGGAATTATGCCTTGCCCCAGAGCCTCTGGTCTAATCCGATTCCAGTCCGTCATTTGATCCTTCCCCCTCCACTCACAGCCAGCCCCTTGCTTCTCCCTTGCACTATCGCTTTCATTATCATCCCTGGGAGTGACCAGAGATGGTAGGCTCTGCCCCCTGTCCGCACTGGGCAGACCTTTTGTCTGGCCCCTCCCCGGGCGGGCAGTAAGCTGATCCTGCTCATGTGGATCACGCCCACCCCTGCCCCCTTGAGTCAGGGAACACTGATGCAATTCCGATAAAGGATACAACGTTCCGCCTGTCGGGTCAGAATATGGCGACGGGGGCTCCGCCTCCTCTTGGCCCCTGCAGGCAACTACTCCCGAGCCCCCACCGGAATCGCCAGGGTCCGGTGTCCCGCCTCCATCACCAAGACCAAAAAGCTGTCAAGCCTCCGCTGATACCTTTCCCTCCTCCCGGGCTGCTTTTAATGCCCCTAGTATCAGACCCCAAGTTTTTAACTCGGACCCGCCCTTATCGCCCAAGGCCCCGTCTCTATCGCACAAGCAGGCGAGAGGGGGGCAGCCGCACCCCGCCCCCCCCCTCCAGCTGCAGGGGAGATACACTGTTGCAACCCTCTCCTCCCCCTGGGTTGTGCAGAGAAGGATACAAAGGCTGCCGAGGTGGGGCGTGCTGAAGTGGAGCCGACGGAGCGACGGCTGTTGCAGACTGATAAGGGGGGGAAGCCCCCGCCCTCAACAGCTTCTTCTTCTTGTCTGCTCCTACAGGGCGTAGCTGGATGGCTGGGTGCCGTCTTGTCGTCCGGCCTCGGCGGGTTGTCCGCACTCCAAGTCCTGGAAGGAACTCTTGACCCACTGCCTTCGGGGCCTCCCGACACCCCTCCCCATGAGAGGCAGGACCCTCTACCCGGGTATCCGGGCCTGCGGGTAGGAGGCACCGTGTCACCCAGTATGGCCTCGAGCAAACCTCCTCACACGGGGCACCATTTTTTGCCTTTCGTGAGTCTTGCTCATATACGGGCACAGCATGCGCAGCAGGCCCGGCCCGAAAAGCACGTCCACACCAAGAGGGTGAATGGCAAAATGAGCGTTTATTGCAAGGAGATGGCAGCCTATATACTCTACATATCTTCTATGTACGTCATCTATGTACTTCAAGCATGCATCATACATTATTCATAGAGCAGGGGAGGTCCTATCGCGTCACAACCCGATACCCCGTTATCGCCTACTACAACACACCCCCCTTTTATGGAAAGCCTCGTCTTTAACTTGCCATCTTGCAGGCTGCGTGCAGGTCTCACCAGAGGAAGGACTGGAGATAGATGTTTGTCTGATCCATGAGCTAGATGCTGTCACTGAGAGGTGCTTACCTACGCCAGTGATTCAGCATAGGCCACAGACAGGCAATTCAGAAGTCTGCACTAGAGAAATCCTTGTACAGAAGAGCCTTAGGAGAGAGGCAGGGGACAGTGACTAAAGATAAACTGAAGTAAAACCACTCTTTTGAGTGGTTTCAAGTGAATTGGAGTCACAGTTTGCTTATCTGTAGTGCTAAGCCTTTCTCGTTAGCAGAGTGCCTGTGTCGCCTGTTTGCTGTGCAGGTATCTGCCTGCTAATTTTCAGTATAGTCCAACCTTAATGCACCTGGCTAAAGCTGAAGCAATCTGATAAGAGAACTAAAAGCAGAAAGTGAAGTCTTTTCATAGTTTTAGAGATAGACACCATCTACACTGTTTTCCCAGGTAGTTCATTCATAGTTTACCTTGAACCCTTTGAATGCAAGAATTCCTTTTAGCTACGGCAGCTGCTTGTGCTGGCATGCAAAAGATTTAGGTCTTAAAGGATCATGACTGTTTTCTGTGCTTACCAATCATAGAATCATAGAATGGTTTGTATTGGAAGGGACCTTTAAGATCACTTAGTTCCAACCCCTCTGCTATAGGCAGGCACACCTCCCACTAGACCAGGTTTCTCAACAAGGTTAAGTTCCAATTCCCTGCATCTTTTTTTCCTTTCAGTGGTCTGGTCCTTTGCATTTTGCTGTTTGTATCCACTGTTTTTTCTCGGCCAAATTTGTTCTCTTTTCCTGTCCTGTGCTAGCATAGCTGCTATATTCAGAACTCCTCATAAAAAAAAAGAACTGAAACTTTAAACCTTAAGCATGACAAAACAGTCATTGTCTATATTGAATTTTTCTTAAAATAAAAATCACTGGGGCAAAAAAACGAGTTGTTTTCTCGTTAAAAGTGAAATGGCACTGTAAGGAGCTTTCTTTGTCATGTGTAGTGATCCAGAAAATGTTCCCAAGCTCTTCCTACAGGAGGATGACAAGTTTATGCTGTTTCCAAGTCTGAAGAGCTGTCGATACCTGAGATAATTTTTTCCATAAGTTTCCCAGCCATCACCTAACCATCACCATGATGTCCTGGTTAAAAGGCGGTGTCTCCAAGGGAAAAAAAGCCCAAGGCAGCAGGGAACAGCAGTGGTCTCCTCAGGCCAGTTTGTCTAGTGTTTATTATAATGAGTTTATATACCAAAAAAATGATGGCATTCTGAAATAAAGGCTTGTTTTCTGTTTGCTTTATAGTAGTGCTTCCAAGTCTCAAATACTGTAGTTGTTGGTGATCTTCAAAAGCTTGCCAAAAGACTACCCTAAACATCTACACAATTGATACCTTGACAAAGAATGGCAGTTGTAACATAAATTAAGTTAGTTAGAAAAAAAAAAAAAGTATTTACAGAGTATCAAGACTAAGAACCAAAACTTTCCTTTGTCAGTTACTACAATGGTCACCTTTCTATGTTTGTAAGATCCAGGCATTCTGACATCACAAGGGGAAAGCTGCTTCACTCGTGAGCTGTATCAATAGATTATGCAATAGTCATTTCACTTTTCATAGAAGTGAAAACCACTCAGGCTGCAGAAATAAAACTGATGGGAGCAAAAAAATGGTCTGGATGGCTGTTATCGGTTTTCACTTGCGTTTATCTTAAGTCTTCGTGATTTACAAGATATTCTGGTGTGCTTTGTGGTTAATTTAACATCCACAAGCTTTCATTGCTTGGTAACAACATGCACATTAAAGAACTGGGAGAAATTGATGTTTCTTCCTGCAGCAAGGTTTCATAATTATTTTTATTCTTACTTCTCTCAAATATATTTTTCCTGCTTTGTACTTGTGCATCAGTGACTCTAGTTGCTAGACTGTGGTGTCCAGCTAGATCATGAATGATTTTAAGTACATGGTGTTTCACAGTGCCACCCTGAGGTGGATATGAAAAGACCGCATTGCCACTTGAGATGGGCAGAAGAAATGATGAAGCAAGCTCAGGGCAGAGGGTCCTACAAGGCAAGCAAGGGTGATTACAAGGATAACAAGAGATTATGATGACCCTGGAGAAAGCCTTTAGTCTTCTGTAAAAAAGGTGTATGCCACTGCTTCCAGTTGCCTTGTTTGAATCCGTCTTGATCTGTAAACTCCGGCTTGTGTGTCGAGTGTTGTCTTTGCTGTAGCTTGTATTTTGCACTTCCCTTGCATTATGCCATCCTGAAACCCAAGCTTCCAGGAGGCTCTGGAGAGCAGGGGTCATCAATAAGACCAAGAAGGAACCAAAAAAGAGACCAAGAGGTCATGATCTTTAATGATTCAAATGAGGGCTTTCTTCGAAAAATTATCTGACTGCGATCTGTTCCCTAACAAAGGACCCCAAGGGGAAGAGGGGCTGCAATAATGCAAAGGCTCACCAGAGTGAAGCTCTGGAACTGGTGGGGGGCACATCCCTGTCAAATTTTAGTCAGCTCTAATACTTCCCTGCTACAAAACAGACGAATGCAGCTCTGAGCATCCTCAGACATCTTCCCTCTGCAGCAAAGAAAATGTCTTGGTAAAGGTCCTTGGTCTATAGCAGGAGGCCTACTGAGATGTCCCTAAGAAATGCCTTAAAAGTAACTCCTGCATGCACTCACTTAATCTCCATCCTAGAATGTTTTTAGGCCATTAGAAATACTGCTTGAGGCCCTTCCAGTGGAAAAGCTCTCGATTTCCATCTTCTCTCGTGATGGCATAGTATAACTGGGTGTGCAAATCTTACCCAATAGGCGTCTCTACGGAGGGGAAGAGAGGCTCAGCCCATCTGCTGGCCGTCGTAGTCACTGTTGTCCTCCCAAAATGTCTGTGATGGTATCTTCCCTAAAATTCCTATTCTTTGGTCTTTTTTATACTATTTTTTTACTTTCAGGTAGAGCTTGAGTGGCTCTCGTCATGCATATCTTTATTGTGATTGGTATGATTGAAAATTGAAAAGCTGCCGAGTCAATGTTTATCAGCAGTTTATCAGTTCCATAGCGCCACCAAGTTCCCATCCCTGCAGAGTTATCACAGATACCTATGGTACTGTCAACTGACATGAGCTGACTGACAGCCCTGTCCTAAGCCCCTGCAAGGAGGAGAAGCTAAGCTAGCTTCCAACCCTGAGAAGACAGAGTGGGGAGACTGCCCCCAAAGTGCCCCTGTGCAACAGATACAAGACTCTAGGGATGGAAAAATGAGTGTGGGTAGCAGTCAAGATCCAGCAAAGGACAACCAGACTAAGTTGGTCCAGCTAAGCACCTGTAACATTAGAACCAGTGCCACCAAAAAAAAGGTGGAGGATGGTAGTAATTGGGGACTCCTCGCTGAGAGGCACTCATGCACCTGTTTGACATACAGACAATCTCTCTAAGAGAGATTTGCTGCCTGCCAGGGGCCCACATTCATGATATCAAGAAGAGACTACTGTCCCTGGTAAAGCAAGAGGACTGCTATCCATTCCTGCTCTTTCAAGTCAATTCACATGAGGCTGCAGTAAGAAGATTATGAAATATCAAGAGACTTTATGTCTCTTGGAAAGACAGTGATGGGATTGGGAGTGCAGGTAGTGTTCTCCTCTATCCTGATTGGAAACTGGGACCTAGGAAGGAGAATGTGTCAGTTGAATGGATGGCTGCGTGGATGGTGTCACACTCAGGGTTTTAGATACAATGATCTTGGAGACACCCTTGAAAGAGTGGCCATATTGACATAGGATGACAACTGACCAGGAAAGGCAAGAATGTTCTGGGAAGTAATCTAGTTGGAATGATCAGTAGAGCTTTAAACTAGATTTGATGGGGTAAGAGGATGTACTTCTGAACCATAAGCTACAAGGGAGCTGCATGTCATATGCCACCTACCATCAGACTTGTGCCATGGAGTCACAAGTCACCGAGCCATGTGCCACGAGCCACAAGCACTCTCCTATGAAGAAAGACTGAAGGAGTTGAGCTTGTTCAGCCTGGAGAAGACTGGGGAGAACACATTGCAGTCTTCCAGTGCTTGAAAGGAGCTTATAAACAGGAAGAAGACTGACTTTTTCCAGGGTCTAATAGTGATTGAACAAGGGGGAATGGCCTTAAACTAAAAGAAAGAGAGGAGGTTTAGGTTGTATGTTAAGAATAATTTCTTTACTTTACAGGGCAGCGAGGCCCTGGCACAGCTGCCCAGAGAAGCTGTGGTGCCCCATCCCTGGAGGTTCTCAAGGCCAGGTTGGATGGGGCCCTGGCAGCCTGAGCTGGTGGGTGGCAGCCCTGCTCATGGCAGGGGTTGGAACTGGATGGGCTTTAAGGTCCCTTCCAAACCAAACCATTCTGTGATTCTATGATTCTATGATCAGGGCTTCAAGCAATTATTATTTGTAATGAGCTGTACTGGTAAAGTCACTGGCATAGGAAATTGCACATAGAAATAGCAGCTTGTCTCTGTCATTTGAGAGAACTGACTCATCAGTAGAGGCGTGGAGCCATCTACTGTTCTGTTTCATTGGCTTCATCATTATCCTCTAGCCCTGCCAATCATGGCCATCACAGACTTTTTCTTTGTGCTGCTAATTTTAATTTTAATGTAGCATTTGTGGGCTTAATGCAATTTTTGTTCTGTTTTGTGTTTGTTTGTTTTATCAGGGGAGAACTCAGCTTCTCTCAGTTGCCCAGGTATCTCAGCAAGTGGATCTGTAGTCCAAATGGTTGGTAGCCTAACTGTTGAGTTGAAGCTGAATATGAAGCAGTGACAAATACATATATCAGAGACTTCCAGTCTGGGTGGGATGTGAAGAAGGCTGTTCTAATTACAAGTGAGGATGGCATATCTCCTGTGTAGTGGAAGAGTCTTTGTATGCCCAGAGTCTTGCAATCTCCATCCCTTTCACCACGTGCTGCCTTCAGTGGCATAACGTTAGCGTGCTGCTTCCTGCTGATCAAACGGTCACTGGTGGAAATACAGTGAATACAAACCTCAAACCACTCCTCATTAATTAAAAAAAAAGTTTCTGTGGGAAGCTATTTTGCAGTATTTTGCATGTTTGTGTAATGAGTATTAATGCAACGAACAAAATTATACAGGAGCTCTTGGTGGGTATTTTTTGTAGTGTTGAAAACAATGTGTTAACTCTAAGTCTGCAACACCCAGATCTTGAGGCTTGGGTGTGAATATGTGTGAGTCAAACTCTTACAGTAATAGCCAAGTAAATTAGCAGCTAATCATTACAGCAGCAGCAGCAGAATTATTACCAGCTTCAGCAGAAGTTGCATGTGTGTGACAGGAAACATCTTTTATTAGTTCTAAATTTTAGCTTCAACTACTAGATTTGAATTTGAATAATTATTCTGGAAGTCACAGGTTTTCTCCAGAGTTCCAGGTGTTCTGTGAACTTGATAAACTGAGGTGCAAAACAGTAAACCATCGAGCTGGACTGGGTAGGTTTTTAATACATAAAGTACTTCATGCACTACTAAAATGTGGCTACTTTGGAAGTGGTATGTAAACGGCCTTTGGCAAAGCCTGGCACAGTGCTGGGGCAGTGACTGCAAAACAGAAATGCTAGCAGCTAAGAGTGAAAGAAAAGGTGAGCAGAGACTGTGGTTCCTACAATTCAATTCTGACAAGAATGCAGCTGATAACTGAGTTTTTATTTGGAAAACTCCCCCACAGTTTTTAGGGATGACAGAACCTGGGGCTTGCATAAATGAGACTTGTCCTGTCTTTGGCCACAGTGTCCTGCTAGGACAACAGTTTTGAGCAACCTGCAGGAACTCAGTGAGGCACCTTGCAAAGGCGATAAAGACAAAATGGAAATGATAGAAACTTAATCCATAGCCAGTACATTTATAAATAGTTTCTCTGTGGAATGTAGTCCTTAAAGCTTCAGGGTACCCCTGAACCAGGACTTCAGATCCACTCCCAGCAAATTCTAAATCCAAGGGAATATGTGAACAGCATCTTCTTCTGATGTTGGTGCTGAAAACCCCAGCTTTCACCCCTAAGCAATTTCCCAGCTCAGTGTGATGCTCTGGCTGGTTGCATTCCCATGCTTTTTGTACAAATTATAAACCCCAAGAGGTCGACGAAAAGAATTAAAAGCTGTCATGCTTTGCTTGAAAGTAAAGAAAATTTAGACGTGATTATAGGACTGCGATGTGATATTTGAATCAGCAAGATTAGATTTTTTGATGACAAAAAGTCCCCAAAACACAGCCTTCTTCTGAACCCAGAGGATACCTGACCTCCATTTTGCAAAGCTGATTTCTATTCAGTTGATAGATATTACAGGTGTGTGTGTGTTTTCATCTGCAAACTGTAATTTGCCAAGTCTAATTTTTATGTCATGCAGATCTTTGGCTTTTCAGAGAGCAGTGAACCTGGTAGGCATCGTGTGTGTCACATCCGCAGGCTGAGCACCCTGACCAGACTGTGCTTCTTGGGAGGAACTGTGGTCTCCTTTTTGGTGGATGGGAAACAGCTCCAGAATCTATTTTGACTTTTGGGAGTCTACCATTACATTTCCAAATGTATGTATATTATTTTTCACCTAAAAATTGATGGAGGGAGAGGGGAGCTGGGGTGATGAAATTCAACCAGGATCAATACAAGAAACACATGGAAAAGTCTATGATGTAAAATAGCTGAGTGGTTAGAAAATGCCATTTTCCTGCTGCAGAGGTTTTGATAGAGAAGCATTATCTCTGAGTATAGGCTGCTGTTAATTGGAAGTCCAGTGGAGGGACATGAAGAGACATCAGAGGGCTTTCAGTCAGGCTCGAATGGTGGAAAAATACCTCCAGGAGTGCAATGTGTAAAATAAGCAGAAACCTGGGGAAGTGGCGTGGTTCATGGAGGCTGAGCTGTTTTAAGGGGCATTGCAACAAAACTCTTCCTGCTAATGCAAACCAAGCAAAAATGATGATCTTGGTTTTTATCATGTTTTCGAAGATTTACCACTTCTGCTCTGAAGAGGCGTCTCAATAGTTCTGTGTTACAGAGCCCAGCGTCAGGAAACCCCCACAAAGCTTTTAATGTCATGCAAATGCTAAAAAACGAGCAAAAAGACATTGTGCATGAACAGCAATTTCTAAATAAGGACTTGTAAATATATGGCATAAAAATTGAGCTTTGCAGAGAAAGACCTGGGTGTCCTGGTGGACAACAGGTTGGCTATGATCCAGCCGTCTGCCTTTGTAGCCAAGAAGGTCAAAGGTATCATGGAGTGTGCTTTAAAAAGAGCATGGCCGGCAGGTCGAGGGAGGTGATCCTCCCCCTCTCCTCTGCCCTGGTGAGGCCACACCTGGAGTACTGTGTCCAGGTCTGGGCTCCCCAGTTCAAAAAAGACAGGGATTTTCTAGAAGGAGTCCAGCCACAGACAGAGATGATAAATGGCCTGGAGCATCTCCCATATGAGGAAAGGCTGAGTAAACTGAGTCTGTTCAGCCTGGGGAAAAAAAGACAGGGGGGATCTGATAAATGTTTATAAATATCTTAAGGAAGGCTGGGGGCAAATGGATGAGGCCAGGCTCTTCCCAGTCGTATGTAGCAACAGGACAAGAAGCAATGGCCTAAAACTTGAACACAGAAAGTTCCATAGAAACATGTGGAGGAACTTCTTAACAGTAAGGATGACAGAGCGCTGGAACAGGTTGCCCAGAGAGGTTGTGGAGTCCATTTCTATGGAGATATTCAAGACCTGCCTGGATGCCTACCTGTGTGACCTATTGTAGGAAACCTGCTTTAGCAGGGGGGTTGGACTCAATGATCTCTTGAGGCCCTTTCCATCCCCTGCCATTCTGCGATTCTGTGATATTATTCTGACAGTCCTTACACGCCCTGTATCGCATGGTGTAGCAAAGGAGTTCCTGAGTTCCTGTGAAACAACTGAGGATGGCCAGGAACATGCTCCCCTTTCCCAGAGAGCTGGCCAGCCGCTGGGGCTTGAGCTTGTCATTCTGGCTCATAGTTAAAGCTGCCTTTTATTCTTTGCACTCAGCAGCTTACCATTTTCTGAAAAGCAAAGCGAAGACTGAATAACCCAAATGAGATTGCAGTGCTCAGCCCTGCAATAAACCCTCTCCAGGCTGATTGCATGCAGACGACTTCTTCTTTGGTCTCAGAGCACCTTCCTCTTAATTCCTGCACATCTAAGCGTTTCTTAAAATACCACTGGTGGGCAGGGAATCACTTGCTGGGGGTGGGGGCCGGGGGAGTTTTCTTGCCCAGGCAGACTGAATTCTGAAAAATAATTGAATTGTAAGTGATGCTCACACTACTCTTATTCTTAGCCAAGGGATCTGAAAGTTCACCTTTAGCTGAAATTTTAAAAATTAAGTGTGTGTAATCTTTACACCTAATACAAGGTGCTTTATGGAAAGGTGCTGTTATACTGTAGACCGTGCTGAAAGCTCAGCAGAAAAAAATTGATCGTTTACTATTTGCTGAACGAATGCTTATGGAAAATCAGTCAGTTACTGAACGGAGAAGCTCAGCTCCAAGCTTTCCTAGAAAAATGATTTCACCGAGGTCCAGAAAGAGCCTACTCCTCCCACTGATGCTCTTTTGTGTTAGTCAGGAAATGAGAGGGCTTCATATTTGTTGGTTTCATCGATGTGTAAAAATGTGTCCCATTGGCATGGATTTGTTTTGCAAGATTGATCTTTGTATGGTGATCTCAACATCGCAGATGGCAACAGGCCATTTCCCATTCCCATATCTCCAGCCCACAGACTCTACAAAATCTCACCTGTGGCAGATAATGGCAGCAGCTTTTCAGGGAGGCCCTGGGAAGGCACATTCTCTTCTCTGATTGACATTTACCACCCTGATGTGCTGTCACTGCATGGGTAAAAGGGATATTTGGAGGCCAGAGAGCACACTTGGTATATACATCCCACAGTTGGTGTTCACAAGGTGGGGCAAGCAGAGCATGGGTGTGAAGCGCATATCTACTCTGTACTGCAAACAGTGGCCAAGCACAACGACCCCCAGCCCACACCCCAGTACCAGTTGCCCCAGCATTTTACCAACTTGGCAGGCACTCACTCTGCAGAACTCTTGAGGATGTGCTACGTGAAGTGCTCTGCCAAATGATGCCCAAAGAAATCAGTAGAGGTGCTGCTGGTGCAGATCAGCTCCTGGTTGGGTCCCGAGCTCTTCAGGACAGTCCTTGCTCCAGTTATTGCATGTTGCTGAGTGTATGGTTGCACTAAATGCATATTCAGAAAGAACTCTGTTTTTTAGGATTTTATTAGTCATGAAAGCAGAGGTAAAACATTTGTTGCAATCGGTAACTCCCCAGAATTTCTTCCATATGGGTATAGTTTAATGTATAGCAACAAAAACAGTCTCATTTGCTAACAGTCAGCTACTACTAATTGACGAGATCTTTTCTTAAAAAGGAGTTAAGGTCTATGTACATTTATACCATATGCACATACGGACACAGAAGTGTAGATGACAAAACTGTGTAACAGTGTCCCTATCCTAAATTCTTCTCCATTGCTGTTCTGGGCAGAGGATGCTGCTTTTGCTCCTACTTTGCCTCTCTCTTGATTCACTTCAGTGTTCAGCCTTGACATATTGTACTGCTTTTGTTTTTAAAATATTCACTAGTTTAGAATATTTAATGCTTAACAAGAAGCACGTCAGTAATTCAGTGCTGTCATAGGTCTTTCCCAATGGATAACATCAGCCTCTTGGCAGTGCTTGCCCTGCAGTAGGCATATCTACACAGATTTCTTTTTCCAAGGAGGCATTCTTGCTTCAGAGGAAGACAGTTCCGTCCTGGTCACTGGTGTTGAGGGTAATGTTGCTGTTCACCACGGTTTCTGCATAGCTAGCTGAAGAGCGAACTTCATACTGATTGCAGGGCCCACAGAAGCACAGGCATGGGCAGTACTTGAAGCAGACACGGTGAAGATACTTCCTGAATTTTTCCCCAGCAAAGGCATAGATAAGAGGATTAAGGCAGCAGTGGCTGAATGCAATGGTTTCAGTCAGGTGCATTGCATAGTCCAGTGATTTAATTTGATTGCAACTTATAAACAACTCGTAGTGCCTTAAAGTCTCAAGAAAAATCAGTACATTGTATGGGGTCCAAAACAGAAAAAACACAATCACCACAACCAAGGTCAGTTTTATGGCTCGTGCTTTTTTCTGGTTTTTGCAGCACAGCAGGGTTTTGATGATCCCGCAGTAGCAATAGCATATGATGCAGACTGGGATGAAAAAACCAACGGTGTTCAGTTCCACATTGCAGAACACTGGCCAGATGTTCATCAGCTCCTGGGGTAACACAGGGATGCAGTCACTTTCTAACATCTGGGAGAACACAAAATGTGGCACAGAAACCAGAATTGCTGTTGCCCATACCCCGCAGGTTATCAGAAAGCTGTGCTTTATCGTTCTGGATTTCAGGGAATACGTTGCCCGGACAATAGCCAAGTATCTGTCGATACTGATCACAGTGATAAAAAACATGCCACCAAAGAATCCGATGTAATACAGTGAGGACACAACTTTGCAGGGGATGGTGCCGAGGGTCCATCCCCTCACCGTGTTGGAAGCCCAGAAGGGAAGAGAGATCACGAAAAGAAGGTCAGAGACAGCCAAGTTCAGGAGATAAATGTCAGTAATGCTCTTTTTACTGCCTTCTTTTATGATGGCCAAAACTACCATTACATTCCCTGCAAGGCCAAGAGCAAACACGGCGATATAAAACAATGGCAGAAATATTTTTCCAAATGCTTGGATGTCAGTTTCATCACAGGTGAGAGCAGCTTCATCATAACTGTATTCGGTTGTCACTTCAGGCAGTGCTTCTGTCATGCTGAATTTTCTAGCTAGAGGCAACATGAAAAGGGAAAAAAGAATAATGTTAGAAAGAGATCCAGGATCTGGTGTGAGAGGCCTCACCAACACTCACTTTGGGATTATGTCACTATCTGGGTTAGTGAGAGTTTTATCGCTGTAGCGGTGGTGGTAGATACTAGGATAAGTCCAGACTCTTCTTCTACATGTACGTCATTAAAAATTAGCTCCCTAGTACAAGAAAAAAAGTGAGAATATTAAAGGGTGCATAAACCCCTTCTGCTTGGACGAGCAGCTGAGTAGCAGCAAAGCAAGAAGTGCAGTTGGTGGGTGCATTGCTGCGTGAGAAATGCGGGCATTCTCCCACTTTGCTGGGCAGTGTTCAGCAGGAAGCAACATTCTAAATGGAACTGTGATCAGCAGGAGCCGAACCTGACCCCAGATGCTAACCCCAGGGTGGAAGTGTGGTAAGACGCCCAGCTTGGCCACGTCTGGGCAGATACATGCTGATGTGGCAGGAGCAAAAACTGAGAGCAAAGCAAGTGGAATCCCAACCTACATATCCATGTTCCCCTGACAGCAATAATTTCTGCAGCCCGTTTGCAATAAGCCTTGCATGGCTAAGTATGAAGTAAAAATACCCCGAGGTGTGAGACAGCCCTTGCCTAAGAAGTTTCATATGATGTGGTGGTAACTACAACAAACTCCCCTATGGAAGGTTGATCTGACTATACTGATATTTTCTCCAAATGCCTCAGTGCTAGAGTGCCATTTGTGGTGTGGCCCATCAAGTTCTGGCCTCTCATTTTGTAGTCATTACTCAAAGGGTGCCAGCTGGCAACATGCACTCTCCATTTTAAAACACCTTATTCTTAAATTTCAAAGCTTTGCTGTCCCCCAGGCACCTAAATGAGAAGTGCCCACAGTCATTAGCAAACAAGCTCTGTGGTTTGGCACAGGAAAAGCGGGCAGGCAGAAGGGCTGTCTCAGCACGGGCGCTGTGGGGCACCGGCAGAGGGCTGGGCTGCGTGCAGCCTGCAGAAGCACCCACGGCTGCATGGCATCTGGAACCAAGCCCTCTGCCTGCTGCCCAGGTTGGTTCTCCAATGACAATGTGCAGAATTCATGGCAAACAACAAGGAAACAAGGTTTTAATTTTCTACTGGTGAGATAACTAACTGGAATTGCCTACGGAGATGGGTGAGATGTTGCCTATCTCTTCCTGTGTCTGCCCAGTTACTGCTTTATCTACTGTGCGAAGGAATACAGGAAAAAGCAACAGACACATTATAGAATCATAGAATCACCAAGGCTGGAAAAGACCTACAAGATTATCCAGTCCAACCATCCACCTATCACCAATAGCTCTCATTAAACCATGGCCCTCAACACAACATCTAAACGTCCCTTGAACACCTCCAAGGTCGGTGACTCCACCACATTCCTGGGTTGTGCCTTCCAATGCTGACCTTTCCTTTCATCTCTTCAGAGATTAAATGTCTGCATCAGGTCCCTTTAAAATGGAAAGACGTGTCAGTGGTGCACCAAAGACTCTTGTGCCACATACGAGTCACTAAGAGGCCGCCTGGCTCCCTGCCACCCCTCTGCACAGTGCTACAGCCTCCTTCTTGCCCTGGGGGCTCATATGCTCACAGCTGGCTCTTCACTGATGCTATCTAAATGGAGGAGGCTGTGCACGGGGTTTGATCTTGGCAAGAGATGAATTGAGGACTCGAGGTCCCAGCCTGTCCTGACACAGAGAAGTAAGAGTCAATTGATACCTCTCATATCCCCTTAGCATCTCTGCTATCCATGCACTCAAGGAGAGCTGTTTGGTGGTGCTGGTGTGTGAACTTCAACTGGAAAGAGGGAGCTCACACTGCACTGCAGTCTCTTCTCTAAGGGCACCTACTTGTGCTCATGGTTCTCATGCTTGCTCCCTCAATTCATGCCAAGAAAGGCAGCTTGTTCCTCTGGAAGGTTTCTATATGAGCCAGTGCACGTCAATATATCGTGCTGGGTGCAGGAAAGGTCTCATACTTGTCAAGAAATGCAGTTTCTGCCATGGAATGGCCCTAAGCCCTGCTGGTCTTCTCTCATTGCTAGTTATCCTGCATAGGTAATGTGGTCAGCTCTTTTTGAATATTTAGCTTGTCTGACACCACTTTGCTCAGTTTAAGCTGATATTACCCAACAGATGGGCTGCAACCAACCAGAAGCCTCGCAAGAAACAACTCATATGCCAGATGTGCGTAATGCAATAAAATTTCATTGATTCTGAATTGAGAACTGGAATAAAAAGGCCACCCGCATCCTTCCCAGCCAGGTGTCCGCTGCCAGTCTTGCAGAACCCACCCCACACACTGATAGTCTTTTCACTGTCTGACTCAACCCAAATTACTCTCTTGTGCTTACAATAAATGTTAAAATAAGGGAAAAAGTTAACTGAAGACTGCAGAGCATACTGAGTAAGAACGATGTAGCTGCAGTGTGTCTCTGCCACAGAGACTTTCCCTTGCTGAATACAAGAAATAGTAGATTCACTTCTGCTTCTCATGGAGCTGTTCAACCGCTTTTCTCTCTCCAGATTTATGCACAGCTTTGGGCCCTACTCCCCAGAAACACTTCTGCTTTTAAATATGTTTATAGCTGCCTAAAAGACAATAGTTGGCAGGATGAAAACCCTGTTTCTCAACCCAGATATTCCCAGCCAATTTCTGTCATGTGCACTGTATATAATATATAGGGAAGTGAAATTATGAGAGATTCACCAAACTCCCCTAAGCAACAGATTTCAACCTTCAAACAGCCTTGACATCAGACTGGGTGACACAAGAACCAAATCCTGCCTACACATCTGATCCATCTCATTATCAGCCAGATGGCATGCTACAAGCTCTACTGTCAAGAAGCCAGGTCTGCCAGCTCTTTGGCTTTCCACAGTGCTGCTGTGACTGAATGAAGTGAAGAAACAACCCAAACCAGACCTCTGCCAGAGGGTCACACTTCAAATTTGCACAATATGCTGATGAAGTATTCAAGAAGATTTTCACACTTTAGTCAGCACTTCAGGGCAAGGTTGACTTAACTTGCTTTTCCCACGCGAACAGGGCATGCTCTTGGCCCAACACACCCGAGCTGCACTGCAGTGATTCAGCCTGGTGCTGGCCTAGAGAAGCTGATAGGCTTTGTGGGGACCCCTGTGAAACCCAACTGACATTTACCTTTCTCATGCCTTGATCTGAGCTGCAACCACCCTACCCAAATATAAACATCATTGCTTTTGTGCTGTTGCAGCTACACCCATCAGCTTCCCACCTGCTGGTGAGTCTTGGTAAGACCATGGGCATGTCCTCCAAATGAAGTGTCCTAACTACTGGTGGCCCTTCTAGCACACACCACAAAGGTTTAAGGGAATTAAATGGGACTGGATGGAACTGAGCAGGAGGGAAGCGGGTTGAAAGCCTTCTTAGCACTCTAGGTGAAAGTCTGGCATCAAACGCTCTGCATGTAGTCACCAGGATGCTGCAGATACTGCTAATGGTAGTTTGGATGGTGCCTAAAACAAAACTGAGATGTGAGAGCAATGCACTAACCGGAGATGGTGCCCAGTTTCTAGTCTTACGCCCAACTGGTTGGTGCAATTGCTGTGGTTTAGCTTTCAAAGCTGGGCGGCTCCGTCCTTAGAGGATGATGTCTAGAGCTACTTGGTAACATGTTAGCTAGCCAGGGTCCGAAGCGGGCGCAGTCCAGCAAGTGTAGTTACTTTAAATTGAGTCTTTCATTCAGTCCCGAAATCGGGACTCTTTCTACAAGTGCTGGAAGGAGCTGACAATGCCAATACTCAAAAGCAGGAGGCGAGATAAGACAGTTCATACAAGCTGACGCCAAAATAAAATTTAAACAGTAAAGAGGGAGAGAGCAGCTAATGCCACTCCACGTGGTTTTATAGCAGAAAAAGCCAACAACAACTACTTTGATTTGGTCATCTGATGAGATGACAAATTTTGAGAATAGATGCGGTGCAGGAGACTTGCGGGTTTGGATTGCATTGCCTGCTGTTGTGATTGACACTCTCCAGCCCAACACATCACAAATCTTATGTAGCAGTATGATTGGATTTGGACTGATGAGCTGTCAGATTAAAAAAAAAAAAAAAAATAGTGTCAGTGAAAGAATCCTTACCAAACTGGATATATTGTTTGTAAAAGCTCTGTGAGAGCCTTGAATTCAAACCCAAGAACTCTTCAGTATTATCATCAGCTGAGTGAAAGCAGATTGGGAATTGAAGCCGGTGGGGTGATGTGATCAGAAAACTAGATGATTGGGCAGCAGTTCAGTCAGCTCTGAGTAATCTGGGTTTCTGGGATGATTCACCCTCATGTTTATTGTAGCCAGCGTTACATGCTGGAGAGATGAACACCACAAACCGTGCCTGGAGCACGGGGTCTATCCTCCAGGCAACCGTGAAGCCAATGTGGGCAGACAATGAAACTGAGCACCTGGTTGGATGTTTCAGTACAAAAAGCTGATGCAATCTTTGAGTGTTTACAGCTGTACTACCTGAGAAGGAACACAGGAGGGAAATTTTTATTGCTGTAGGGCTCACTACTGGGGCTGTAGGCATGCTTCATGTGTGCAAACTCATAAGAGCTGGAGAAAGTAGAGCAGATCAAGCAAACCACAGGGACACTGCCAGGTGCACCCTTGCTCTCTGCTCCCACAGTCCTTCTCTGATGACTTTAAGGTGAGGAAAACTCTTTCTTTGGATTTATTCTTTCTTCTGTGATTTATTATCAGACCAGTTGGACCATTTCTGTGGCCAAGCAGAGTTCTGTAAGCTTATTTATTGCTTATCAGTTTGGGTGCTTTTATTTATGGAGGCTCCCCCCAGAACTCTGAGGATAAGATTTTCAAAAGCAAGTAGTGCTCTGGGCCACTTCATTCTTAGATTTTCCAACTCAGTGTGAAGCTCAAGGTGAAGAGGAAGAACACTGAGTGCTTTCCAAAAATTAGGGCATTTAAGGTACAAAATAAAAGACTTAGAAACAGAAGATGATCAAACCACTTCAGACTAAGACAAACCTGAAAATTGCAGAGGCTTACAGCCCCTTAGCAAAGACATTTAGATCAAAAAGATTTAAAAAAAAAAAAAAAAAGCCCCTTCCCTGAACCAGTTCTTTGGTTTTTACGTCACCATCACAAATCAAGTTAGAAGCAGTAGATTTTATAACTTAAATTCAAACCAAAAGCTGGAGGTGAGCAGCATGTAAGTCTAGAAATTTAAACCAATACTTCTGGGTAAAAGGAATGTATTTGAAAAATTTGGGCTTGGGTTATGGAGGACAGGAGGGGATAGCATAGAGTCCAGGATCTCTGTCACTGTAACCTAAGGCTTTATAAAGCAACTGGAAAGTGCTAACCTGGAGATAACTGCAGGGCAGCAAGGAACCAGGGCACAACTTTCAGCTTAACCATTGCATCGGAATTAGCTATACTCTGATTTTTATAAAGCAAACAATAAAACAGAAACATGGAGCTATTCCTGTCTACCAACGTGGAAAGCTTCACCACCTGTGCTGCAGAGCAAGCACAAAGGTCTTACTTTGACCAAGAGATGGAGATGTTCATACCCTGGTCCCACCCAGCTGCTGTTCGTGCTAACTTCCTGGCAAGGGGGGCACAAGGGACTGAGCCTCAGTGCCAGGACCCTGTGCTCCTGGCCACATCCCGTTGCTTGCACCGGACTCCATGTGGTTTCTGGGGCCGTGGCAGCTCTCCTCTGTGGTTGTTGCTGTATTTATAATGAAAGCTGTGAGATAAGGCTTTTAATGCTTTAAGCTCCCTCTCTCAAAGTCCCCCAGAGGCTGTGGCCATGCAGGAAATATGGTGCACATGTGCCAAGGGTCCCACCTGCTCCCAACATCTTGCTCTTCAGATTTTCTCAAGGCCATTCTGAGGGTCTTCTGGTCATGCTGTATCCTCAGGGAGCTCTTTAAACGCTCAGACGTTTTGCTGGAGCGTATTAGTTGTTGTTGCTGTTACCCTTTAGGTAACAGCAGAAATGAGCATGGCCTTGATGGAATGGGATATGGGCTCAACTTTCAAGACATGACCTGTAAGTGCTCTTGGGCAACTGAAGTTGCAGCTAACCACATCAAAGCATTTTACTGAGATGCTGTCACTATTTGAATAATTCTTCTGAATGGGAGCTAAGCACAAGGGTACTTCCAAGAACCTCACAAGGCACCAGTCTGAGCCTTTGGCAGTCCAACTACTTTAGAAACATGGCTCTAAGAAGCTCGGAACCCTACATATCTGCTTCAGAAATGACTTAGGAGAGTATGACCTGACAGTATGACCCTGGCTCCTATATATCCCATGGATCTCACATCTGGGTTCAAAAACCACTGAAAAATGGTTCTGAATTTTTCCCCCATGCCTCTTAAGGTCATGGCTTTGTGGTCCTGATGCTGATGAACTGACCCAATGACACAGATGCCGGGGTCCTCTGCAGAAGCTCTGCATGCTGAGTAGGCTTCCAGGCTGTGTACAGTTCCAGGGGCCTGCCATAGGACAGGAACATATGTGAATTGTGGGCTGGAAGAACCATGGCTTTGTCCTCGCAACGGCCATGCTGCACACTTTACCTCTAATTTTTATATGCATAGCTGTGCGTTCTGCCCTTGTTTTCTCTGAACTGCTCTTCCCCAGTATTTCTTTTTTCCAGGCCTTCTCTACTTGAGAGGCATTCAGATTTTCTTCATATTTTCTGTGGGAGGGACTGTGGAAAGAAACAGTTGTTTGCAGCGGTGTGCACTGTTTGTGCTTGTTTATAGTTACTGCTGGCACCATCCTCCCATCGCCTTTATTGTTGTGCCTATGTATTTCCTGTCCCCTTTTTGTTATTAATAAGATCTTTTAATCCTGGTATCTTTGAGAAACCCGAGAAATGGGAGATCTGTTAAATTATCCTCTCCGCTGTGCTTTCAGAGGGCAGCACGCATTACCCTATGATGGTGTCCTGGTGAATATTTTCCTGTCAAGACCACACTATCGTCTAGCAGACCTCCCAGCTCAGTGCATGTTCTTGCATTCCTTTTCCCAGATTTAGGTTTATTTATCTCCCTTTTGGACTTTTTCTGCACTGCTCAAACTTTCAGAACTCATTGCAGTCGCTTTCCTTCTTTCATCCTGTTGCCCAGTTCACTGCCACTGCTCTGCACCCAAGCTTTGCCCCAACAGAGTAAATGTTGGGAGCAGCTGTTTCTGCATCTGTATTCATATCACACGAGTACTTAATGTGCTGCTGCAACTCTACTACACAAATGTCTCACCAAACCTGACTGTGTTACACCCTTCCCATGGAAAGCTGAGTCACAGAGAAATTAAATAATGTGGTCATACAGAAAGTTGATTTCTCAAATTTTTGGATTTCTGTCATTACCTTGCCAGTCTGCCCACTTTCTATCATCTCTGGCAAAATCCTGTATTGGGCTGTTTTTCACTCCCACTGATGTTTCTGCTGTTGGTTCACTGGCCAAAGCCAAAAGCGAGCAATGTTGGCGAGTGTAGTGTTTGAAAATCCCTGCAGACATCCAATAAAGTGCACCTAATGAAGTAGAAGGGCTGTATCCTCCTGGTCTGTCCTTCCGTTCTGATGCTGCACACTGTTCATCTCCCAATGTTTTGCTTTAACCTTGAGGGATTCTAGCAGGGTGAGTGTTTCCCTTACCACAAGATGCCACAAAAAATCAGCCACCAAGTAAAATGCCTCTGCCCTGGTTTGCTTTGACTGGTAAAACTGTTCTCCTTTCTGCCTTCCCAGTTTGTAAACATCACCCACATCATCTTAATCCAAAGTAAATCTCACTTAGATTCCCAGAGTTAAGCAGTGAGGAGATTCCCTAAGTTCATGAGACATTACTTGTCATCCTGACCTGTCAAATTATAGGTGAAATATAATTGTCTCTTACCTTAATTCGTAGTTGCCTTGAAAACCAATGTTTTCTTCAGGGTGAACCTGATTGTTTTCAAATGTATATTTCCTCTTCTCTAGCATTTATGCCTGCCCTATGAAACCTGAACTTTGGCAGAGCAGCTTCCTGGGCTGAGCTTCAGAGCTGAGCCGGGTATTGATGTGCTCAGCTGTGGTCCCGCTGTGACATTGTGAAATAGTGAGGCAGGACACAGCTAGTCCGTGGGGCTGAAATGCATGCAGAAGCACAGCAGAGGAGACAAGAAATCCTTTGGGATCTTCACACCTTCCCCTTAGTGCACAGTGCTAAGGGTGACTCTTCCAAATGCTGACTCTCTCTGTGAGGACACTCAGCACCAAGGGGATAGAATGGACTGAACCTCTCAAGTGGGGATGGTATCAGATGCCAGAGGCTGGGGGAGTATGGGCAGCATGGTGGCAACTTTTCTCCAGCGATGCTTACAGCTTGCTGTAACACCTCCATACAGCCACCAGGGTGAAGCCACCAGCTTTAGGACCCAGAGGAGCAGGGGGAGGAAAAGGGCTAGAAAGTGCATGCAAAATAATTTTAACTGCATTGGTATTCTTTTTTCTTCTGCAGCCAGTAGATCTGGAGTAACGTTTAGAGTCTTGAGACTACCACTGTACTCACAATACGTTGTGCTGCTTCTTTGCCCATAAATAAGATTTTGAGCACATCTCCCTGCAGCCCTCTGGGCTGGAGAATTCTGAGAGTTTAAGCATGTTCATTCCTCCAGCAGCCTTTCTGGCTCTGGACTTGAGCATGTGATGCTCAGGACTGCATTAGAGGTGTCATGGTTTAGCATGTTTGGGGTGCCAGCAGCCCCATTCTTCTCCTTCTTCACAAACAGAGGTAAGAAACTGCATCTTTTGTAGGAAAGTATCAAAAGGCTTAAAGCAGTTTCTCCTCACACACTGAAAGTAGCAGCTCTGACTGCAGAAATCACAAAATTTCATCTTTCCGAAAGATGATTTCTATTATACAGCATTAAGGAAACCTCACTGTGAGAACTGCCAGATTCAGAAAGATAAATTAATCTTCCTTGATGCGAACAATGCTTTGAAGTTATCCCTGCAGCACTACAAATGTGTCAAAAGGGATACCCACAGAAGTTGTAACTGCAAGGCTTCAAATGAAGAGAAACTAAGTCATGCAGACTTACACACTTCCTCAACAAATCCCCCTGGGGAGCAGAAAAGGCTTTTTGTTGTACTCTGATGTTAGCGATAAGACTAGGTAAGAGTGTTACTCATTATCATAGCATGCATTTTCAGTGTAACTTGAATACACGTGAAATGAGTGCTGCCCAAAAGACAACTGCGCATCAAGAAATATCCGCTTTCTGTTTTCTGCCTCATTTCACACACTGGTGCTTGGGACACTGCTCAGGGATAAGAAAATCTGAGAAAGCTGCTGGAAAGACTTTCATCCTTATCCACACACAAGGGGGAAAAGCACCTTTTGCTTCTCCAAGCTAAGAAGAGAGACTCTCCTAACCTGAGAGATGTTCCTGGTTTGTTGTCTTCCATGAGGCACAGGCAGGTAGGTGCCTGGGTGCTGACTGTCCAGAGGAAAGGTCTTGGCTCTTGGAAGCTTCCCTGGGCACATGTAATTGCCTGGGAGTGCCGGGACACTGCTGCCCTCCTTGATCCCTGAGCTGCAGCACCAGAATGTGGCTTTGGAGTTACAGCAAAAATAGCCCTTGAGGATTTAATTCTCTGTCCATTGGAAGAAAAAGGGTTAGTGCGGAGAGCAGCCTACACAGATGGTAATTTATAAAGGTAAGGGGACAAAAATGTCTATACAAATGGCAAGCATCTATACAGTAATGATTAAAGAGCACCCCAGTTCAAGGTCTGTCAGAAAGGGAAATAGCCCGATCTGACTTTCCCTCCTACACCAAGCACTGACGAGGAGGTCTTGTCCTTCCAGCTAATTTTGACTTTAAGCCATGAGTGTCCAACTTTTTGGCTTGCCTGGGCTGCACTGAGTGAAGAAGGATTGTCTTGGGCCACATATAAAATATATAATACTGTTAATATATATAAATATAAAAATTTTATATATATTTTTTTTTTTAAACATGAAAAAAGAGAGCAACAAAATGATAAAACTAGTGGGATATTTGACCTTGTTTTTGTGAAGCTAATGCATTAGTCTGGTTTGATGGCAGCGGCTGCAACACTTAGTGAGTTCTCAAGGCACTCATCAGAGATTTTGATGAAATTTTACTCTTCCTGTGCTTCACCCTTGAGAATAGCTGTTTATAAGCGTACATACTGTCAAAACGTATGATATGAATAAGGCATGTGGCCACTCTCTCAATTTCAGTTTCCAAACTCCTTTTTCAGGGCCCAGCACCTCAGTTTGGGGTTCAGAGAGTCATTCTCATGGTCCAAATCCTCACTGTAGTGTCAAGACCCTCATTTTCAGGAGCACTCCTTTTTTTAGGACACAAGCAATCTCTTAAAGCTCTAAACTCTCTTTTGGTTCCTAGAAAGTATACTAATAGGAACCCAAGGCTCCATTTTACAGACCGCAGCACCAAACCCTTATTTTCAGGGCCTAGAACCTATACTTGAGATCTAAAGCTGCTGTTTTATCACTTATAGTCTAAACCTATAGCCTGATTTTTTCAGTCCTGGATTATTATTTTAGGGCCCAAAGCATTATGTTTAGGGCATAAAGCCTACTCTTGGGTGACCATGGTGTTTTCTGATAGGACAAACTTCATTCTAAGGGTCAAGACCTGAATTTTAGAGCCCAAGGTCTCCTTCAGTGGCCAGCCAGCCTCTCACTCACCAATCACCACATTTGTGAAGGCCCAAAGCCTCATTTTAATGCTCAGAGCCTCCTTTCAACTGCTCGAAGCCACATGCTGGGGCCAAAAGCTGATATTTAGGGCCTGAAGACTCTTTTGGGGCTCAAGCATCCATTTTGAGATATCAAAGGACTACTTTGTGATCCAGCTCCTGAGCTGGAGAGTACAAAGCCCCATTCTGAAAGGTTCAAAGCCTCGTACCAAGGTCCAAACCATCCTTTGTAGAGCACAAGCCTTCTTTTTCCATTCCAATGCACAGTAATGGGACCCCAAACATCTTTTTTATTACCCTAAGCCTCCTATGACATATTTGACTTTCACTTTGAAGACACAATAACAGCATCTATAAACAATTTCTCTGAGGGGTGTACTCCAACCTTCACACAGTTTATGAGCCTAAACAGTACATTTGAGATGCTTAGTGCTGACTGCAGCCATCTTCTTCCCCAGAGCTGTGCCTGGAGGGTGACCACCCTGTGTCTTGTATCTCCTCCACTTGTTTTAGAGGGAGGGAGAGGCATCTGAAGCAAAACCCAGCAGAGGGAGCCTCGTCCTCTCGTGTCACTTGACATGGCAGCTTTCCAGCCTGCCAGTAGGAGATGCAGTTGTTCTTTGTTACAAATCTGGAGAGGCAAAAATTGAGAGAGATGGAGAAAAGCTACATCTAGGGGTGGAAATGTCTTAGCTCAAGGGCTAGAGAGGGGAAGAGCCGCAAAAAGCTGGCACGCTTTGTGCAAACAAAAAGAGCCCCCCTCCTGAAACCTGCTCCAACAGCTGTGCTCCGATCTGTTGGTCTGCAAAGACCTACACAGCGCTTGACCTGGGTGGGTACCGTGTTGAGAGATCAGCACTAAATGGGTATCTCACCTCAGATGGTGATTCATTTCGTTTTTCTGAACCAGCCTCCACAGCAAGCAGTTGGTAAGCCCAGCATCAACGTTCAGGTTCAAGAATGAGTCAGACTGTGGCTATTCCTCCATGGCACCAGGCTTCAGAGAGGGCTAGTGGGCCTCTGAAATCAAGAGGAGCCTGGGCATGCTGTGCTGGTATCGCTGCTGGTCTACTGGGTGCTGCAGGGAAATAGAGAGGTGAGCGGAGACCCACAGCTCTGCTCTGTTTCTCGGTCTGTTTCACACCCTGCTCAGCACATCTGAGTTACCACAGTTACCACAGTTACCACAGTTTACAGGGTGCAGGTTGTGCCTTACATTTTTCACAAAATATCTAGATGGTAGAAAAGTGCCTTCTGGTCTTCAGTTCTCAACTACCTCTACATTTTTCTCTTGCTGTCTACCAGGGAGAAACCTTTCCAGGCCTATTAACCTACTTGTACACAGATTTCTTTACTTGCATGTAACAGTATGCTCCCTCATTTTTATTTTTGGGTGTTTTATTCCTTTCATAATTTTCATTGATTTCACCCTCGGTCTTTTTAATATTTTTCGTATGTCACCACTGCTGAAGCTGCTGTCAGTTCCTCATTTACAGCTCAGCATTATTTTACAAATACAATGGGGTAACAGGAACAGCTTTTTTTTTTTTTTTTTTTAATTGGGAATGATCTGCATCTTTAGCTTCAGTCTCTGGCGGAGAAGAAGTGAAGTTATTGAAGCGTAGTTATAGCTTTGGGTTTGTTGTTGTTGTTATTTGGGTTCTTTTTCTTTCAAGAAAAAAATATCCAAATATCTTACTCCAACAGTAAGATCCTGTGTCTGTGTGCAGTTAGAGACTAGTCATGTTTTCAGTCCGAAAAACTCTTTACTTCCCAGCACTTCAACCTTAAGCATTTCTTTATCGATGACAACAGTTTCCACCGTGGTCCCACCAACTCATCTTAAATTGGTCACTTTAAACCAGTTGCAGAGTTTCTGTAGAAAGCTGAGTGCTGAGGAGGTGCTGGTTTTGCTCTCCTCAGAAGAAATGTGAGGGAAATGTTTGGCTTCCTCTTCATCAGAAGATGTTAGTGAATCCTTTTCTTTATCAGTGCTGCAGCAGCATCCCTAATTGTTCCTTGATCCTGTCCTGGAGGATGATGAGAAGGGGAGCCTGAGAACTCAACCAGCTTCTCTGGCTTAGAAACAGAAGACATTTCTGATTCAGGTGATTCGATTTTAATTTTTATTGTTTCAGTTTAACAGAAATTCTCACAAAGACACATTTCTGTGATGAGCCATCTTCGCCCTGCCAGTCAGCAAGCGAAATCCAATGGAACTGTCAGGGCGTTCTGTCGGGCAATGCTCAAATGTCACCATGATGCCCACGTGTCATCACAGTGATATCTCCGTGAAGCACCCAGGGCCTGGCTGGCTGGAGCAGCCAGAGCAGATGTCACTGACCAGCACTTGTTGCTGGTCCTGCACAGAGCCACAAGTGTTTGAACTTGAGTCCAGCAGCAAAGAAAACTGTATTTAAAGGGGATCACTCCTCACCTGGACCTTGCTTCCCTCTTTGGCTCCTATGCTTTTATTGGATATTTTAGAAATTTAGAAAGCAAGCACATGAACCAAAGAGAGGTTGCACATCTCCTGTTTATGCCACCAGCAAAATGCACTTAGTGTCTTTTTCTAGTTGGACCTACGAGCAGCCTCTGGGAGCCTGCTGACATTGCAAAACAAAGATTTAATCTGAGATTTCACTGTTAAATGAATGAATGAATGAATGGATGGATGACTGAATGGACAATGAATAGGTTTATTATTCAAATATTTGATTTCCAGTACCATTAAATAAATAAACAGATAACTAGATAAACAAATAAAAGGACCTGAGAACAGAGAAGGTTTATTACTCAAACATCTTTCCAGAACTATCTATCTATGACCTCTCAACTTATGAATCTGTAACAGGTGTGGCTTGATGATCCTTGTGGGTCCCTCCCAGCTCAGGATATTCTGTGACTCATATACTATCCAACAGTTCATTTCACATGTGCTGCCCACATCTTGGCACTCCACTCACGTTTGCTAGAAAGACTGCATTTACCTCCAAGTATGGGTCAGAAAAGGGGTAGGACTTCGGGGCATTATTCCCTTGCTGCTCTACATCAGTTAACAGCCTGGTTTTGTTTCATTTGCTTTTTCCTGTACAGAAAGGAGAAAATAGGGGACTGCTGTTACATGCTGGCCTTGCTCACAAGCCCCTCCTGAACCTGTGCTGCAGGATCCTTGAAGACAGGAACAGATAACCAAGCAGCCAGTGAGGGCAGATGGTATGTGAAGACCTCAGTTGGTCGGAGTGCCGAAGTGCCCTTGCTCTCAAAATGCATGTGCTTTACCTTCCCCAGAACCAGGCATGTGGACAATTTTGGAGGCACTGAGTGTTCTTGGAGAATGCAAGGTGAAGAAGGGCTGCGTGAATAAATGTTTTTGTGATGTCCACATGCATGCATATGGCACATACATCAATGTCAGTGGGAAGTCTCTCTGCATACCAGCGCATGGAGAGGAAAAATAGCTCTGAGAGGTACCACAGCAGGCCTCGCTGTTGGCTTGGTAGCACTGCGCTTTTGGAGGTATCTTGTCCTACATGGTGTCTGACAGAGGTGCTCACACCTGAGCTGGCCTGGCATTCTCTGACTGCACTAATCAGCCCCGACTGTGTCAATTAGCCAAAAAGCACGTTGGACCACGCAAGTCCCAGTCAGCTCTGAAACAAGAGAGGTGTTGGGTGGAGACAACAGCCCAGCAGATGCACGAGTCAGCACTCTGTGGAAACCCAAATCATGCTTCCACTGCGCTGAGTGGGGATTTCTGTGATGCGCCTCCGCACATTTTGGCATTTTAGCTGAGCGAAGAGAAGCACACTTTTTTTCAGTCAAGCAGAAGCACACCATACAAGTTATGCATCGGAACTACTGCGGTTCAGCAGCAGCTTTGCTTTGGTCAGCATTACTTGCCCAGACTGTGGGGCAAACACCCAGGAAGAGCCCCGTTACAAATGTGAACCATCCTATCTCTGGGCATAGCCAGATGTTACCACAGCAGAGAAGAGACAGAGAAGCACTTCTAGATGGGAGGAGTCCTTCTGGAAGGATCATTTCTGAGAATTCCCTGTGGTGTCTGGAAGCCATCCCACAGAGTGCATATCTCAAGGAGAGGCATGAGTGAAGTGATACCTCAGACTGAACTTTCTTTTAGGGTGGATACTTCCTAAGGAAAACAAATAAACTAACAAACCTTGCAAAACATGGGGCTGCACACCTTCACCAGAAACCCAGCAGTGGTTGTACTGCTTCCTCCCTGATGGTGGTGTGAGGCACATGGAGAGGGCCAGTGGCACCTCACAGATGTGTGGGGCAAATCGCAGAACTCTTCCACTGACATTCTACAGATCTCCGCTGACTAAAACTACATTTCAAGATGAAGCTGAGGTTGCTTTTTCTGTATGAATCTCAGGTAAACAAACGAAGCTCATAGATTTGTGGTCAGCACAGGTCTTCAGTGAGTCACTCCTTGGCTACCGCCCTGCTAGCTGAGCACAGCAGCACATTCAGAAGCGTTGGTCTGCACCTGGGTTAACAGTTTTTAAGAAAGCCAGGGCCATGACTGACATCTATCTGCTGAACCTTGTATTTTCCCTCCCCTTCTTGGCTCAGTACTCCATTTTGGTAGAACATTCCTTCTGCTTGGCTGCCTGCTCCAAGGGAGCAGCCATCTCCTGGAGTGAAAGTGTGGAGTGAATGTGGCTGGGCTACTGGCGGTGAAGTGGTGCAAAACCCACTCTCAGCCCCACAGCCACATTATGGATGAGAGCTAATTTGGTCTGCATGTTGTCAGTGTGACTTCCCTGCTGCTCCCCTAAGAGAGTGACTGAAAAACACTGCAGAGATATCACAGATACAGGGGAGGACACAGGTTACCAGTAAGGTGAGCCTCCTGCACAGGAGCCTGTAAAAGGAGTCACATTGTGTATAGACATATTTCCTCCAGGTACACAGCTTTTACTCACTCCTTTTTACTCTGTGTTTTACACATACCAATAGTGAATCAAAAGGAAACAAGATTGGATGTGAGTGACTGTTACTTTTGTCTCGGTTTTAAGATGATACACATGAGAATATCTGACTATGTAATGTGCCCAACTCGTCTGACTTCCCTTCAACCTGTCTCACTGCAGCAAAAAGACCAAGATCAAGATGTAAAGCTGAGTAGCAGAAGTGAGTGGGACCAGTGCTGAAACTGTGGCGGGCTCCTTTTGAGCAAACAAGTGACCATGCACCATGCCTGTGCAGAACTGATGAGCTCAGCCTGATGATTCTCTTGGGACAGCAGCTGCTGGGACAATGCTGCAAGTTGGAGTCACTATGATGCCGCTCAGACTCAAGGAAGATGCAGAGGGTTCCTTCTGCTGTCCTGCACTCTTAGCTGTGTCCTCGCATACAGCTCAGGGCAGCAGAGCTGTCCCTTCAGAAAGGATAGGTGCACAGAGAACTGCATGTTCTGCTGCCCACACAGCACCCGGATGTGGATCTCACCTCCGCCCCTACGGCAGCAGCAGCTCACAGCGCCAGCCTGCAGCGGGGAGCTTAGGTTGGTCCGACTCCCGTTGCTGCTGCTGCAAGGAGGGAGGCAGCTGCCTTAGCAGGAAATCCTTAGTGCTGCAGAGAGCTGTGTGCAAGGAGCAGAGCATCCCCCTTTCAAAACGCAGAGAGTTTTGGTGAAGGCCCGTGGTACTTGACATCTACCAGCTCCTTCACGCAGTGTAACATCATCCTGACTTGGCTGCTGGTGACCTGCAGCATGACATCTCAATCAGCACCAGAAATTAAAATTTTAATGACAGCAAAATGAGCCCATTTTTGCTAGACTGTGGAGTTCCAGCTGGGAGGATGCAAAGGGAGAGCACAGCAAACATACCAGCTCACCTGAGCAGCCAAGGACAGGCTGCAGGAGCACCACAGAGGCATTGTGGGTGTTTGAGTGGTTTCTTTGCTCAAGACTCACTTGAGACTACTAATACCTTTTACCACCAGCGCATTAATAGAAACCAGCCATTTCCTGAGCCCCTGCGGTACATCTTGTTACAGGATGACCACTGAGTGTTAGAAAACCAAACAAATATTGCACGGATCTAAAAGTTCACAGTCATCTCAGAGCATATCACACAAATACAGCACATCCCAGAACCAAGAAAACCCCAACATTCAGGGTGAGCTGCACCCTGTTGTCCTCTCCTCACACCTTTCTGCTCTGTGGCAGAGCCTGACTGCAATCTGTGCACCTTTCATTGTGACCACCAAACCAAAGCTACACCTCCACACAGCTTTTCCTGAGCTGCATGGAGTAACAGCTTCTTGTTTGATTATTTTTGCTTGTAATGGAGATTGGCCCCTGGGAGCACAGCCTGAGAATAGATAGCAGATATTGCTGGGCTTCAGAAGAGCAAGCCTGATGTGGTCCAGGGAGGGAGGGATGACTTTCTGTCAAACCTACAGACACATCCTTCAGAAAAAAATATTTTGCTCTTCATCTACATGGCTTGGATCTCTTTTAGGCCACAGGTTAACTTGCTGAAAGAAAGATCTCCCTCCTGTTTTTGCATAGGTCAGAGGCTGCTCTACACTATTGCAAATGATGTCTATTTCAGATCCGACTGTGAAACCTGAGGGGCTGGACAAGATGTGTGTTGGTGAAATTTAGCAAAGAAAAAGTGCAAAAAAAAAGGTTGAGATTTCTCCACGCTTTGTCCATACGTAGAGGAGGAAGGGGAAAACATGGAAATGGAGGACAAGCATTTGACAAGTAAAGGAGCCTCCTGTAACTAAAGGGCCATTTTTTCCAATGCAGATAACCAACCCCCTGAGCCTGCTTGTCTGTGGGAATCAAGGGGGTGTGTCTCTGAAAGGTGGCACAGTGGCAGCATAGGCAGACAGAAAGTGTAGGCAGTGAGAAGGGATGGAAATGATTCTGCATTTCCCGTTATTCTGTTATTTGAAGGTACTGCTATTTTCCACCTTGTGATGGAAATTGAATGACTGTGTCAGCTGCTAGGGGGAGAGCTGTGCCATTCAAGGAAGGTTTTTGTATGCAAGTCAGTGTTGCAGAATCCTCTACTGCAGGATGCAAGCCATGAAATCCTGCAGTAGTGCACATACACAAATGTGTGCTGTGGGAAAGCAGAGGTTGTTGCCATCCTCGTGCTAAGAGCAAGGTATGGTCTAGAGAGCTACTGCTGCAAACCTCCAGGGGATGAAGATAGCTGGTGCTGGCATCCTGTCCACCACACTTCAGCTTCAACCTTAATTTCTGTGAAAACCATTCTTGGGCATTTAAACACTTGCACATACAAGGGTAGCAAGTTGCCCAAATGGCAAGAGCTGCAGTGCAGAGCTGGTATCAAGGAAGTGGTTAAACCTCATCTTTTGTTCATCGTCTTTGCTTTATCATTTGGGGAATCTGTCACTGCCCACATGAAGGAACTTTACTTGTAGTACACATTGTTATCAACCTGTTCTTGCAAAAGACTGCATTTTGCACATCACCAATACGGATGCACATTAAAATAAACACTATCTGAAGATCAGCAGCTAAAGAGAATTGTCTTCTGGGTTTTGTTCTATCTTCTCTAGGAAATAACCTCAAGGGTACTTGAAAAGTATGGGGATACTACCAGGGTAGGCTGAATTGCTAGAAGATAACCTGCTAGAAGACAACCTACTCTCAGTCTCTTTCTCCCAGGGAGAAGGGAAGAGGGAGGAAGAGAGAGGAGGTGGCTGGAGGAATGGTCGATTATGTGAATCTGCCAGGACAGATGAAAATGTGCAATCTGAGATAATCAGTGATAGGACAGGGGAGTTCCTCAGGTGCCAGGATCGTGCATTTACACTGCAGGAAGCATCTTTATTATAAAACTTCAAATACGGTGATATCCTGTAGAGAAAAATAGACCAGGAACAAAAACTTCGAAGCACCATTGCATTTATCTGTCAATATTTGTGCTACCTCTCACAGATCCCCAGGAAGATTTTACCCATGACTCTAACCACGTAATAGTAATTTATTTGCTGCTTGCCTAATTACTTATTCACTAAGTTCTATCTGGGCTGGAAACTTTGCTTAGATATCAGGTAGCAGCTAGGCCCTGGAGCGATTCCTTAAATTGAGGGACTGTTTCCCTTCACAAAGCATGCTCTCAACCCTGCGATGAGCACAGTCACTGCCTGTAGAATAAATCCACTCTGCTGAGACAAGGGAAAGAGCTGCCTGCTATCCCAGGCTTGGAAATGTGCTCAGGCCTGGTGTCAGTTCCTCCTGACACCAGGCCTGAGCTGAGGGAAGAAACATTCCTAAGAAAACAGCATCTGCTCTCATCTACTCTCCAAAATGAGACATTTGTTCATGCAGACCAGGAGACAGTGGCTTTCAGTCCCAGTGCCATAACCATCATCCATTTGGTATTAGTATGCAAACCATTGACCTTTCCTTAGGGGAGAGTTAGTTGTTTTAATGGACACATTTGGCATCTTCCTTTAAGACGGATGTTGCAGCCAGCTATGCAAGTAGTCCATGATGAACTGTCTCCCTCAGAGGGGCAGCTCACTCAGGAAGCATGAAGAATTAAATAAGCATTAAAAAAAAATAAATATTATACATGTGTTTTGTCAACATCTAGGTGAAGGAATACCTAGGTGTGATCTTGACACCCTATCTGCATAGAGAGGCCACGTCTTCCCATCCTTCAAGGTTTTCATCATTTCATTAGGGATACTGGAGGACCATGTGTCCAATGGTGGAGGGACAGGGCACACCTCTTTGTCCTTCGTGTGGAGTCTGTTAGTAATTTTTCAGCCTCACTTCCACAAAGTTGGTTGGGCAGGAAGGGCTACAGGAAAGGGAGGAAGATGATAAAAAAGGTGCTAAAAAATAAGAATCCCAAAGGCAACCATGATACAAGCAAGCTTAAGCAAATGATTCTACTTTTCTGGTACCTTCTGTGCTAAAAAGTTGCCTGTACAGTGCGTCCCCATACTTCTCTGTGATGCAGACAAAAATCTTCTTTGATAAACTATTCAGCTGGTGGGCGGGGGGGGGGCTGATGAATTTAGCAATGTCATTTTCAGTGTTTGAAGTTCTCATTCACATTTGCTAACCACGGGACAGAATGGTGTCCCTGTTCAGAATGGTGTCAGAGCACATGAAAGAGCAAGGTGCACTACAGCTTGCTCTGGTATCGTGTGATTTCCTAGCCTTACTTTGCTAACAGTAAGTTAGTGCTTACTTTGCACTGAAACCTCCACCTACAAGGAAACAGAAAGACTACTTTTATTGAATTACTGGGAGGATTTCTCAGTTTCAAATGAAGTCTAAAGTATGGAGCTTCTGCCTTGCAGCTCTACAAGATGCTACCAACAAAAGAGGACTGTGAGGACGCTGTGTACAGAGAGGTGCGTCTGTCCGTGTTGCGTCTGTTGAAGGCACTGTGTCCTTTGCAGATCATGAGAAAATGGGCATATTTGCCAAAAGCCTCACAGAGATACTTCTTGAACTTCTCCCCAACAAAGGCGTAGATGATGGGGTTGAGGCAGCAGTGCACGAGGGACAGTGTCTCGGCCAGCTCCAGGGCCAGGTCAAGCCTTTGACTAGTCTGGCAGTCATCAATGATATGCAAGTTCCTCAGAGAGTCCAGGAAGAGCACGATGTTGATGGGGGTCCAGAACAGGAAGAACACAATGACGACGATAAAAACCAATTTCATTGCTTTGTACTTGTTCTGAGTATGGCACCTCTGCAGGTTTCTCAAGATGTTGTGGTAGCAGAAAATGAGGATGCTCACAGGGAACAGCCACCCCAGGATGTTGACTTCAGAATTACTGAAGACCTTCCAGCCATTACCGCTACCAGGGTAGTGAGGGATGCACAGTGTCCTGTTATCATCATCCACTTCCTGGAAGAACACAAGGCCTGGCACTGATGCTAAGATGGCCACTGCCCAAAGGGCCAGGCTTGCAATGATTCCATGAGTGGTCGTCCGGACCTGCAGGGCATACACAGAGTGCACAATGGCCAAGTACCTGTCAATGCTCATGATGGTTATGAAGAAGGCGCTGCTGTAGAAACCAATGAAGTAAGCAGAGCTGACAATCTTACACATGGCGTTGCCAAAAGTCCACTGGCTCACCAGGGAGTACTGAGCCAGGAAGGGGAGGGAGAAGACAAAGACAAGGTCAGAGATGGCGAGGTTCAGCAGATACACGTCAGTCATGGCCCTGATTTTCTTGAAGACTGTTAGGACCCAAACAACCAAAGCGTTTCCCATGAGACCAGTCACAAACAGTATGGAGTATAGCACTGGAAAAAATGAAGATGCAAATGCCGGAATACTTTCAAATTCACAGTCAATGTCCAGTTCAGGGTAGTACATGTTATCATAGGGTGCAGAGGAGTTAAATGCTGGTGACAAATGGTAATCCACCTGTTCAAGGACAATGAAGTTCATGAGGTCCTAACCTCAAGTTACATTCCTAGTAAAAATATAGTTCATCTCATACGAAGCCCACAGGTTAAAATCAGGTGTGCCTTGGCCAGGACAGATGACACAAATGGGGAATGAACATGTGTGTGGCCCTGCTCTGACAGGATGAGGGTCTTGAGCCAGAGGGCTGGGGAAGATGAAAGGAAATGCAGCTACTGTGGTAAATCAGCCTCCTTCCATAGCTTCTTGATGTGCCCAGTCCCATGTCTGTATCCAGCCTGATCTGCTGGGCCAAGTGCTGGTGGGAGCACCACCAAAACAGTAGCCAAATGGGCCAGGGTGCTGAGAGCCCTCAGCAGAGGTTTTGGGGCTCAGTTCTATGATCTGTCAAGATCTTTGTCCAGCTCATGGAGTCAGCTGGGTGCCCATGGCTCCAAAGCCATGCTGCCTTCCTGGCAGTGCCAACCACAGCCTGCCCAGCCTACTGAGAGTGGTGAGGGCACATCTCCTGCACAGGGACTTCCTCTGTGGCTCCAGGGAGGAGTGTGCGAGCCCTGACACAAGCAGCCTCCTCTGCAGAAGGTGCCTTCACATATCCTGCTTTCAAAGAACCATGACCACAGAGATTTCTTCCACATCCTCGCTGTCCCCGCCAGAATGACCTCTCCCAGTGACAGCCCCTCAGGAGCAAGCCCACATGCATCCACTCACCGGCAAGTCCTCCTGCTTTCCTCTGGCCAGCAGGCTCCTCAGGTCCCCCTCCATAATCCAGCACTGTGTGAAAGTGCCAGAAAAAATGTCTCAATGTACAAAGCATATCTGAGAGGTGAATACATCTTCATACATATATAGTGGCAGTGCTTACCTTAGTTTATGTTTCAGCGCCAAGCCACCAGCAAGGTATTCACCCTAACAGCAGAGAATCTCAAAGTGCCTCTTCCTCTGCGTGACAGATGTTATATTCAAGGTGTATAAACCCACAAGGCAGTCAGTTCATTCTCTTTAGTTCATGCTTACAGAAACGGAAACATGTGTCAGACTTATCTTTTGGATGATCAGTACGTCATTTCACATGAACAGGAACGTCAATGAAAGAGCTCTGTGATTTGCCCCACGCGTCTGCCAGGTGTCCTGTCCCTCACTAGGTGCCCCCGCACTGCTGCCCCACATCACCTTGAGGGGGAAGCAGCGCTGCTGCTCTTGCACACCAGGGACTTTTGGGAAAGATGTCTGGGGGGGATGTCCCAGTGCTGCAGATGAACAGGAGCCTGCATGCCACACCTGTCAAAATCTGCACCAGTGGAGGTGACCCACTGGCACTGTCCCCATCGTGCTGGGTCACCTCCTCATTCATTGTGATCATAACAAGAGAGCAAAGCTCCTCCAGCCCCACAGCAAGGCGGGCACCGGGAGGCCATGGTACTGCCAGAGCTTCCAGCTCCTGTGTGGGCTGTGAACTGCTCAGTAGCCACCGCTGCAGCCTCTGGTTGCCTCAGGAGATCCCAGTGGCTACACCTGCCTCATGGATGCCCTGTTGGCTCCATGTGGGGATGAGGATGGCACTGCCAGGGGGGCAGCACAGCTGCGGGGCCTTTGGAGCCATGGGCACCCAACTGCTGCTATGAGCTGGACAAAGCAGCCTGATGCACCACCTAAGCGCCACAAAAACCTCCACACAAACACACCTCAGTTGGGTTTGCCAGCTTTATTAGAGGTGAAAGCTCACACCTCTAGGCCAGCACTTCGAGACACGTGTATTCCGCTGCGTCTTCAAAACAGGAGCCAAACAAGGTGCCAACTCACAGAATCACTGATTCGTGACTCCTCAGAACACAGTGTCTCAAACCACAGGAAGATGCCCAAAGCAGCATTCAAAACACAGCGTTCATCTCCAGGCCACTCCACCTCACACATCCCTGGTTAGTGCTGCCCGTGGCACTGATCCCATCACACACCCGGGATGCAATAAGCCACTTATTGACGCGCCCCTCGGCACGCCAAGGATTAACGGGGCGCGCATGCGCGGCGCGCTCCTGCCGCCGTCCGGGGCCCGCGCTGGGATTGGCCGCTGGGGGGAGGGCCCGCGCGTCACTGCCGCCCGCCGCGCTCACTGGTTCAGCGCGGCGCTGGGATGCCGGGGCGAGAGGTAGAGGTAATGACGTGCGTCCGGCCCGCTGCGGCGCGGTGCACCGGCTCCGCTCGCGAATCTCAGCAGGGTCCCGCGCGGCTCCCCCTGCATGGCAGACCGCGGAGGGGGGTGCCCGCGTCGCCCCCTGCCCAGCGCCCCGTGTGCCGCGGGGTGCGAGGCGCGGGGCCCGGCTGCGCGGCCGCGCGTTAAAGGAGCGATTTTCCACTCTTTGAGGCGGTCCTAAGGGCGGGCCCCGGTGAGGCGGAGGCCCTCGGCACCGGGGGTCGCTCCTCGCCCTTCCCTATCCCCGTGACGTGGTTTAGAAGTGGATAAAGCAGCCATGTCCCCTGTACCTCTCCAGATGCATCCCGTGCTGAAGGCCTTCGTCTGCGGCTCCATCAGCGGCACCTGCTCCACGCTGCTCTTCCAGCCCCTCGACCTGCTGAAGACCCGCCTGCAGACCCTGCAGCCGGCCGTGGGAGGGTGAGGGCTGCGGGGTCGCGCTGGCTGCCCTTAGAGGGTAATTGGGTGGGTAATTAGGTGGGTAACTGGGTAGCGAGGCCCTCTGGAGCAGCAGTGTGTTCTGGAAGGACACAGGTCTGGAAGGAGTGGCCAAGGGGAAGCATGTGAGGGGCTGGGGTAACACGTGTAGGTGCAGCGATGGGCCTGGTGGTGTGGGACATCATCTGAAGTCTGGTCTTCCTTCCAGGTCTGGTCGTGCTGGGATGGTGACAGTGCTCTTCAGGGTTGTTCGTACTGAAAGTCTTCTGGGGCTCTGGAAAGGCGTCTCTCCTGTAAGTGGCTCTTCCAACCCTGACTTCAAAATTACATACACAAGCAAACCTGCCGTTTATTGATAACTAAGGACTAGATTGAAGTGGCTGGCTCCTGTACAATTATGAACGAAATCATGTGATGTGGATGGTTAAATCCCCTTATAAGAAGTTAATGGTTAATGTGGTGAGTGCCACTGGTGCAGTCAACTGTGCATTTGCAATCCAGAGCAGCTGAATGCTTGAATAAACGTTGTAAATGTGGAGTGGCAGCTGCACCAACCTTGTTCTGTTTTGGGATACTTTGTTCCTAAGAAAACTGCAGATGATCCTGGCATTGCTTGAGCCCATTGTGTGAACGTGGCATTAGTTATTTTTCCTCATATAATTTCCTTAGCGTGTTAGTTTTAATGACTTCTTGGTGACTTTTGATTTTTTTGTACACAGCTTCCTATCAAATGGAATAGCCTCTGAAATTACAGAATTGTAGGGGCTGTAAGTGACCTCTGGAGATCATCTAGTTCAATCCCCTCCTAAAGCAGGTTCACTACAGTAGGTCGCACAGGAAAGTGTCCAGGCGGGTCTTGAATGTCTCCAGAGGCAGAGATTCCACAGCCTCTCTGGGCAGTCTGTTCCAGTGTTCTGTTGCTCTCATAGTAAAGAAGTTAATTGTTGTGTTTGTATGGAGCTTCCTGTGTTCAAGTGTGTGCCCATTGCCCCTTGTTCTGTCACTGGGCACCACTGAAAAGAGTCTGCTCCCGTTGACTTGACTCCCGCCCATCAGATTTATGAACAGTGATGAGATCCCCGCTCTCTCAGCCTTTCTTCTTAAGGGAGATGCGTCAGGCCCCTCATCATCTTTGTTACCCTCTTTGTGACTCTCAGGAAGTTCCCTGTCTTTTTTTTTGCCCAGAACTAAAAAAAGTACTCCAGACATGGCCTCACTGGGGCAGAGTAGAGGAGGAGAATCTCCTTCTTTGACCTGCTGGCCATGCTTTTCTTGATGTACCGCAGGATACAATTGGCTTTTAGTGATATGTTTTGTCCTAAGTATGCTTTTTCTGTCTTTCTTTGCTTCTGTTTCTGTGAAGTCCTTTGCAAGATGTATTCCTGGAGTCGGGATTTACTTCAGCACTCTGTATACCATGAAGCAGAAGTTTCTAGGGGACCGTTCACCCACGGCCCTGGAGTCTGTCTTTCTGGGTGCCACTGCACGTGCAGTATCTGGGATTTGCATGTTGCCAGTAACAGTGGTGAAGACACGGTATGAGGTAAGTATGACTTCCTAATTAGTTCACTGTTAATGATGTCACATCCCTTCCTCCTGATGACAGACATTTTTGTCAGGAGAAGATTGCTGCCCCTTGGTACAGCCAGGGATGTAGTCGTGGTGTCATCTTGCTTCACACATTGGGCCACAAGTGCCAAGCCATACCACTGATAATTAGGCAGAAAGTGAATGTGAAACTCACCCTGAGATTTTTAAAGTTCTGTTTGTATGCAGTGCCTCTGTAATTGTAGGATGCTTTTTATTTTACCTTCTTGACGGACTCTTAGAGGCTGAGGTAGGTGGAACACAGTTTTTGCCTTGGGCTATCCTCTCTACTGCCATCTCTTGTATCGGATGAGAACACAGCAGCCTCAGGGTGTGAGCGGAGCTCCTTGGCGTGTGGATGACCGACTCTTATCTACCTCTGCAGAGTGGAAGATTTGGCTATGGGAGCGTGTACGGAGCTCTGAAGAGTATCTATCAGACGGAAGGGGCTCGCGGCATGTTCAGTGGGCTCACTGCCACTCTGCTACGGGACGCACCTTTCTCTGGGATCTACCTGATGTTCTACACGCAGACCAAAAAACTCACACCTCAGGGTAAGGCTGAACTTTGGAGGCTGTGACATAAAACGTTGCTTTTCTTGCATTGTGCCCTAAAATTCGCTGCTCTGCTTATTGCACGCGTCATCAGTAGTTCAGTTACTCTCTTGTAGGGCTTTAGGTGAGATGTTTGCCTTTTGCTTGTGGAAAACTGTAGATCTCAGTCAGTATAGAAATGGACGTTGGCCCAAAATTTACTGTCTTTTTGAAGGCTCATGCTTAAGGTAGGTGAGTGATGCATAAGTTAGGTTAGTGAAGAACTGAAAGAGAGGATGTGTTCAGCAGTGGTGTCTGCTGCTGGTTGTCTTGTATACTGATTAGTTTCCACTAAGCTGAGGTTTCTCTGGTCATAGAACTGGCTGAGGCAAGACTTAAACAACTTTTCCTTATCTGAGTTTCTGTTACATTCAGTTCTGTAGCAGTGAGTGCTTTGAACTGTTCTAACTGTAACTTGCAGCCACTTCTCCCCTTCTACTGTACCCTGCATGGATTTTAACTTCTGTCAGACTCTGCCACTGATTCTGTAATTTGGTAGCTTTTAACTTTGCTATGCAATGTGGGTATTACCGGCCTCTTTTGTATCTGAGTGGGTTCCCTCTTCTCTGTCACAGACCAGCTGGATCCAGTGCTCATGCCTGTGGTGAATTTTGGCTGTGGGATCTTTGCGGGAATCTTGGCTTCGCTGGCAACGCAGCCTGCTGATGTCATCAAAACACACATGCAGCTGTCCCCTGAAAAGTACCGCAGGACGAGCCAGGCCGTTGCCTTCATCTACAAGGTGAGATGAATCCCTTCTAATTGGTGCAACTGCAGCCTTGCTTCTGGTCTTTTTACCCAAAGCACAGTTATGCTGAGTAAGTTGTCTTTATGCTCTTGCAGTCTGGCTACTCAGATTGAGCATTTTCAGAAGGTGAGAGGGGTCATTCTGTGGGAGACTGAGGCTGAATCTTTTGTCACTGTTTTTTGTGTGGACCTGCTCAGGAAATTAACTGGAAGGGTACTGTGGTTGATGGTTTGAAGGCAGAAGTTTCAGTCCATTCCTTGAGTTTCCTTGGATTTAAGAGGCTATTATCACTACTTAGATTATTTCCTGCTCCTCTTGAATGGATTACAAGGGAGTGGAACTTGCTCCCCGATTACTCTTGCCATTCCCAAGTCCTTTAACTGTTTGCACAAAATTACAGAAGATAGGCAGCTAAAGAGTAAACTATGCCCACCTTTGTGCTCTAATTCCACCAAGCATCTCTCCACACAGATCTGCCTCATGCATCAAGCTGCTGAATGATTACACTTCAGTTGTCTGCTATGCCTTTGTCTTTGCACTGGTAGTGACTTTAGCTCTGAATGTAAGCTTGGAAGAGCTGTGCTTGCAGCTGCTGCCACCTCTGGTTTATCCATGTAGGCACATCTGTAATTACCACACTAAGGCAAAGGGTTTCCTTAGAACATAGCAGATCTTAGCAGCTTTGCTTTGTTTTCTTTCCTAAACAAGAATCTGTATTTGTGTATGGATTTTTTTTTTTTTTTATATCTGAACTGTTTCCTCCTAACAGATGTGTTTATTTTCAGTACTTACAAACTTCAGTTTTTAAAGAACAGTTATCACAGAATCATAAGGGTTGGAAGGGACCTCCAGAGATCATTGAGTCCAACCCCCCCTGCCAAAGCAGGTTCCCTACACCAGGTCGCACAGGTGGGCGTCCAGGCGGGTCTTGAATATCTCCAGAGAAGGAGACTCCATAACCTCCCTGGGCAGCCTGTTCCAGTGCTCCGTCACCTCACCGTAAAGAAGTTCTTGCACACATTGGTGCGGAACTTCCTATGCTCTAGAAGTTATATGTTATTATAAGAAGTATTATGTTATTTTTGTGAACAGGAATGAGCTCTAAAACAAGGACAAGTCATTTTCCTGAAGCAGGTTGAAACTATTGCTCCTTCACCTTCTCTTTGACAGGCTTGAGCATGGCTTTCCCCGTCTTTTGTCATCCTGGTATACCCTTCCCCTTCCTTTTTCAGTGGGTGCCCTGTAATTGCACAGTGTTTTGGGTTCTTCCTAAAGATTGAATGTAATTTAAGCCTGGATCTTTCAGAGGCTGATATGAATCTGAGCTGAAATACATCCTGGGCTGTTCTGTGTAATAAATGGTGAGGAGTTAAAATGCTGGAGGCAGATGGTAATGGATTGCTGTTTGTTTGTTTTCTGCTGCAGGACTTTGGGTTGGTTGGCTTTTTCCGAGGCGGCGTGCCTCGTGCCCTCAGGCGTACTCTGATGGCAGCAATGGCGTGGACTGTATATGAACAGATGATGGAAAAAATGGGCTTGAAATCTTGACTGACTTGCACTAGAACTGACCAGCCTCACTCCTTCTCCTGCTTGCTGTGACCAGCTGGCACTGGGAAGTTCCCAGTTCCATGGAGGAATAAGCCTTGCTCAGCTGGGAGGAAGAAAGCCCTTCTGAGACAGAGGATTAGGCCTTTAGGGAAGTAGAAGAAAGAAGGATCAGATCTTCGCATCTTTTGATCAGAGCATTCCAGAAAGACTGTACTTGGGACTGCCTTGGGCAGGGTTTCCACAGCATGGTATCTATGCTGAAAGAGGCCCATTTTAAAAATAGCTCCGTGCTTACCACCTTTATGCAATGAGAAATTGCTGAACAAAAGCGTCTGAGGAGAAAACAGTGAGGGCAGTGTTGACTGCAGAACCTGCTCGCGTGTTCCTTGCTGTCTGGCCAGTAAGGCCATCACGATACACCGTCTGATGCAGATCCCTCTTCCTCATATGCTTTGTTCTCACTGGGAGCACTGCAGACCACAGTGGGAGACTGGATATGTCTCTCGATGTTTATAATGCAAGAGCGGATGGAAGAGAAATGGAGCACAGAAGGAAAACTAGGAGTACATTTTCTGTCATCATTTTCATACTGTGATGGATAGCAGAGAAGGTAACGTGAACCTCCTTGCTGTGTTGTGTCATTAGGTAACTGAGCATCTTAACACTTCAGATACGTTTCTGTGGCTACAACAGTGTTTGCACTGGAATTAGAAAGAGTAAGGCACTTTAAACCAGAAGTAGAGAGCGCATTAGTTGCTACCAAAATTCTGCTGGTTCCCTGAAAAACATTTTTCCTGCTGGTCAGACTGCACCAGGAACACTTACATGTTTTTTATCCAGTTGTACTACAGACTTGCTTCCTATTGCTCGTTTGCTGATCCCCCTGTACAAGCTGCTCCTTAGATGTAGCTTTTAAGATCGTAGCTCCCAGAGCATAAATGTAAAATGGAAGCAGACACAGATACTGACGCTTTAAATTTTCCTGAGAAGCCACTACTGACTGCATGTGGAATATCTTTGGTTTGGGAGAGAAAAGGCTGTTCTTTTCTCTAAGGTTTCTCCAAAGTTTGAGGTGTTTGAGTGTTTGGTAGGGACAAAGAAACCCTGGACGGATTGTCAGACGTTCATTTTCTCTTAGCAGGTAGCCTGTTCTTATTTCAGTATTCCTGAGTTTAAACTTGGAGATGACATACTTTTTTTTAATCATCTGTGCCTTTTTTTGTCATTCCTACTTCAGACCCCAAAGCGTGACCTTTCCAGTCTTAGCACAGCCTGCTCCCCTCTTCACTTGTGCCTTGGTACTGGCTGGCTGTGTTGGCACTCCTGCAGCTCTGCTGGTGTTGCCACAGAGGTGGGCATGGAAGTGCATGTCCTACTCTGTAGCATGCCTTGCAGAAAACATAGCTTTGATTTTTCTTAAATATTTAGGAATGTCATAATTCACTTTAAAATGAGATCGGGTGTTAAAGTCACAGCAGATGTGTCTAAATCTGAATGTAGCTGTATTGTTAAAAATTGAAGTTTTACTTGTATAACTATTGCCTGCGATGGCAACCGTCGGACTACAAGACCAGAGCGGACACAGGCTGTAAAAGATGCCTTTACCAAATGCAGGAAGCTTCAAGTGATGTGAAAATGAAGTCTGAGAAAAGCATAAGGGACAGGAGAGGTTTGTGGAGGGTCCTGGGTGCGTGTTTTGAGCATTAGGAATACAGCACAGCATCAAATCATTCCAGTCAGACTGGCAAGCTGGCAGATGCCCTGTGCTGCTTCTGGCTGTTAGGCATGTGGGCAGATCGTTTGCCAAATCCAAATCTGAAGGGCAGTTCCTCCCTTTTGCTGTCCCTCCTACCCTTAGTGACCTGAACTTGTGAGTGCACATGAAGCAGTGGTGGCTGTGCATCCTGCTGTCAGTTACCTTGAGCATTGCTGACCCAGAGCTGCAGAACCGAGCCAAGGGCCGCTGACCTGGTGGTGTCTTTTATTCTGCTATGCTCACCTGGCACTGGAGGTGTGGGTATTTCTGGGGCTTTCTTAGTCTAGGGTGTGTGGTGGATCTGTTGTGCATCTTGTGTTGTGGCAGTCAAAGGCTACGCAGGATTACTTGCAAGATGACTCTCTAGTATTTTAGTTGCTGATGTAGCAATGGGAGAACACTGCAACTTGTGCAGATAGAAGCTCAATGAGGCACGTGAGCAAAGAAAGCTAGGTGACAAATCTTGTACTAAGTTATGTCCTCATCAGAATCTGAAATGCAGGAATGCTTCAGTGGCTTTTAGGCCCTCTCCTCCTGCCTGGTCAAGTAACAAAAGAAGACCTAAAGAATCTAGTCTGACCTGCTGGTGTCTTCAAAGGCAACTGATTTTTTTCTGGATTCTAGCCTAATGCAGTGTTAGCTTTTTCTTGTGAAAGCCCTTCCATTCCCCACACTTTTTGGAGAATGAGGAGGCTCTCCATTGTTGCAGCAGTGTGAAGAAGTATATGCTTTTGACATGTGAACTAGCCTGGGCTCTTGGAGTTTAACAAACCTAAATTTCACCACGTGTTTCATCAACCCTTGGTGTTGCAAATCCAAAAACCTCTCTACACGTGAGCCAGTGAGTTTTGTCGTGTGAGTTTGTTTGTTTTTATTATTTCTCTTGTTGCTTCCCTTACATATGGGATAAGAGAGAGCCTGAAGTTCTGCTTTGCGACCTGAAATCTGTATCAGATAGGCAGGTACAAGACTCAGCTTCCTCAGCTCTGATCCTTACTACCCCTCACCCTTTTACTCTCTTCAAAAACATTCTGTGTCTAAAGTGATTTGTTGAAGTTACTTTTTGATAGTTATGCCCAGTCAAAAATGAGCGTTTGGGTATATTGCTTGTGATGTTCCTTGTTTCTAATGAACAACAAATTGTTGTACAACCTAAATGCAAATAAAAACCAAAGACGATTGCAGAGGCAGGTACTGAGTCACCTGTCTGCATAACCCCTACAATTCAGTGCTAACAATACCAGCAGATAATCATTTACAAAGTCATTTCAGCCTGGATTTTGGAGAAGCTGGTGTGATAGTGTGAGCTTTCTTAGATTGCCAGATCACCATCAGACCCCTCTCCCAGTGACCTCAGTTGTTGGCAATTCAGTCTTAGTGAACGTGCATTGACTCTTTTACCCCAGCAGCTGTGCTCTAAGAACACAACTGGTTAACAGGTTGAGGCAGTCAGTGTTTACCTGAATTATAAAGATACAGGAGAAATAGTCTGGTTGTCTATTGGTTTTGTGTTATTTCCATGCTGCCTGTAGTGTTGCTTTTTTTTTCCTCTTGCACTGTTTTAAACAGAACTGGAGTTTAGGGACAGAGAACCGGCTCAAGTATTTTGAGTGTATGTTTACATGAGATATTTATGTGATAAGGAATATATTTATATTAAAAGCTGTGATTGCCAAAATTAAGAATGTCTTCTGAATATTTCTTTCAAAAAAGAAAACCTAGAAGGATGGGATGGAGAAGAGGCTTGGGAAAGCAAAAGAAACTTCCCAAGGGAACAGAACTGATTTATACAAGGGAATGCATGTTCTCTTTCAGGGGCATAGCAAACACAGCTAAATTGGCTTTTCTTAAATGGAAAGAAATAATGCATAGCAGTGGGGACTCTTGTCTTTCTCACACTTTCCTATGTCTGCCTGTTGCGTGTCAAAACTGATAAGAAATTTAATCTCAATATGCAGTGTTGAAATACCAGCCTTCAGGCGCTGATATTCTCAGCGCTCTGGGTAGAAACTAACTTTTTCATCTCCAGCCAACCTGAACTGTGCTGCTCAGGCAGTCTGGTCTCAACAAAAGGCCAGAAATTGTGCCTGGGATTTCATTTTCCACTGGAAAGCATAGTGCAAGGAGACGGCTGATTGCTGACCTTCTCTTGTCATAGTGTGGACCTGGGATTCAGTAGCATGCAGAGCTCCCAGAGCTCCTGCTGCCTTGCAGACCCACACCCAATTCAGAGGGCGTTTCTGTTCAAACCGCTGCCGACTGTCCAGCTGGGAGGAGAGATAAGGGACAGGCTTGCCAGCTCTGGGGAGGGTGGGGAAAACAGAAAGGGAACAGCTAAAGTCCTTGTAATAAAACATTGACCTGTTACTCTGCCTTCTACTCAAAAAAAAAAAAAACCAGGCAAAATGAGGCTAAAGATGAGACTTCTGCAACTTTCATAGTACTAGAAGAGTTCGTTTCCCCAAAATGTAAAAGAAAAACCTTTGAAATGCAGGCCAAGCTGGAATTTACAAAGATGATACTAGTATGGCTCTAACAGACACCAATTCTAACTTCAGTAATTCATTTGTGATGCCATTTTTCTCCCATGAAACTGCAAGCCGAAGGGAAAACTACATCTTCAGAAAAAGAACCCTGCCTCCATTATTGAGTGCACTGAATACTAACCTCAATTCCCTGGAGGTTTCAGCAGGGTTCTGAAGAAAGCTGTAGCTGTTCCCAGAGGCAGTTTCCACAGAAGTAAGTAGCATGATGTGCAATGACAAACAGCCTCACAGAATTCAATCACCGTGTTTGAATAAAGGCAAGTGTGGGACCACCTCTGGACAAAAGCCACGCAGCCACAGGAGAATGGTTCTTTCTTTTCCCAGTGTACTATGCGCTCAATTAAACCTGTACCTGGAAGGACCTGAAGTTCACCTGTTGGGCTGTGCACTGGACAGACTGGTGAGCCAGCATGTGGTGATGTCTGCAAACGCAGCTTCTGTACAGTACTGCACAGCTTCACTGGATATGGGCCCATCTCCATGCACATAAAAGTGAAACCAAGGCGTAGAAATAGATCTGGAGTAATGAAGATAATATATTGCTTCAAATACCACCAACTTTAAACAAGCAAACAAAAAAACACCTCCAGACCTCCCATGACCTTGGTAGCCTTCCACCAGTTGCCTCCTATCCGTGTTCCAATAGCATGAGGGAAGCAAAGCTGTATCCTCCCTCCACCCTGGGGGCTCAGCATGGAACAGACACTCCCTCTTCATGCTCCAGGGACAGGGGGGAGGGGGGCACACAGACGATGTGAGATGAGAAGGACTCACACAACATATAAAAGGCAATGTGTCTTTTATTGACCATAGGAAGACTGTGTTAGCTGGCTAACACCTCTGTTTCCCACCTGTGGGATGTACTTCTTCCTGAAGCAGTGTTAAGCCATAATCCTCTCAGCCTGATGATTTCTGCCTCCTTGTCAAGGCGATCCCAGGTATGGTGCTGCAGAACTGTATCCTTTTCACTGGATGCTCATCAGTTCTGGTGGATGGAACTGCCAGACCAGAGCTTTGTGGGATGGGGAAAAAAAGCTCACACAACACCTGTAACTCAGCAACTCTATGGATAGCAGGGAGGCCGTGCACAGGCTGGCTGAGGCTGATGCCTTCACTCTCCATTTCCTCAGCTGCCTTCTGGCACTGGACCAAAGCACCCTTTCGAGGCACTGGGCCAAGGCATCAGAGAAGCCAGGGTCTCATTCAGCCGAGTTCCCACCTCTTTGTTGGGGAATCCCAGGCAACATGAACACTGCAAACCTTTGTGGGAGATGGCTGTGCATTTATGTTCTCATTTTAGTCTTAGCGTGGATCCTCCTCCACTGACTCCATACTATCTCCTGCATGACACCTCCAGACAAGTTTGATGGCAAAGATAGTGCCCAAAGCTCTGCCTTCCTCTCATGTCACCCCCCAAATAAACCATTTGATCTGTTCTTCAGAGGATCCCTTCTGTGCAGATGTCTGTGCAGCAGCCAGGTGGCTTTCCCTCCACTTGGGGGTCCCATTACAGACTCCTTGCTCAGAGGTAGCTCCTAGCAAGGGTCGTTGCTCTTCCCAGCAGCCTGGGTTGGCTGCCAGGGAGATGGTCTTTCTGAGGCTTTGTGAGCACGCCAGGAACCTTCCTGATGCACTTCTCAGAGGTTGGCGGTAACTCAGTGATGCTTCTGTCCCATCCTGCCTCAAGTCTCATTGCTGCTGCAGAAGTGACCATGTGCTGAGGACTCCTTACTGTGGGTTCACTCTCACATGCCAACTTGGCCAACTTGTTTGCTAAAGGCTGCTCCTATGCTCAGGAAAAGCCTTCTGTGTTCCCTCATGCATACCGGGCTCCAAGCCTGGTGCTCTGTGCAAGGCTTCCTCAGAGACGTCACTGCCTTGTTGGTATTGACAGTTCAAAATAGCCCCAGACCACACAGATCTGGAATCATAGAGTGATTCTGTGAGCTGGAAGGGACCCACAAATCAAATTCCTGGCTCAACAGTAGAGAAAGTAATCGCATTACTACATTTAATCAGCACACTGCTAATATTTGAGAACACAAAGCAGATCTGAATTAGGCCTACATTTAATGGGAAATAATCCAGCAGTTGTGGCAGTGGTGTTCCGTTACAAGCTCACCCAATCACCCAAACAAATACATCTTAAAACCATAATTAGATTGCAGCAAGCTCTGTAATGCTGGGAGCACATATGCATTCCCCTTGGCAGTCTGCCACTTCTCCCAAGCCACTGTCACTTTCATGACTTAGTTTCAAAACTCACCATCGAAGTGGTGTGTCACCTTTGGCCCACTGCCATCTGGGTACAGATCCCTCCTGTACTGTTGCTTTCTGCACAGAATACAACATACAACTGTAAGTGAGCTGTCTGTTCATCCTGACGCACACAAACAGTGAAATGAAAATCAGTTCCACTGGATTTCATTAGCACAGATGATAATAGCTATGAAGATCTTACCCTCATAAACAAATATCCCAGCTGGTGAAGAAGCAAACTTACTGCAGCAATCAGGCTAAGTTTCATTCTCTGTCACATGAGAAACATGCAGAGCTGACTTAAAGCAGGCTATGAACAAGAGCTTTGAACAGCTTCAAAAACAACACTTATACAGACTAGGAAAAGCTGTTCTTTCCCAGCTTTCATAGTACTGCTTATGCCAACAGGAATTAAGCTGAGGGCTCCTTCTCTTTTCCTTCTATGCAAACTGCTGCATTTGTTGGCTGGGCTCGGAGTTTCTAGCCACACCTGTGGATAGAGGGTGTACATTCTCTGCACTAGCTTTCTGCATCTCGAGTTAGTGACAGGTTGGAACCACACAGCCTTTCAGAAACAAGGAAGCACTTCAGAGCCATAGGTACTGCCATTCTTCACCTGACCGGTATTAAAGCTGCTATCCTATTTAATTTTTCTCCACACATCCTACCTTCCTGGCTTCCGTGGATTTTACCATGTAGTAAATCATTAATTGTTAACCATCCGAATCTACAACCACTGATCTCAATGGTTTTACGACATAAACTTATGTTTTCCTGAAGGCATCTAAGTTTTATGAACAGAAATGGACATACACTGAGACGTGCCTGATCTATGCAGGAAACCTTCTCTAACTCTGCGGTTCTCTGAAACCATCTCACTGCCTAAGCAGTGGACTGAGCTGCAGACTTCAGGCTGCCAAAAACTGACTGCAGCCATTTTAAGCTCCTTTAATGTTGTCCTGCAAACGGCTTCTGGTAGCTGGTGTCCTACCTGCCAGTCCTATACACAGAGAAGAAAAATTTATTTAGTTTGTATTCGTGCAAAGATGGATGCTAAGTGCAAATTCCACAAAGCTACCACACCTTCAACAGACCCACAAAACGGTACTTATGTTAGTCTGTAGTTACATAGACATTTATTTCAAGAAATATCATTAGATATATTTACCTGATTTCTATTGGCTCTATGTACCCAAACTAGCATGCATGCTCCCTGCTGTGGAGGAGGGGCATTTTGGGCCTCAAACTGAGTCAGTGGTCACCATCTCCATTTCACAGGCTGAAAGAGCTGGGTCTGTTCAGCCTGGAGAAGGCTTCAAGAAGACCTGATTGTGACCTTTCAGTATCTAAAGGGGGATGATAAGGAAGAAGACAGACTCTTCAGCAGGGTCTGTTGAGATGGTTTCAAACTGAAAGAGGGGAGATTAAGATTGGATATAAGGAATTTTTTATTTTTTTATTTTTTTATTTTATTTTTTTACAATAACGGTAGTGAGGCATTGCAAAAGATTGCCCAGAGAGGTGGTGGATGCTGTCCTTGGACACACTCAAGGTCAGGCTGGATGGGGCACTGAGCAGTGATCTAGCTGCAGGTGTTCCTGTTCACTGCAGGGGAGCTGGACTAGATGGCCTTTAAGGGTCCCTTCCAACTCAAATGATTCTATGATCTCCCCCTGCCACTTAACCTTTCCCCCAACTACCAGCTGAGAGCTGGGGCTTTTCAGCCTGGAGAAGGCTCCAGGGGGACCTTATAGCAGCCTGCCAGTACCTGAAGGGGGCTGACAGGAAAGCTGGGAAGGGACTTTTTATAAGGGCATGTAGGAACAGGAAAAGGGGAAATAGCTTTAAACTAGAAGAGGATAGATTTAGAATCTATATTAGGAAGACATTCTTTCCTGTGAGAGTGGTGAGGCACCTGAACAGCTTGCCCAGAGAGGCTGTTAATGCCCCCTCCCTGGAGTTGTTCAAGGCCAGGCTGGATGAGACTTTGAGCAACCCAGTCTAGTGTGAGGTGCCTATAGTAGAGGAGCTGGAACTAGAGGTCCCTTCCAACCCAAACCATTCTATGACTCTGTGATTAGTGATTGAGCCATTTTAAAGTGTCTCAGTACACAAAAAAAGTGAACTTTCAGGTTGCTCAAGAAAATAATTAAAAATACGGTCAAGATTTATGACCCTTCCAAGGCCTTTCATGGGCTGTGGAGCAAGAGCTCTTGCAATGGAAGAGCTGGTCCAACTGAAAAGGCCCAAGGTGCAAGTATAAGAAATTAGAGATTGCAGAGGAGCTTGGGATGCTTATGAGCAGCACTCATTTGATAACATTGCATGTAATGTGATTTTCTTTACTAATCTTTCAATCGTGTTCAAATAAACTTCCAATACACTTTTAAAAATTATTATTAATCCACAGTGTTTTCCAAACCAGGCATAGCACACACCGTGGTAACAGCACCTGTCTGCTCCCCCCCCCCCCCCGAGTCTCCTTCTGTTAGGAGATACATGTTGAACATAATCCCAAATGTCAGCTTTCACTCTCCACATAGCAGGAGATTTGGGTTAGTTGTTAGGAGGAAGTTTTTCATTATGAAGGTGGTGAGGCACTGGCACAGGCTGTCCAGAGAAGCTGTGGATGCCCCATCCCTGGAGGTGTTCCAGGCCAGGTTGGATGGGGCCCTGGGCAGCCCGGTCTGGTGGGCAGCAGCCCTGCCTACAGCAGGGGGGTTGGAACTAGATGATCTTTATGGTCCTTTCCAACCCAAGAAATTCTATGATTCTCTGATTCTTGCTCATTTCAGTATGGTGTTTTGTTTTGCTTACCTTTGTCACCACCACGTGGCATATGTGTGAATTACTCTCTTAAAGAATAGTGAGAAACAAATCTTGTAGTTTTGGTAGATACTATCATCCAAGAAGCTGAAGAAAGAAGGGCAGCTTTCTACAGAGTTGTGCTCTGCAGCACGGTCATAACTGCATTACAGTATGCTTCACTCATACCAGTCAGATAGTTTGTTTCATGCACCTGGTTCTAGCTGCAGTGCCACTAAAAGCCATTGCTATCCTCGTGCATGACATTGTACAAAAAGGAAATATATTTGTCACATGAAGTTAGGTACAGCAGGAACAAATTCTACAGCCTCACACTGTGCATGAACACTCTTTTTGCTGTAATAATCTTCCGTTTCATTGCACAAGTAAGCTGAAGCACTTTTAGAGCTTATATACACTTCCCAATTACAGTAATAGAATAATAGATTTTTTTATTGATTCAAACAATTAACAGACACTGGTACAATGAAAGGAACATCAGTTGGTCACCGATAACATATTTGGTGGAGCTTTGTAGCATCTCAAATGCTCAGCAAGCAGCAAACCACCTGAAATACCAGGTAGAGTGCTGCCGGGCAAATCAGTCAGCACCTTAAAGGGGCAAAGGACAACCTTGTTCCATGTGAACTGCCCCCTGGACAGGAAGACTGAAAGTGATTTTTGATGGGGGAAGAGGAATTTATATGCAGAATGATGGGCAAGGAGTTACTTTTGTCAGAAACAGGTATTGGCTGCCCACTGCACTCCTCAGCCTGCCTTCAGGGTGGCAGAGGAGTGCTGTGGAAGAGCCAAGGGACGGGGTCTAGCTGAAGGTGTGCTGACTCAAAGGCAGCTTGAGAGTGGTACACTGGTAATGGAGAAGTCTCCCCTACCTATTGAATGTAGCCCTTTTTAGCTTCTGCCCCAAATAAATACAACAGATGTAGAAACATGGAGACAGGCAGAATCTCAAATGCTTATTAAAGGAAACGCTTAATGGCAAAATTGGAAGCCAAAGGAATGCAATGAAATGAAGTCCACAGCACGTGGTTAGCGTGACTGATTTCATCCCCCCCAGAGTCACATCTCAAAATGCCCACTGCTCCTTTTTCGGGCGAGGATTGTGGTTAGACTATTTTGGTGAGCAAATCACTACTGCTTCGGCAACGCTTAAGAGTAACACCAACTAATCCCTCTTTTCTTCTGCAGCGGTTTCCCCCATGGCACAGGCGACGCACCCCAACCTGGCCCACAGTCCGCCACGACACACGTAGGCCCTAGGTCGCTAGGCGCCTACTTCCTTAGCAACCCTCGGATCCCCGCCCTCCCGGCGGAACGCGACGCTCCCATTGGCTGGCGGGGAGGCCATATATTGACGTCACAGGTGGGAGACTTTCCTTTTCATTCGGCGCCCGCCGAGGCCTCCACACGGCGTTGTCCGCGTGAGTCCCGGCTCCGGTGGGGCGGGACGGTTGAGGGGCTGGTGGCGGTGCACGCACCTTGAGGCTTTAATGGCTATTAGCGGGCGTTCTCTGCGCGCTCCCCTCAGTGGGCCGAGCTTCCTCGGGGAGGCTGAGGGGGATAGAAGGGTAGGCCGCTGGCGCAGGCAAGATGGCGGCCGGGGCGCCCGCCACGTGAGGCGCTGAGCTGGGTGGTTGTGCCTGCAGGTTCCCTGTCGTCGCTTCCTAAGGGAAACCCCACGATGTCCGGAGGTCTCGATGTCCTGCAGATGAAGGAGGAGGATGTCCTCAAGTTCCTTGCTGCCGGGACCCACCTGGGAGGCACCAACCTCGACTTCCAGATGGAGCAGTATATCTACAAGAGGAAGAGTGATGGTAGATGCCTGGGGTGGGAGCCCGAGGTGCACCTGCTGAGCTAGCTGGGAGTTGATGGGCAAAACTGGGAAAAAGACTCAGGTGCTACTGCTTGAGTTTCCCAGTAGTTCGTGGCCCTGGAAAGTACAGAAATCCAAACAAATTGCATTCCTCAAAAAACTAAAACAAAGCACTGATTGTAGAACACAAATGGATCAATTAGATTGGGGCACCCCTACTAGTTTCTGACTATAGTAATAAGCACAGTGTCTCAGTATTAATTAGTGCTTCTTGTGCTGTTCTTAAGTCTAAACTGCACCATGTTGAAAGGTTCTAGCTCATAACAGACCCAGGTCCATATTTATGGGTTGGGCCATAATGGCTGGAGTTACACTATCTTAAAATCATGTTGTTGGATTTTTCTTGGAACGGCTTTCTGCTAATTGGAGTTTTGTAATAACTGCAGCCCTGTAGCAACTTTAATAGCAGATGAGTGCTGTCTTGATTTAGAAATTTCTTTACTGGTTACTGTGAACCTTTTTGTCACCTGTAGGTATTTACATTATCAATCTGAAGAGGACCTGGGAGAAGCTCCTCCTGGCAGCCCGTGCTATTGTGGCTATTGAGAATCCAGCTGATGTGAGCGTCATTTCTTCCAGGAATACCGGACAGGTATGGGAGTTCTTTATTTACCCAAGGCCTTCAGTCTTGGGAGCAGGACTGTTGCCCTGTAGCAGTGCATGTCATTGGCAGCTTGATGACCCAAATATTGGCATTAAGAACAGCTTCAGAGAGTATTTCTTGTGCTATGCTTGAAGTGTAGAGTAACTCTGTAGAGGGTCTTTGCACAGCCCCAATTCCTGTAGATTTCAGGGCCGATGTGAGTAGTTAGATGGTGTGTTTTTTGCCTTTTAGCCTTATTTGAATACATTCTGCTGTGTCTCCTCTCCTCCATTCTTTGGGTCAGTAACGTGGCTTTTGGAAACAAAAAGCACCTGATAGATATAAGTTTTTTTTCCAAAGAGGAAACAATGTTCTTTTACTGGAAGGGGAATTGTAACAAGTAAACAAACATTTCAGATTTTTCCTGTAGATTTTAAGCAGAAAAACTTTCGTGGAAGGGGATGCACCATTCAAATAAAATCTAATTGTCACTGAACTTAATTTCTTTGTCCTAATCTAGGCAGTGCCCCAAACATAGGAGAGAATGCTGAATGATGTTGAGTGGATTTACAAAAGAAAGATGTGAGCACCTACTTACGCAACTTGCACACTGTTAAAGCTTGATGCTGAGGTCAGTTCCTGACCAATGAGCTCTCGAGTGTCGGAAGTGTGCTACAACAAAGCAGTTGGCAGGGTGCTTGCTAATGCCAGGAGAGGAGCTGCCTCTATGATTGGAATCTGATAGCAGCCCTGCCACATGCTCTGCTGCATTATGCCTGAGAAATTAGAAGCTATTGCAAATGAGTAGGAGCTAGCAGTTGCAGTCTTAGCAGACACTGTTACAGTTTGCATATGTGTACTAGTGAGCCTTTTTTGTAGTTAACGCATAGTAAATGGACGCAGAAATAGTGGAGGAGAGTGGCTTTTTTTCTTTTTATATGGCTCGAGAGCAGTCCAGGGAGAGCAGGAACATGATTTGGAAATTGGCGTTTGTAGGTCAGGGTGGACTTGGTGATCTTGAAGGGTCCTTTCCATCCTAGATGATTCTATAATGCTGTTTCATCTACCCTTTTCATGATTTGGTGGAGCCTCTTAACTTTGAGTAGATCATACAACTCAGTTTAATGGGGAGAGAAACTTGTTCTTCTTACTGACTACCTGCCTTGCTGGTGGATGTGATCATCTAGCTCCTTTCTGTGGTGTCGGTGTAGTTATTTTTAAAAGCAGTATAGTTGTCACTCATTCAGAGAACTGGTACATGAGCCCTGATGTCGTAGGAATTGAATCAAGTTTGTGTGGTCACTGACAGCATACCAGAGTGAGTTGGTAGAAACCGAATTTCCTCCTTCACCTCTTGATTTGTTTTGCAGCGTGCTGTTCTGAAGTTTGCTGCTGCCACTGGGGCTACTCCTATTGCTGGACGCTTCACCCCTGGTACTTTCACAAATCAGATCCAGGCGGCTTTCCGTGAGCCACGACTCCTGGTTGTTACAGACCCCCGGGCTGATCATCAGCCACTGACCGAGGCTTCTTATGTCAACATCCCCACCATTGCGCTGTGCAACACTGACTCCCCACTGCGCTACGTGGACATTGCTATCCCATGCAACAACAAGGTTACTGCTTTGTAGAATGTAAAGCTGCTGTAGGTTGCAAGGTAGATGTTTTTTGGTAGGGAAGGTTAGCATGTATATCTATATACAAATATATATATGTATATCCTGGGTATGACTCCCAGGGTGATTAGCTAATAAATTTCTGCCAAGCCAACAGGTAGGTGAGGAGGGTTTGAGCTTGCACACAGTTGGAACTTGGAGCTGAGGCCAACTTCTGGCCAAGGAACTCTCAAGCGTAGGATGTGTGCTACAGTAACATGGCAGGACTTACTGACAGCCTGAGGGTCTTTGTGGCCCAATGAAAGGAGTTTGGTAGTCAATCTTGCCACAGTTCATGAACGTGAAAGAAAAGTAATGTGACTTTGTGAAGAAACTGCTATGAAATACGATCTTAACTAGCAGCTAAAAGGTAAAGTCTAGGGAAGTGGGAAACTAGCTTAGATCTCTATCTAGACACTGTTACTAACAAAACAATGTAAGCCAAATCTGAGCTCGAATGAATCTGTAAGATTCATTTCTTTGTATTAGCATATGATACGGATGCATAATCCTTGTGCTTTTGGATAAGATTTACATGGGATGTTGAATAGGAGTACCGATTGAGACAAATTCAGGTGCAGGTGACTGCAGTGCTGCAGAGACCTGAAAATATTGCTGTGAATTTGAAAAGCTGCCATGTCCTGAGTCAGTGTACATCATAGATCTTTCCAGGCAAGAGAATCCCTGACAGAATTTTGTGTGCAAATAGGATTTCCTCTTAAAGGTGTGTCAGGGCAGGGGAAGGGAGAGGCATTTAAAGGCTTACATTTGAAGCAGATCTTAATGTAACCTTATTATCCTGTTCTAGGGGGCACATTCAGTGGGCCTGATGTGGTGGATGCTGGCTCGGGAGGTCCTGCGCATGCGTGGCACCATCTCCCGTGAGCATCCATGGGAAGTCATGCCTGACCTGTACTTCTACAGGGATCCTGAGGAGGTAAAGACCTGTGGGAGGAAGTGTGTGTGAGATGTGCTGCTTGTGTGCTTGCCCATGGCTCTCTATGCTTGCCCCTGAGGCCAGATACTTGCCAGTGTCATAGATTTGACACTTAGTGTGGTGGTTAATGAATTGTCTGTCAGCTGGTACATGTTGTCTGGTGTGTGTGGTGAGATGTGTGTTCCTGCGCAGTGTCATCTGTGTTCTTCATTGCAGATTGAGAAGGAGGAGCAGGCTGCTGCTGAGAAAGCAGTGACAAAGGAGGAGTTCCAGACCGAATGGACAGCCCCAGCTCCTGAATTCACTGCTCCTCCTCAGCCTGAGGTTGCTGATTGGTCTGAGGGAGTGCAGGTCCCATCTGTGCCAATCCAGCAGTTCCCCACAGGTCAGTTTTGTGGAGGGGTGTCTAGAGGAAGTGGGATCTAGAGAGTAGAAATAAATCTTCACTGTGTGATCAGCTGCAGGGATGTGCACAGTGCTGGTGTACTGATTTTCCCTGTCTTTAAGCAAGTCACAGATGTTGGTATTTTGTAGGGAAAGTTGAGTAGTACACTTCACTTGCTTCATGCAAGTTTCTGCCAGCAATGTCTTTAAGCATTAAAATGATACATTTTTAAGGCAGTGTGGATGCAAGTGTATACCTTAGTTACTGCACTTGAAAGTCCCAAATAAGTTGATTTGGGGTCATGAGAAGAATATTACTTTGTGTACTTGCATATACAAGAATGGCAGCGTGTGCACCATGTTTTATGGGTAAAAAGAGGAGGGATGCAGTGAATTTTGTTGTGTTTGTAATTGCAGAGGACTGGAGCGCCCAGCCTGCCACTGAGGACTGGTCAGCAGCTCCCACTGCTCAGGCTACGGAGTGGGTTGGGACTACCACGGAGTGGTCTTAACTTCAGTGCCGCTGTACTATCAAAAATAAAGATTGATTTAATACCCATCCTGCTTTGTACGAGTGCTGGTTGGTGTGTTTTTTCCTTCTAATCAACATGCTGGAGGGCTGGGATGTCAGCTGAAGGGCTCACAGACTTGAGAGGTGGGTCTGTATGAACAATGTGAAGTTCAGCAAAGTCAGGTGCAAGACCCTGCACCTGGGTCAGGGCAATCCCAGACGTATGCAGACAGGGAGGAAAAACTCACTGAGAGCAGCCCTGCAAAGAAGGACTTGAGGGTCCTGGTGGGCAAAAAGTGACACGAGCCAGCAGTGTGCTTTTGCAACCCGGAAGGCCAACAGTATCCTGGGCTGCAACAAAAGAGGGGTGACCAGCAGGGGGCCGGGGCTGACTGTGCCTCTACTCTGCCCTTGTGAGGCCCCATGTGCAGTAGTATGTCCAGGCCTGGGGCTGCAGCACAAGAAGGGTGTGGATCTGTTGGAGTGGGTCCAGAGGAGAGTCATGAAAATCATCAGAGAAAGGAGCATCTCTTTATGAAGAAAGGTTTATGAAGAAGGAGGTGGGCTTCAGCCTGGAGAAGGCTCACTGTGGCCTTCCACTTACAGGAAGTGTAGAGACCTAGGACAATGGAGTAATGGTTTTAAACTAAAAATAGATTGGTATAGATAAGGAAAAAATTCTTGTCTATGAAGGTGGTGAGGTTGTCCAGAGAAGCTGTGTGTGTCCCATCCATGAAGATGTTCATGGCCAGCTTGGATGGGACCCTGAGCAGCTTGGTCTAGTGAGTGACAACCCTGTCCACAGCAGAGGGTAGAACTTGATGGCCTTTCCTGTCCATTCTAACTCAAAACCATTCTGTGATTAAGTGAAATGTGGGTTCCTGAGCAGTCAGTTATACATACTCTGGCCAAGGAGTACCCTTCTGCCTCCCCACCTGTGATAGTGTCTAATGTGCATTCTGTTTTCCCTGCTTTCCTTAGCCCCGCCCCACCAGATGTCATAGCTTCCCCAGGACTATGTAGTGGCTGATGTGTGTCTGTTCACCTGGGGTGGCAGAAGGCATCAGTTGAATAAATGCAGGGTGGGGTGGCAGGTGTCAGCTCTTTGACCTGGGTTTCCTGCCATTTTTTTCTGTGCTACGTGATAAAGATTCCAGACCAGGTGAGAGATGGAGGTGATTAAGATAGGCATTGCTTGAGTTGCCCAAAATTAAGGGTTTTGTTGTCGCTGCCTGGGGTTAACTGCTCGGTTCCAGCATGTGCAGGGTGGGAGTATGCAAGGGCACCTTTAATTTGGAAACTGCTCTCCATGGGGAAAGGCATAAACTACCAATATATATGTATTTTTTTTTTTTTTACTCAAAAGGGGTTAAATGACTTCCAAGAAAGTGTGTATCTTCAAAACAAAGCACTTGAATTATTGTGGTGGGTTAAGCCTCCCACCAAGAGAAATGAGGTTTTGTTCATTGGAGATTTAAGTCGGATCCCTTTTTCCATGTTAACATGGTCTTTTTGTTTTCTTTCAAATTCAGCCATAGCAATGAACCTATGAGGAATGTTGTTTTCCAACATTCTTGTTTGCTTTTACTTTTCATAGGCATATTAACAGCGATAAAGTAACCTATATATATTATCACATTGTGTACAAAGGAGGCCACGCTTTATCCCTCATTGTCTTCCTATCAGATTCAAGATAACTAAGGATATTAATAATTCTCAGCCTTCAGCTAAGATGCATGTGTGCACTGTATATGGCCATTGAGGGATCTTTCCCATTTTTCTTGTAAGTTGTTCTTTGGTTGCATTTCTGGCACATCCCTGAGTTGTACACCTTGTAGCTCTCAGAAGCTGCTCCTGCTGCCTGAGGTCTGTCACCTTGGATGGAGGAAGGTGAAAGCCTCCTGACTTTGGAATTCCCAAAAATCAGGAACAGCCTATACAGCAGCTACTTATTCAATCTTCAGCTCTGACATTGTCCAAAATAATTTGCTGGTCTTCACTCTTTCACACTGAGTTTCCGAACTTGGAGCATAGACTTTACTGTTTCATTGCTATCGCTGTTTCACCATTGTCCCCCTTCTTTGTTCTGTAACCTCTGTTGTGAGAATATGTTCCAGTTAATGAGGATACATCATTTCACATCTGCCTAGGTGAGGGTGCTGTTTTAAAATAGCAATAGCTGCATCTGAGCACTTGATACTGAAATAATTTTGATATGTTATTGGATTCTGATTGTTTTTTACACAGAGATGTCCTAAAGTATTGCTTGGGCTTCCATAAGCATCATTTTTAGCACCGAGAACTGTAAGTGAGAGGTCAGCCAATCTGACAAAGCAAAGGTAAGAGCATCTGTATCAATAGTCTTGCTAGTTTGGTGAGGAGGGGCTTTCCCTAAACTCAGTACAGTGGGGGCTGGTGATGGTTTGCAGTTAGGTGGGGGAGCAGAGACCAGGTGAGTGATGAAGGAGGTTGAAAGAGTCTCCAAATTAAATACCTGTGCACAAGCATATGCAGCCTGGGAAAAGAATGTCTAGGAGTGGAATCCCTGCATATGGATACAGAATCAATGTTTTGGGATAATTGAGGTGGGGTAGGAGAACTTGTTTGGCTGGAGATTTGCAGAGGGAGTGAGTAGTGGCCATTCAGATAAGGCTCTCAGGGAAAAGGAGGCAGCTGAAGCCGAAGGTGGGCAGGCTGTGGACTCCCAGCATGATGGCAGCACAGGGAAGCTGATGGGGAGGTGAGAGATGAGCTGGGGGAGTCTCAGTGCAAAGGAGCAGAGATAGTAGCAGAGATGAGCCCCACACTGATTCACCCTACATAATTCTTTTTTTTTTCCCCACAGTTGTGCACTCCACAGGGAGCAATGGCAGAGGTTGTGGCTGTAAAGGAGTTACTGGATCAAGTCTCAAAGGAGGAGCTGAAGGAGTGCAAATTTTACCTGCAGGGTAAATTTAGAATTTGTGAGGGTCCATTGGAAGGTCTAACAAACAGCCGTGACCTGGCTATGATGCTGGGCAAATGCTTCCCTAGTAAAGACAAGAAAGTGTCATGCTGTTGTCTGCAGAAATGTGACCACAATGACCTGGCCAAGCAGCTCATAGAGCAGGGAGCAGGCACTCATAGAGTGAGCGCTGCAGCTGCATTGTGTGCTTGGTGTGGAGTGGGGGCTGTAAGAGGGCTGGGGACAGAGTGGCTGGAGGGCTTTGGGCAGGAGGTGGGAGAGAGAGGATTGTTGGGGACAGGTCTCCAGGAGCTGGGGCTCAAAGCAGGCAATGGGAAAGGGCAAGAGGCTGCTGGTACATCTGACATGACAAACAGAAGACCAATGTGGTCTGCTCAAAGATCTTGCAAAGGCAAGAGTCCAGGCCTCATGGTGCAAAGAAACAGTGAGAGAGACACAAAAGAACAGCAAATAGGGATTCTTGTAAAGAATGCCGGAAACTTGTGACTTCTGGCAGCGTGAGGAAAGTTTCTGTTTCACCTGTGCATCTGCTGCTGCAGAACAGGTATGGCACTCTGGGAATGGGAGAGGACAAAGAAGCCCTGAGAGAGATGTCAGAAATGCCTGAACCAAGAGTCTGCAGGAAGAGGAAAAGGGCAAAAGAAAAGGTAGGCACTGGTGACTCCTTCCTGGAGAGGAAAGTGGAAGCACCCATCTGCCTACCTGATCCAATGCCTGAGGATGATTGCCCATTGGAGACCTGCATCCAAAATGTTGCAAAGAGACTGCTGAGACTTCTTGAGCTCTGGTTGCTTACCCATGTTTGCACCAGGAATAATGCCAGGGGAGACATTGTGCAGGTTAAGAGGGACTACTCACTTCAGAGTAGCTGGTGTGGTGTTGTGGTTTGGGTTTCAGGTAAAAATGTTGATAATGTTGAATAGAGCTTGCTCAGGACCAAGGATTTTTCCGCTTTTTTGTGTTGCCCTGCCATTGGAGAGGCTGGGATGCACAAGGAACTGGGAGGACAAGATGTAAAAAACATAATCTGTGCTGCAGCTGGGGAGAATGGCCTCACCTGGAGCCTCTGGTAGAAAGCACCAGTGGAGATTCAAAGTTGACCCCTAAGGTTTTGGAGTCAGAGATACAGAGGATCCAAAGCCCACTACACTCCAACTGAAAAGAGATACTGGCAGCATATGAAGGGGTTTGGGCTGCTTTGGAAGTGATTGGTACTGAAGCACAACTCATTTGGCACCCTGACTGCCTGTGCTGGGCAAGATGTGCAAAGGGAAGGTCCCCTCTACACACAGTGCAACTGACACTATGAAGAGGGACAGTAGGGATTTATAAAGTTGACAGTTTTTTGGTGGTGTGAGCTCAATTCTTACCATTGCACTTTGTACATGACTAATTCCCCTTCCTGGAAGCATTCAAGACCAGGATGGATGGGGCTTTGAGCAACCTGGTCTAGAGGGATGTATGCCTGCCTATAGCAGGGGGATTGGAACTAGATGATCTTAAAGGTCCTTCCAACTCAAACCATTCTAATTAAGGGACATGGCTTCTTGCTCCTGGTTGTGCAGACCCCTCAAAGTGAGCCACTTTCCCTAGGCCACTAGTAAAGCCAGTGAGCCACAAGACAGTGGCATCAGCAACTCAGCCTGGCTGCCTCAGAGATGAGTGCTGTGATTAACCCTAAGCAGGGGGAAAATCGCATCCTTGAGTCTCCAGGGAGCAGCTCACAAATTGTTGTTGTCTTTTAATCTTGTTCTATGCCTAGCACACCCAGGGAATGGACAGCAGGATCCGGCAGCTCTCGCTCTGCCAGATCTTTAAGCTGTGGCTGCTGGAGGTTGTGCCAATGACTCGGACGAGCTTTTGCCATAACCATACGCACTGCTCATTCCTGTGCCATGGCTGAAAACTCCCGGATGAGGCTGCACAGCCAAGAAATCTGACTGAGGATCATTGTGTCACTTGTGATGCTGAACTCACTGGTGTTGCTCAAGTAGTTGGTTCTGCCAGAGTCTGTTTGTCCCTGAAGAGCCAGGGGGATGCTGAGGATAAAGGGTTGTTTGCCTTTTGGGTCGGAACTATGGGGTGTAGATCACGTGATGACCACGCCAGCTTTTCAGACGTGCTAACGCAAGGGGCTTCTGGCGACAGGCAAAACCGCGTGCATCATTTCCATCTGGCCGGTGGCAGGCCGTAATCATGGTGAGCTGCTCAGCTGCAAAACGTGAGTCCTGAGCTTTTCCGACACCCCGGTAGATGGGGCTGTTAGTCCTCGTTTGTCCGACTGCCAGCGGCCCCCAGGCCGGGCAGGGCAGGGCAGGTCCAGCCAGCACTCCCCCTGGCTTTTCCATTCCCTGCAGCAGATTGATGCTCTTTCCCTCATACTACGCTTTTCACAACTGCACGTAACTAGTGTTTTTGTATATATAACTGAGTGTTAAACTTGCTGCCTCCCTGCTCAGCTGCAAACTGTGATTGCGCTTTATAAATCTCCCTGAGGGAGCAGCTGTTGGCTTCCAGCACAGAGAAATGCAGTGCTCCTAATTTAAGATGCCTCAGAAACTTTCTAGTACATCCATCTTTCTTGGCACATCACCCCCAGCATTTCTGAAGGGACTTGTCTTCTCCTCACAGGTAGCAAAGTCAGGTTGTACAACTCTTTGTATCTATTGGCTTTGCTTAGATGAGGAAAGATGAGCAGCACGTGTGGAGAGGGAAGCAAAGTGAGTACCATTTCCCTTCCGCTGTTATTTTGCTATTAAAGGCTCTAACTTGATAAGCAAGACTAAAAACACATACACGTAACCCCACCACTCCCCTCTCAGTGCACATTTTCTGGAAGCTTTAAGCCTGGTTCCTTCATCCAGCTGGGTAAGGCTCTGTGAGCCCCAGGTGCCAGAGCATTTCCTCTCCTTTCCCACAAGGATTGGTGTGAGGGGAACAAGTGAGTGCACTTCTGACTTTGCTTTTTTCTTTCGTTCAAAGAGCATGTTTTGTTTGAGTGGTGCAAACAGCCAGTGCCTGTCCATCAGATAGCTGAGAAATGCAGTAACTAGTTTTGCTGACTTCAAGGGTTCAGCCCTTTGAAAAGTTGTGAGCTCAGCTTTAAATCTCCTTTTGTTTGCCTGAACATGGCTTGGATTCCTACTGCTGGAGTTTGACTTCAAGGCTCTTCCTACACTTTGTTTTAAACTAAGAATTGAGATTTCTTGAGCCACACTTCAAATATGAAGCAGGAACTCAATGAAAATGACAAATGTGAGACTTCTGATATAAAATGCTGCAAGTTTCCAGCACTGCATGGTGCACAGGTAAGACGAGTGCTCTGGAGAGCCATCCTCTTGTGGCTGCAAGTTGGTCTGCGCTGGCTGAAAAGTAGAAATGCAGAAATCTCTGCTCTGTTGGGAACCAGGAGGTGGAGGTTTGGGTAAGTAACAAAGTCTTTGTGTTTGTTTGATTTTATTTTAAATCCTGACTGTCTGTTCTTCTAGCATTACAGGAAGAGCAGATACAATGATCTTGTGTCTAATGTTTGTTTTGTAGGTACCTGTGTTAGAACTGAGAGTCTCTTGGCTGGATGCAGTGTGGGAAAGGCTTGGTGTGTGTGTGCAACACAGCGTCTGTTCTGGTATGAGAAGGCTGCTGTTGCGTTCTGCCGTGTTCTGAGACAGTGCTTTTGTGATTAATGACTCCTGAGGCTCTTCTGCTAACAATAAATTGTAACACAAAATACAAAGAAGGGCAACAAAGGAGGGGTAATGCAAACTGGAGGTGATGAGTATGGGGTCTTGGACCTTACTAGATTAGATGAGGTATGATGGAGACCACCTTAGATGAGTCTCATGACATGGAGCCTCCTGTGCCCATCTCTCATGGGGTAGGGTCAGAATAAGTAGTTACTGCAGGTTGTGAAGAGCTCACCACCGACCTAGCACTGATTCCCTGGAGTCACTTTGAGGCCCCCTGTCAACAGGGTTTCCAAACTTCTGACTGGTGCCTTGATGAACCCCAAACCTCTTGGGTCTCCCTTCTCACCTACTGCCAGGTAGAGTAATAGCCTTGCAAACAGCAGGAAATGGAATGGGGAGAGGCAGTGCTTCCCATTCCTGGCAGGACAAGAAGGATTAGGATATGGCTGTGAGGTCTTGCTGCACTTCTGGTTTGAGTTATGAGGAGATGTTAGCCCAGTCAAAGCACCCCCCTGTATCTTTGGGTGGATATTTGATTTTCTTCCCGAACTTCTTCCATGTTACTGGTGTTTGTGAGAATGGAAGAGGCCTGAAAGAAACATGCCTGATATTTGGCTTTCCCGTAGATGTTTTACATCAGAATTCCACTGCTTTTGTACAAGGTAACTAGCTTTGTGCAAAGGCAAAGGTTTCCCCACTGCCAGCTCTCTGCTGCTGTGGAGCAGCCCTATCCCCATGTGGGGATGATGCACTTCCAACATGGCTGGAGCATCTCTGTGCAGCGCATTGTTTCGGGATGCCTTTACAGGGTTAACTCAGCAGAAGGAGCACTGTTGACAGTGCTGCAATGCCTGGCAGAGTTGTATCGGTGAGGAAATGGATATCCAGTACTAGTATTTTGCACCTCTGGGAAAGATTAAAGTTCATGTCTTGCAGTGCTCACTTGGTACCATGTGTGCTATTGTGGCAGTGAGCTGAAACATAGGGACAACTTTGCCGAGGGAGGGACAGTGGGGCAAGAGGTAGCATCTCTTGGGAATCTGATGCTGCTGGGTGTGATTGTGGTATCTGTCAAAGCAGTGTGTTAGTGACCATCCCATATATGTGGTCCCCTCTTCCCCACCCCTACAGCGGTGGTTGTGCTGTAGCTGAGCATGAATCACTCAAAGTAGGAGAAAAGTTGATGACAATGGGCCAGGATAGGGTGAAAGGACAGTTTCTCACCCACACAATTGCCATCAGCACAAAATATTTGGTGTGTGTATGTTCTTGACTATTGATCTTATGTTCCCTGAATATTTATCATCTGTCCTTAAACTCTTCTATATATGACATATTTGCTCAGATTCCTTATTTCCTCTTAAATGAACTTGACTTCTGCTATCTTGCCTTTGCCTTTAGTGAATGGAACTGTTCATATTCTATTTAATCCCTGCAACCAAAGGAGGGGCTCATGCAGGCAACTGATGCTCAGCACCTGCACAGCCTCAGCCAAGCCCAGCAAGATAATTTATAAGCATGCACATACTCCCTCTGCATGGTTCCTCCTTGCCACCTCTTACTCTGTTTCAGAAGTCATAGGTAGTGTGTGGAAAAAGCAGGAGCTGAGCAGGAGCTTTCAGGGAGATGTCCTCCAGCAGCTGCTATCAGCAGAGGGCAATGGTACCCTGCTGAGCTCTGGCTGCTTGCAGTCTCCATTAGTTATTTATTTTTACATGTGCAGGGTAGAAATGCTTCTGCAGCTTTCCCCAGCAAAGTGCTGGGCTTCCCAAAGTGCAGCAGCTTTCTTTGCTGCGGCACAAACTTGGTGCCAGGGTGCAAAGCAAGCCCTCCGGGCTGCCCACGGAGCAGGGGGCAGCTGTGATGCACAAGCTGCTGTGCCGAAGTGCTCTATTTACTGAAGAGAGAATGTTTTTTTCCCCTCTCTACCTGACTCTCGGTGGTTCCCCTGACACCTAATTTAAATAAATCTGATAGTAACCTTCATATTTTGAAGATCCTAAACATCTTAGAGCTTAGGCACTGGATTACTCGCTGTTTCTGCTATCCAGAAAAATCTAAATGATAATAATAAAGTGTCCATATGTATAAAATGTTTCTTATTGAGAGCAAGGTTTGGATCTGCAGCCTTTTTGCAGAAGCCTTGGTTCCCCTAAACAGCTTTGCTCTGTTGGATGGAACAGAAGGAGAAAGGCTGGGATGACTGCAGCTGCTGTACCCCAGTGATATGCGATGGGTTACTTACTTGCCTTTATTAATATTTCATCTACTAATCACCTTATCCATGCACTCGATCACTGTGATGGTTTGTCCACACCCAGACTGTCCAGGTAATGGTGCTATGTCACTATGGTGGATTTTATTTTATACGAAAGTTGTTACAGGAAAACAGGAATGGAACCAGGAGTGGGAGAATCACTCAGATGGACTTTTCTATGGAAGAAATGTTATGTGGATCTGTGTTTTCCCTTTTTCTTTACTACAAATATGGTTTCCAAATTCTATGGTTTCCAAATTGTTGCTGATTTCTTAGGGAAGTCATAGGTTCCCTCTGGAAGTGTGGTCATCCATGGAAGGACCCAATTATGAAGGTAATTGCAATTGTGCCAAAGGCTCTGGGGGACAAAGCTGATTTCCAGATCCCACAGCTAAGGCATTGGTCTACATCTGAGCACATGGAGGAGATGAGTGTCCCTAAGTAATGCCACGTGATACCAGTATAAGATTTAGAGATGATATTCACCATCTTTTCAGCATGACTATAGATGGTTGAATTGAAGGGGAGCAGGGGAATTGGATTCTGTGATTGGAAATGAGTAATTGCAACAAAGCTAGAGCTTCCAGCATTAGCTTGCTGCAGCATCACATTGATGTGGTTCATTTAAACATGCTGCTGAATTCAGATTCAGCAATTATGACTTTATTGTGTGAGGCATGGGCTGGGACCTAGAAATCCTCAGTTTGTGGAGCTGCCTTTTCCCTAAGAAAAAACAATGTTTGAGCATTTGTGAGCGATAAAGTCTTGGCCAAGGATGAAACCAGGCTGCCACCTGCACAGGCTGCTGCCTTGGGGCTTAGACAAATGGTGAGGAAAGTGCAACGGAGAGGAAAAATGTCCCTACAGCTGTCAGGCTGGAGAGCTGATAACGATGCATGCAGCATGAATCAAAGCCTAGTAATTGCTCTTTAAAGCCTGGCCTCAGCCTTTTTGTGAGCTTCCCTCCCCTTCTTTCCCTGCGTGTGGCACAGCCATTCTGAAGAGATGTGGTTTGGAGATTTGGCGAGGTCAGGCTTCACAAGTCCCTGTCTGCCCTGCCTTGGAGGCAGCAAAAGTGCTTGATTTATGGTTGCTTCTGTGGCAGAAACTACGTCAGCATCACTAGCATCTTGTCTGTAGTGGTGTATGCTCTTGTACTTCTCTGTCAGGCATATTTATTTACTTATTCCACATCTCTTGATGATCCCTTTTCACTGCAGGGAATGATCTGGCATTTCATAAGGGCCGCTTTTGACCAGAGTGGAAATGTCTCTCCTCAGAGAGGAGATTTGCTTTGGAGAAGTCAAGCCCTAAAAGTTACGGTACTGAATGCAAAACCAGTGTGTTCTATGCATGTGCATGAGATATATTTGTACCACTTTGCTGGCTCTGAGTGAACCTGTTTAGTAGTGTTTACTTTTTTGGTTCAATGTAAATATAAAAATCATTTTGTCTTGCATCACGGTTGAGCACAGTATGGCAAACAGCTCAACGTTTTTGACCCTAAGTATGAATGCTGACGTCCCTTCCAAGGTTCAAAAGCTTAGCCACGTGTTTTGCAAAATTGCTATTTAAAAAAAGTAATTAATTTTAATTCTTTTTATTTTTTTTAATTTAGTTATTTATTTTTTAATGGATTCCCATTCCTTGGTGATATTGAACAGATGATCAATTTTTACCTGCTCTGTCTACTCACACAAACTAAGTGCCGATATCCATGGGAGCTGCCCGATTAAAAATAAGCCTTCATTGAGAAGAATAAGAAAATAATTAAGTTTAGGTATCTCTCCTTATTTTCTACCAAAACCATTTGGACACAGCATTAGAGCTGGCAGCAGCAAGATGTGTAAAATTTGCAATGCAGAGCACAATTCTAGCAGCGTATGAAAGCAAGCTCTGCACTGTGTAAGATGTAGTGAGAACTTTCTAGTAACACACCACTGAGCTGTTTTTCTGCATTTTCCCTTAAAGTGAGCCTGGAACACATGGGAATTTTGGGATGAATGCCAGGGGAGGAGGAGAGAAAAATCAATGCTGAATTCTCAGAAAAATGCTTATTGCTGTTCCTTCCTACCAGTAGAAAAATAGGGATGAAACGAAACGCTGCTGAGTGCTCCAATGAGTTTGTGAAGATTAACCTTGTTCTATGTGAGTAATTAGTAAATAGGCTCAAAACTTGGAGCCAAATAATCATGTCAGTCAATAGGGTGTCCAAGGGCTGGCATTTTCACACCCTTCTGAACTGCTGTAATTTAAAAGAGGTCCCTATTTTGTATTGGGGCTGGGGAGAAAGTTGTCACCAGCCTGCAGATATTGTTGTCTATCTGATACCATTGCACTGTCTCCTGAGGACTCTGAGCTTGCACACAATGTTGAACAGTGGATGAACCTAATGTATCGTAATTAGAGACAAACAAACCTTCAACTAATGAGCATTCATGATCCAGAGACAATGAAGTGCTTTGTAATGCTCAGTGTTATTGCAGGACTCAGGAACCTGATTCGGAGAGCATCCAGATCCTAAAACAGTTACTCAATCTTGATCTAAGTCTACTTCAGTTGTCCAGGTTTTCAAAACCTGTCTGGAGTCCTCTTCTGCTCTGGCTTCTTCATAAATCTTCAGCATGGCTGAGCAAGGACCTGCTGGTCAGACTGGGAGGGGGGGTGGGAAGAAAAAGTATAAGCAGTGAAAGTGGGGATGAATGGCCTGGGAAGAATATAGGGATGCTGTCCAGATGTGCAGGGATGGCATCAGGAAAGCCAAAGCATAGATGGAATTGAACTTGGCAAGGGATGTGAAAAACACCAATAAGGGATTCTTTAGATACACTGAGATAAGAGACAGGCAAAAGAGCGTGTACCCTCTGAAAAATGAAAAGGAAGAGCTGGTCTCCTCAGACATGGAGAAGGCTGAGGTATGTAATAATTTCTTTGCCTTGGTCTTTATTGCCAGTCAGGCTTCACATGCCTCTTGTGTTCCTGACACAAGAGGGGTGTTAGGGGAGCAAAACCCTCCCAGCATAACAGCAGAGCAAGTTCTGAGACCACCTCGTGAGGGTAAATGCATAACACGTCTATGGGGTAGGATGATATGCATCCCAGGGTTCTGAAAGAGCTGGTTGATGTGATCGCCAAGTCTCTCTCCATCATATTTGAAAAACTGTGGCTGTCAGGTAAAGTCCCCTGTGACTGGAAAAAGGGAAATTTCACTCCAAATTTCAAGAGAGTGAAAAAGGAAAACCCAGGGAACTACAGGCTGATGAGCCTCATATATGTGCCTGGGAAGATCATGGAGTGGATCCTCCTGGAAGAGATAGCAAGGCACATGTGAGATGTTGAGGTGGTCTGAGACAGCCAGCATGGCTTCACCAAGGGCAGATTGTGATTGACCAATGTGGTGGCCTTCTATGACGGAGTGATAGCATTAGTAGACAAAGGAAGGGCAAAATGATGTCGTCTACCTGGACTTGTGCAAGGCCTTCGATATGGTCCTACACCACATCCTTATCTCTAAATTTGAAAGGTTTGGATTTGAAGGCTGGGCTATTTGGTGGACAAAGAATTGGTTGGATGGTCATAGCTGGAGAGTTATAGTCAGTTACTGTCAATGTCTATGTCAAGGTGGAGGCTGTCGTAAGTGGTGTCCCCCAGAGGTCTGCCTTGGGACCAGTGCTCTTCAACACCATTATTAATGACACAGACAGAGGGATTGAGTGTACTCTCAGCAAGGCTGCTGATCTCACCAAGCTGAGTGGTGCAATTGACACAATAGAAGGGAGGGATGCCATCCAGGGGGACCCAGACAGGCTCCAAAAGTGGACACATGAGAACCTGATGAGGTTTATCAAGGCTGAGTGAAGGTGTTGCCCTTGGGTCGAGACAATCCCAGTTGTGAAAACAGACTGGGAGAAGAGCTCATTGAGAGCAAGCTTGTGGAAAAGGGGTCCTGATGGCAGAAGCTGTGGGAGAGGTGAGTGCATCTGTGCTGCATTAGAAATCCTCACAGCAAAGAGGCAAGAGTTGTTTGTGAGACCCAGCTTAGAGAAATGTCCCTCCAAGGCCAGGAATAAATCTGATGAGTGACATCCCATGATGAGGTTCTCTGGGGGACAAAGTAATGCTGACCATCGCGATCTCTGGTAACAGCCAAACTGACGCTGAACTACACTGTGGTGGCAGCTATTTATATGAACAACTGATTTGCCTCTTTGTATTTGGAAGCAAAATGCAATGATTTATTTTTTGAAGAAATTCTGAATTCTCCATCTATTTGATTCTCATTTGAATCTCCTGGAAGTACTTCCCCGGGGCTCTGTTCCCTTTCATAAGCCCAGGCATCAAGAAATGAGCTAGATGTCTCTCTACAAATGTGCACTGGACAATGTTTAAGTTCTTAATTTCTATGAGGAGTCAGACACCTAAATACCTTTGTTGGTTTGGACCTGAAAAAGGGAACCATTTTCCCAATCTGCTTCCTATCCAACTGAATTGAATCTCTTTACCCAGTTCCTTCAATGCAAACATTCCTGCACTGAAAGTCAAGTGCTCTCTCTTCTGTCGGGGCATAGTGGAGAAGTAAGTAGCTGAGCTTCCTGTACTCAACTCATCGCACAACAATATTTATTGCATTTAGTGAGGAAAAATTAAGGTGAGCACCTTTAATTCAAAATATCTGTTTGCTGCAGTGGAAATCTTCCTAGCTGTATCTGCAAATTTCTTTTTACTGAAGAAAATGAGTTTATTTTTATAAATTTTGTGAAGAATGCCAAGTACGTGAACATCTTCCTTCAGACCCATGCGGCAATTGGAACAAACTGAAGAAGTAAAACAGGGCAACCCGACAAAATCTTGCTGTGTTGCTCTAGGAAGTCACAGGTTTTCTGGTTACAGTCAGAAACCAGTCCAAAGTACTTTTAGTCTCTCGACTGTGCTGGCTGATCTTACTAAATCAGAACTCATGTTGAGGGATTGAAATAATGGTTCAAGCTATTGTAAGCCGACTGAAAAGAAGAGCAGAGCAAGAAGATGGAGAAGGTGGAGGAGAGATGCACAGCAGGGCTGAAATGGAAGGATGAAATTTTAGAGGATGCAGACAGGAGGAAAGCTGTCAAGAAGGATGAAATATTGCTGACAACGTCTTTCTGTGCTGGCCTACTAATTGTCCTCTATTCCCCATACTGGCTGCCATGCAGCTGGAAAGGGTTTTTTTGCTTTTCTAAGAATACTTAATTCCTCAGATGGGGACAGCAAAAGATCTTTGTTGAAATGACAAGTAAAATCATTCTGTTTTTATTAACTGAAAGAGTCTCTGAGGGGCCTGATAGATGCTCACTCCACCGAGTGTACTTGCCATATGGCTGTTGGTGGCCACAGGGTCGTCATCTATGTAGTAGGCTAGCAGTGCCATGACTGAGTGTCAGCCCAACATCTCCCATCTCCTTTATGATCAAAATCAGGGCAGCCACAAGGGGTTGCAGTAATTCTAAACCTCTAAATAAAGCTTTTTAGATAGAATCAGTGTTGGGTAGATACAGATAATCACGAGTGGTTGACCAACGAACAACAGTCATTTCCTGTGAAAACTACTATAGTTTATGTAACACTTCCAGAAGAAAAGTTGCTCAGTTTATCAGACAGGGTGTACATATCGTGGCTGTCCTCTCCCTCTTCCGAGGAATGGCCCCATTGGGCGTCCTCCTGGCCAGGGCTGTCTTAGCTGAGGGTACGGTGTCCAAGTGCCTGGTGTCAGCGGCCGTGTCACCATTATGTGTGGTGGTGGGATGAATGCTGCTCTTCTCCCAGCGGTTATGGGGCTGCTGTTCAGGGCTTCTGCTTTTTCTTGTTTCCCAACAGGGCTGGCTTGATTGGGAGAATCTGTTTTCTTGTCTAGAGTAAAGATTATTAATATTATTTTCCTGAAAGCAAACAGTGCCTTTCTTCTTCTCCCCTACTGGATGCTGTTTCTTCTACATGCAGCAACCTAAGGATTTGTGTTTGAACATCTGACTGAAGAAAACATAAATAAGAGATTTAGGCCCTTGCTAATAGCTAATATGTGTCTCTGCAGTCCAAGTCCTTGCATGTTCTTACCAATACATTTAAAATACATAATAGTCCTACAAGCCACACTAGTTCACACGCGCCTTGTGGTCGTCATGGATAATTGCTGATTTCAGTCTTTATTTTCAATGCATCCCCAATGCTGCAAACTCTATTTCCATTTAAGTGAATGCTCTGCATCTGCTCCCTGATCGAGCCTGTAACAGGTTGGCCAAAGTTTCCAGCTTGTTTTGGCCTCTCCAGGAAACAGCCACCCATCTAAATGCAAGAGGGCTATGGTGGAACTAATTTGATTTTCTAATCTGCACTGAGATAAAATCTTTTGCATTTGTTGCGCTGCTTTTTACAAATGAGAGCAGAAGGTTTTGGCATTCAAGAAAGGTATGGTTCAAACAGAGTCTGGAGGATCTGTCTGGTGCCAGTGCCACACCCTGCATGTTTCTGCTTAGACAGGGATTCCCTAGCAGAACCTAGTGCATGCATTTTTGTAGGTTGCTCTCAAAGTAATGCCTCCTACTTGTCGTCATGGAGATTGCCTCAGATACAAACAGCACAATAACACTATTTGATTGAGCAAATTCCCATCTACAAAGCACTATTTTTCAACATAGGCTCCACCATTGGCTATGTATTTTCACCACCAAAGAACACGAGCCTGCATGGCACACTTGTCAAAATCTGCACCAGCAGAGGTGACCCACTGTCACTGTTGCCTCTGCTGAAATGCGCTACTCACTGCCTTACTGTGCTTACATCCACTGTTTGAACTCCATAAATATTCTTTCAATGAATGTGAGTGAGTTTCACTTTTTCCCATGGAAGAATTCAGTGACACACCTTTGTTTCAGATGCACTTTTATGTCAGCTGCCATTCTGTCAGCTTCCCCTCTGCTGCCATCTGTTGCACAGCAACAAAATGCAATGGAATGTTGGTGGGAAGATTCAGCCTTTGCTACCATACCACCAGCACCCGCCTCTGAGATCGTGGGCCAACGTAATAGAATAGGAGGCATTACTTTTGGGGCAGCCTTCTTCTATGTCCTGAGACAAAGGCATTCTCGTAAAACGCCTCCATCTCATTCATAACAAATTTTTCAATGAACATCTCAATTAAAAAAAAAAAAAAGAAATATTAATTTCTGGCTTAATTCATCAGTCTAGAAACAATGCTGTAGCTTCATCATTGTTTCTGAATTAATCATTGGTTTCATGACTGGCATAACCGATAGCTGGGAATTGAATCATAATTTTGGATTCCAATTCCCATGCCTTGATAAACCTGTGTTTGACATAATGTGGTCTAAAAGCATGCCCTTCCCGAGTGTCTACTGGCCAATGGACTTCCATAAGGGGACAAAATCTACTAGTCATACTCATCTGATCCCATACAAATTTGTATTGTCCCAGTTTCTCAGTCCTTCCCAGTCACCACTGTAAGACAAAAGGGATTTTTTTCAGGAGAGTTGGGGGAGTTGTTTAGTTTTTACCTTCTGCTTGTTTGGGAGAGCTTTCACTCTTTGTACTCGGTGCAAGTAAATCCTCCAGATCTTGCATCATGGAATTAGTGCTGGCTTTGTTGTTCCTCTTGTTTTTCTCTTCTTCACGTTGCTGCATTGATGAAAATCACTGAGTTTAGTTTGAAACTGAGGATTTAATCTGTGAAATGGTGGCCTGGTGTCATGCAAAGTTGGCTTTGTTGTGATGAATGCAATCTTTTTGCCAAGTTCAAAGTACTGCTGAACTTTGGTCTAGTGATCAAGATTTCAAACAATTTTATGGAGAGAAAGTACACTCCGGTCAGGACGGGGAGTCTTGGAAGAGATGGCTCTGCCCCCATTAGGGCAAAGCACATGCTGTTAACATGATTTAGATCCACCTGACTGTGTTTCTGCAGCTGCCTAGCTGCCCCCACAGGGGTTTTGGTTTGTTTTAAATTTGTGTCTTGGAGGGTATATTGGAGGACTGGCGGTGAACACCAGAAGAAGAGGAGGGGACAGCAGCATGGCTGGGGAGCACTGTCAGGCTGCCTCCAGTTTTACTTGTGCATATTTGGGTCTCGAAAAGTTTCCATTTGGATGGCAGAGCGAAAAGAACACCAGGGAGCTGTTTCTGATCAGGACAAGCATGCTGTGTGGGGAAGGGAGAGGCTTCTTCTCTTACACAAAGAGAAAGCCCAGAAAGATGCCACTCCAGCTTCCTCCCTCCTCCCAAAAGGGCAATTCCTCGACAGAGGAGCCCGGGTGCTGGAGCTACGGTTTGCAAAGGGAACTTGTGATCGTGCTAGAGCTGAGAGATTCCAACCTGCAGAGAGGCCTCTGTTCTGCTGGGCAAACCTTGCAGGCTTTTGGGCAACTGTGGCAGATCGCAGTGAGCTCAGTGGGTTCTCACACAGCCTCTTCAAGGCTCCCACAGCTCAGAGAGAAACCAATACTGTCAGGTCAGCACAGCCATGGCAGTGGGACAGCTTTGTTGTCTCTCGTGACATGCTATCTGAGCAGAGCTGCACTTCTGTGGGTGTTCTGCTTCTAAACTTAATTCACATTACTTTAGAGGTCTCTGGATTGTGGTCTTCTGTATGGTGCAACCTCCCTCAGTTCTGGATGCCACAAGGTCCAATCCGACCCTGCAAATTCAAATCATTTCCTCTGTCTGTATCTTGCTCTTCTCATCTGTGCAGCAGAGACAGAGACATCAGCCTCCTTTGTAAAGTGCTTTGAGAATTACTGGTATAAAATGTTACTGCCATGTTGTTATTTATGGATCTCTGTTCTTCAGCCTCTACAAAATCAGGCTGCTGTGTTGCTAGGCTTATCATTGTTCCTGGGAAAACTCAGGCTCCAAAACATTACTTGAACTTTGAGATATTTTATTTTTGTAGGTGGAAAGTGCAGTTTATGGGAAAACTTATTGTAGTTTTGATGTCTGAAATAGCAGCCTATTATGGGATGGGACCACTCTGCAGTTAGCCATTAAATGCCATCAGAGAGGAATGAGCTAGCATTAAATGCATCTTCCTCTTGTGTCACTAACATGGTCTGAAGTGAACAGAAATTTAAAAGCATGTGTTGCACATCAAATTTGAAGTGCACGGTATTTCAAGGATGGCTTTGTTGGATGAATACTTACCAGTTGCATTTTCTTCTTCAACTCTGCGTTGGCGCGCTGGTACGCTTCAGACACAGCATTTAGATAATAGATAGCAAGGCTAGAAAAATAAATGTATTGCTGCAGTAATAGGATCAAGGAGAGAGAAAGTTTCGTTGGGAGAGAACATAAAATTCTCAAAGCTGCTGGCTTTCTGAGAGCACAAAGTGAAGCCTAAAAATCCAAATTGGTTTCCCGTAGGACCTATTGCTCCCCATACGGTGGGCCTATACACAAACATCCTGTGTAGGATTATAAGGCTTAATTAAACTTGATTGCTGAGCCTGGACTACACAGTCACTTAAAGAATCATAGAATGGTTTGGCTTGGAAGAGAACTTGAAGATCATCTTGTTCCACCCCCAGGAACACAGTCATCTTTCTGGGCTGCAAATGCACACTGTTGGCTCACATGAAGCTTTTCGTCTACCAACACCCCCAAGTCCTTCTCCTCAGGGTTGCTCTCAAACCACTCTCCTCCCAGCCTGTATTTGTGCTTAGGATTGCCCTGACCCAGGTGCAGGACCTTGCACTTGGTCTTGTTGAAATTCATGAGGTTTACATGGGCCTGCCTCTCAAGCCCATCAAGGTCCCTCTGGATGGCGTCTCTTCCCTCCTGCGTTTTGACCATACTACACAGTTTGGTGTAACCCACAAAATTCCTCAGAGTGTTCTCAGTCCCACTGTCCGCATCACCAACAAAGATGTTCCATTCCCAATACCAACCCTTGAGAGACATCACTTGTCACTGTTCTCCACCTGCACATCAAGCCATTGACCATAATCCTTTGAGTGTGACCATCCAGCCAATTCCTTATCCACAGAGTTGTCCAGCTGTGAAATATGTTTGTCTCCAATTTGGAAACAAGGATGTTGTGTGGTACAGTGTCAAATGCACTGAGTGGGAAGAAGGACTGGAGAAAGGCTTGAGTCTATTGTTTAAGTTTTAACAACCTCCCGCTTTGCAGTTTTCCTACCAGCTGTCTCCAGACTGCCTTTAGATGCTCAAGGCTTAGGAAAAACTCAAGCTGCCTCAGGGCACAGACAGACAAGGTGCACTGAGCCAGTCCAACAGCTCAGCTCTGCTCAAATAAAAGAAAAACAATCCTCCTGCCTCTGCCTTGTCTGGCTTCCTCTACATTAGCCTTGGACCTTGGAACTTTAATTGATGGTGAGACCATTCAGCATTCTCTGTGTGAAAACCAAGGCAGCAGATAAAACACACAGGTCTTTGCTATGGCTTACAGGAAACAAAACAAGAGACAAAACAGGTTACTCAGGGACCTTAGAAAAAAATAAGAAACTAGGAAAAACAAGGCAGAGGAAGGCCTTGAACCCACTCCTGTAAAGCACACTGTTCAAGGCACAGGTCCACCTGTTGCAAATGAGCAGAGATGGGAACTAAGGGCAAGCAGGAGCCACGCTGGCACAGGGACACTGGCTTTTGTTTAGATTCCTTCTGCAAAAAAGGCATGCCAAAGAAGGGAAAGGAACCAGCCGTGCCGGAAGAAACTGAAAAGTGAGTGGGATCAGGGAGGGCAAGCTGGCTGCAGGTCTTTGGCGCGTGGTGAGGTGTGTGCTACAAAATGTGCCCAAGTGTCTGAGGCTGTCTCACCCGGTAATATTTTGGCTGTCAAAACTGTCCGCTCCAGCTTTTGTAGAGAGCTTTTGTTCTTCTTAATTATAAACATCATCTGCTTAGTGACTTCAAGCCATCCCTGGGAAAAGCACCACCCATTCAGTTCACTGCTACTGTGTGTGTTTTTTTTTTTTTAATAAGTGGAAAATTCAGGTTAGAAAAAACACTACGTAGGTTTTTTTTTTAAAAAAGGGTTTCCTGACAGTTCATAACCTGAATGCATGGCTCTGGTCCAGGTTCAGCATCTTCAGACTGGGCTAGAGGATTTTAGCAGTGTAAGTGCAGCCATTTTGGTTCCCAGGAGGAAGATTGGAAGGGAATACTTTGGATGGCCTTTCTGGAACCTTTCTGCTTGGGTCTGTCTGGAGGAAACACATTTAATTCTTTTTACCTAGAATTAAATCTACGATCAGTCTTGGTGATGTAGGCTCTCTGTCTCAGAAAAAAATATTTTGGATTCTCATCTTTGTTCTTCCGAAGGACTTTCTTACATATTATCAGACCGACTGCTTAGGAAATATAAAAACAATTTGTAATCCACAGCTTTGAGGCTGCCTGCACCACAGCAGAAAGAACAGCAGAAGGAAGGAAAGCCAGGGATTACTTATATGACTTATAGTTACATACTTTCTGAATAAAATGGTGAGAGACACAGAAACCTAAGTTTCTGGCCAGTGGTAGCAATCAGTTACGGGACTGCAAGCAAAAAAGGAGCGTTATCTTGCTCTTCTGGCAAAATTTAAATTGAGATAATTTTATCTCTCTGCGTATTTAGGTCATTTCCAGTTAGATCGTGAGAGGCTGCTGTGGATTGTTAAATTGGGCCATGCTTCTAGATAGAGGCATGTGACTTTTGTAGGTGTATAAAGATTGTGTATTAAGTGGGATTTCTTCAACTGAAAAGTTTCCAGGATGAGAGAGATGAGAAAAAGCCTTAGAAAAAGTCCTTCTATGGTAGCTACCCTCTTCCAGGATAACTGGAAGTCCAGTATCTGACATCCTTCAAAGCTGCACAGGCTGTGTATCTGGGTAGGAAGCAAGGATGTTTTAGGTGGTATCTCTGTTGGAGCTGGAATCAGGACAGAGACCAAATGGTGTATCTAGAAGAGATGGGCCCATGGGAAGGCTGCAGTATGTAGATGAGGAGTAGCCCAGATGGGGAAGGACTGATGAAAGGAGTGTCTTCAGCAGGAAAATAAGATTTCTGCTGTTTTCTCACCCAGCTGTCAGTGGAGTAAAGGGCTGGAGAGATCAAAGATCTGCCACTTATTTATTTATTTATTTTATTATTTTTGGAGGGATTGCATCAAAGGCCCAAAAACCTGACTTGTGGCCCTTTTGCAAAGGTTATCCATTTGGGCTGGGTTAGTTCTGCAGTCTTTGTACGAGCTGTAGCATCTGATAGTGCTACTGTGAGGCCTGGAGAACTAGAGCTGATAGCTCAATAATGTGCTTGGCCATATTGGGGTTGTGACATTAGACTTCTTGTCTTCTGTGTGTTTCATATCTGATTCTACTAAGTGTGGGATCGATCTGCATGTGTTACAGTATCTAATAATCTTTATTTAGGTTAAAATGAGTAAGGAGTTTGAGACAGGTTGAGGGACAATTAGTGATTTTCAGTTTAATTTGGATTTTTCTCAGGCTGTTCCTGTAAGAAACTCTGTAACATGTGAACTTACATTTGATTTAATTTAATGGCACTATCTTCAGTGTAACCAACTCACAATGAATGACCACAGTGCCTGAGATCAGACCTGAAGCCAACATGATCACATGCCAAGGGAAGTGTAAGAGAGGCAAGCCTGTAAAATATGCTTTCCAAACCCTTCACCATCTTCAGCTGTTTAGCCTGGCATGTTCAAAGCTGCCTGTAAAATTTGGCCACAGCTCTCCCACTCATTTTGATAGCTATGGAAACCTCAAGAGTAATGCCAAAAATCTCTTAATGCATATGTATAAATAAATAAAATGAGAACTGCGCTGGTTCTGATGCTGCTGGAGGCATCAAGGATCAAGTATGGCTTCTGATGTAGCTTCAAAGCTGAAATGATCTAACAGCACTGAAACAAATTTGAGATATATTACTCGCAAGAATAGAAAAAAAGATACTCTTAGTATTTTTGGAACGTGTAATTTTTGAATGCCCTGGCTTGGCAGTGCTGTAAATACCACCAGCTGTGAAAGAAATTGGTTCTCCACAAGGCACCAGGCTGAGACTGTCCATTTAGTTCCTACTGGCTACTGAAAATTTTTCAAATGAAGCTGTGACAACCATGAGGCCTTTGTCAGCAACATTTTTAATCTACAAGGTTGTGTTTAATTGGGTTGGGAAATTAAATTTTGGGAAACTGGGTCAGGCAAGGATTTGGGGAGCAGGAAGTGAGTCTGTCTTCATCTAGTCTGTTATCTCAGCAGATGTATGTAGACGTTGCTAAAATCCCAGCCATTTTTAGAACTTCCTCCTTACCTCCCACCATATTGTGCATGTAATATTGCAAGGAAGACTTACACCATGAGCAGAATTGCAGGAATGATTAGTCCTGGATTTGCGACATAGCCGAAGATCTTGGCAACAAAAAGTGGGAAATCAAGCTCGATGGTCTCTTGAATGACATCATACATCCTTTTCTTTCCACTGGAAAGACAAATGGTCAGTTAAGAAGAGTAGACAGAACATAGAGGGACACAGTAACTCCCAATCTAATGATGCTAAGTAGCATGTTTCTTCTCTGTCAGTGAACATCGTCTTGCTGTTGGTCACCAAGGATTTGGAAGTAAAAATTCTACTGAAATGACTTCATTTCAAATTATTTTTTTTGTCCATTCCGCCTTGACCTGCCCCACCATTGATTATAGGAATAATCTCTGCTAAGCCAACTTGATCCCGAAGATTGCACATTTATTTCAACAGGCAGGTCCTTTATGAATTCTACCCATTTACCATTCTGGAATGTATAAAAATCTGCAGATTGCAATAACCATACATTTCTGACCAATATCTTGTTAAATGTGGCCTTCTCATGTTAGAGATGACTTTCCTTATGCAAATTCTGCCTTTCTGAAATGATGAACCAACTTGAAGAGCTGTTAAGCAATGACAGAAATAGCAAGCTGTGATTATCACTTAATAGGAAACTCAGCGAAAGAGTAATTTCAAATTGGATTGATAAAGCAGATGAGAGTATTCTATGTGAAAGTAGAACAAAACAGTAAAAGCTGAGAGTTTGGCTGGATTGCATAATTGACCTTCTTCTCTCCCAGCACCTGTGAATTCAGCCCATGAGTGCTATTCCTCATTTTTAGGCTTTCTTCCTCCTTGCAGTCCCTTTGGATTCTGCTCAGAAAGGCACTGGACTCTGTCCTTATGATGAGAGTGAATAAAGACAAGGTTGGCTAGATGGAGTTCCAGCTTCCTCGGCTGCCTTAAGCCTAGGAGAGTTAAGCTTTCAGTCAAGTTATGGGTGGAAAGTTGTGCTGAGGGGGTGAAATAGACTGAGTGGATTTTGAAGAAGAGAGAGAATTAAAATAGCTCTCTCTCTTTTCAGGTTAGTCATCTCCAAATGATAGCATGCAGGCAACTAGCTTCCTGTCAGATCTTCTGACATTGCTGCTAGACGCCTGTCCTTGTTACAGAACAGAGAAAATTTTGGTTTCTTGCCTTTCTCCCTGAGTCTTTTATTATCATTCTCTATCAGTGGATGGATAACCCACAGGAACAATTTGTTCCAATCTGGCTCCGTGCTGAGTCAGACTCAGTAGGCCCAGGAAATAGTGTTACTCGATCAAATTAGACTTTATTGGCATGTTAATCCAGTCCACTGAATGCTCTGAGCAGTGCTAATTTAGGAGAGGAAAAAAAAAATAGGCTTTTCTTTTTAAAAGCAGCAACTCTTCAGACTCAGACCTATTCATTTCCTGCAATTTTACATCAAAATTAAACATAGCTCATGGCATGGGATTTCTTGGTTATGTGGAAGGTCTTTGAGGCTTTAGACTCCCATTCTGCTACCATGATGTTGCTGGGAGACAAAAGGCTGTGTCCTGCTGTCTCCCACACCTTTAACTGGTGTGTGCTGGGGAAGCACTAGGAATTGAGTAGCAGAGGAGGGGACAAAAAAACCTGGGCTTGCAAACCCCACTGAAGAAAAGCAGATGAGCTCAGAGGCGGCTGAGTGCTCCCAGCAGACCGTGTGCCTCCACAAGTGGGCAGGGCTTGTGGCCTCATGACAGAAACTGGAGGTATTTAACCATCCCTGCTGGAGTCCAGGACTTCAAACTCTGTGGAAATAATCCTTCGCACCAGAGCAACAAACAGGTATTTTTTATATTTTGCTACTACCTGAATGGTCCGCAGTCAAAGGAAGGAGGCAGGGACATGATGGTGTAGGCCACGGGTAGGAGGCTGAGGAACAGGATCAACAGCAGCAGTCCCATGTAAAAGTTGTTAGACTTGGATGCTTTGAATACTCGTGCATGAGGAACATTGCTACTCATGACAGCCCAGCACTGAAAATACATGGAGGTTAATAAGCGCAGCACGTTTATACCCACGAGCCCTGGTGCATAAAAGGATCCCATCCTGAAAAGGAAACAAGAGGAAAAGGTACCAATTTTTGACAGACTGGAAGGTTTTTTATTTTCAAAGGAAGAAAAAATGTTGTTAATGTGGTAGAAGTTTGCCAACAGATAAAGCCTGAGTGGGCTGGTTTGTGATATCCTTGTACTTTTCGAGGAGAAGCTGCCTGTGCCCATTTTATAGTGACCACACAATGAGCACCAGCCGGGCCTCAAATCTCAGTGGCTGCAAAGAAGGGTTTGCAGTTTGTGGTAAAAATTGTGTGGGGATAGCTTGGAAAACATCAAGTGGTGTACTCAGCAGGGAGACATCCTTGAGTCTGCAGAGATGCTGAAGTAGAGAAACATTAAACCTTGGCAAAAGAAATCTTGTTCCCAGAGGAGGTGAAGGTCTTTGTGTGGTTGCCTTGTGCTGTCACAAGAGCAGCCCTAGTTTGCCCTCCTTTGGGGCAATTTTGGGTTGTGCCTCTTTTGTCTGACATGCTCAGCTGGCTCTGTGGCCACCCTTGTGCTGACAAGGTGAGCTTGCAGCCCTTCCAGAACCCTTTCTGATCTCTTCCTCCTTAAGTCATTTTGAAAGGATGAGGAAATTACATTTTTACCAAAAAAATGACCTTAGAAAGTGAGACTAGGGCAGAGTTTCCAAAACAGTTCCCTGTTTCAGTAGACAACTGTTCTTTGGCAACTAAACCGACAGTTTTAAATTTCTGCTTTTGTAGTCAAGCACAGAAAGTAAAACAATGAGAGAAACCGAAACCCAAATATTCTAACTCCACAGGATAACTTTTTTTTCAATAATTCAAAAACCAAACAAGAAGTTATCTTACCAAATCATTCCTTGGTTGAAGACCAAACCCAAAACATTGCCACTGATGTCAAACTCTGCATAGGAAGGCTGTGTGGGAAGAGAAGAGAATGCAAAAAGAAATGAATGTGTTGTTGCCAGAGGTATCTGCTTATTGCTTGCTATTGCTCTGGGTGTAAGAACACTTATTCAGACATGGTATGAAGGGATTTCTGGGAGGGCTCCCACTGTGTGCATTCTGCTTGAGAACAAGAGCTATGAAAGCAGAATTGGAGCTATTGTGTTGTGGGCTGCTTCTCTTCTCTTGGCTTGCTTAAAATTGGTAGATGTATGGAAGTACTTAGAGTTGCTCCATGTTTATATCTCCTCCCTACTAATAAAAGCAATTCCAAGCAAAGGAGTCATGACACAGGACTAGATTTTATTCCAGCTGGTGTATCTGGCTGCAGACTTGCAGTTTCACCACAGTAAAATACTGAATATCTAACCAGCCATAATGATGAGCTGGCAAGCAAATGATACACCAGTTACGTATATGTGTGTTCTTAGATCCTGTAGAGCAGAAACACAGAGCATGAGAAGGGAAAACTGAAGGAATACTTAACCTGGTCACTATCAGGTGTTGCACTATGTTAGTCAGTAGTTAAAATACTACCTTCTGTGGAGTGACCTGTTTGATCTGAGTGCTAAATTCAGAACAGGCAGATCTAATCTACTGATAGTATTTGTCATTTTATAAGTTATTATTCTGCCAGGTTTGCTATCATATAGCTACTGTTCTACATAGATACGCTTTAATCCATATAAAACTCAGGTCAATTCTGGCAATTTAAACTATAGGTAAAGTTCTTCTGTTTTCTTGAGCAATATTTATTTTTCTATTACAATACAGAACATAGTTCTAAAAAAATGATGGATAATGACCTCATGTGTTTGAAATGTCCAGTGTAGTGTGTCTGCTTTTGACCCACTTTGCATGTACTTCATACTGTTACGTTTTGTAAAGTTGAGTTTTAACAAGTGCGACTTTTATGTTGAAAACTCAAAGGAAGCTTAGTCAGAGCTGTGCTGAGTTGAATGCTCACAGCTTTGGGAAGAAATGGGTACAAATACTACATTTTTTCTCTTTCTTTTGGTTCTGGCCCACTTCGACTTTAAACCTTTAGTTAGATATTGACACTTGCTTGTTTTTTTTGACATGAAAGTAACAAAAGCTTTCAATGTCTCTTGTCTTCTGCTTTGAGGGAAGCAAAGTCTCTGTAGGAAGGCCAGGTTAAGCAAAAGCCCTATTCACTTCATGCATTAGAAAACACATACAATTGTGCAGTATCCCATAGGTTGGTTCAGATGGCTGCTGCCAAAACATCCTGCACTCCTGTTTCATTCCTGAGCTGGGGGGTGAAAAAGATTACCCTACTTGAGATCTGATGGAGTAATACACAAAGCACAAGGAGTAATCTCCCAAAGACGTAGGAGAAAAAAGAACAGTAAGATCACAGTACTTCCATATTTCTGTAACTACTATGGGAGCCACATGGCATGAAAGGAGAGTTTGTCTTTTGCCAGATTGCACTGCAAACCCTCTAGCAATGCTCCATGTTAAGGGCTGCAACATCATTCTGCTGCATAGTCCTAGTAAGTAAGGGCCTTGCCCTGCTCCTTCTGAGCTCGAGTGGATTAGATGGCTCATTTGCAAAAGGCAATCTGCTGGAGCATATTAGTTGGCTCATCTCCTGGTAGATGCTGGTTGGGTCTCGTATCTGAATGCAACATCACCTCGCAGCTTGCTTGGGCTGAAAGCCAGGGAGAAGGAGAGAGGGAAGTTCTGAAACAGATCTTTTCCATTTCGCTGAGAGGTAGAAAATGGATAGCTACATTTGTTATTGTTATTATTATTTTATTATATATATAAATCAAGGAGTGCCTGCAGCACAGAAGAGACTTCCAGCTATTTGTAAAATGGAGATCTTCTTGAGAATGAAGAAAACCTTTTGTGGCATTTCTAAAGGTTGTTTTGAGGAAAGCATCAAAAAAAATGGTGTTTAACAAAGTGAGGCAAGGGGATAGCCTGGAGGAGGAAAACAGAAGCTTAAATGAGAACAAGATCTGTGAGCACATGTAGTGGGAGCTGTCAGGGGGCTCTGAATTCCATTGTCCACCAGGGGAAATGTTCTCTGCCTCCTCCAGAATAAATTCAAAGAGCCCCACGGGCAGCAAAGTGCCCACTCCCAGCTCTCTTTGTCTGACCAAGGCCGAGTAGGCACTTGCAAAGCTCACCTCATTGCTCTTCTCTAGACCTCTCCTGGAAACCCTTCCAGCAGGATGGGTAGCCAGCTGGTGCTCTGATATAATTGCATTATTTCCAGGTATTTGCTTCTCTGTCTTAATCCATCTGTTTTGTTGTTGGTTTTGTTGTTGTTGTTGTTGTTGTTGTTTTAATAATGTGAAACAAAGGACCTTTTTTTTTTCATTGTTTTTCTTTGTATTTGTGCAGCTCCAGTGCTGGCACTTTTGGTATTGTAGCCTTTATGAATATCAAAGGATTCAGCAATCTTGTGTGTTATGCATGGGGAGAGCGAAAGTAAGAGTTCCTTATTCTACTGCAGCAGAAATAAGGCCAGCCTCCAGCACAGATCAGAAAACTGCGCTGTGAGTAAAACATCCTACTTCCTGCAGAGTACAGGAAGATATGGGGCTTTGAGAATTAGAACTTAATATAGATGGACCCAAAGTTTTGGGGTTATAATGACTGTAAGAATATTATGTTAATTTTTTTCAATTCATCTTCATGTTTTCAAGTCCTGCTATGGGAGAAAGAACTGTATTTTTGTAGGGTATTTTCTGGGATTAAACTGACTGATCCAGAGAAGTGATTGCCTACACCAATTAAATTATCAAGTAAGACCAGGTAAAGGCTGGAATCATTCAAAATCAATCTATTTGCCATATTTGAACATATGGCCCTAAATTACTTCTGGCTTCTCAGCTGTAAGACCCAACAGGACATTGACTTACAAATCCAGCCTCTAGGTCCCAGCACCAACAGTAATTCATGAATCTCACGAAGCAAGCTCGGATGAAATCTCCCACCAGGATGGTTACGAAAGTCACCAGAATATCAGACACGGTGAGCCTTACGATCTCCTACAATTTAAAGCAAGGAAAAAAAACATTTAGCTCTTATAATTTCAGCAGCGCATTCAGGACCACATTTTTTATTAAGACATTTCAGTTTTTATGACCATAACATTCAGAAAGGCATGCTGTGTGCAGATGCCCTACTTGTTTTCAGGCATTCAGCAGTACCTAAACTTCACCTCTGTGGTTGGGAACAACGACCTGTGTTATGGCTGTTCACCCTAATAGTTGATGCTAGTGTTACTGACTGTGCTGTATGTTGAGGCAGCACGTAAAATGAAAGCACAAAGTCAGTGCTGCAGTAATGCTGGTGTAAAACATACATACATGGAGAATAATTTAATTGTGCTGTCACAGAAATCTCTGTATTACTATGGTTTGATATCTGTGATCTTTTCTTGCTGGAGTTTCTATTCTGAAGAACTGCAGAACTTTTTGGTGCCCAAAGCAGGAGAGTTGAAGGGTGATTTCTTTGTGGAAAGTGCTACAGATTTGTGTGTGTTGGGGGTTTCATGTCCATAGCTTGAGAACCGTAGCCAAGGATTTTTGTTACCATGGTGCTACTATGTGAGTGTTGGGAAGGGCAGTGCCATTTGCAAGGAAAACTTCACTCCTGGAAACATCAAAAACATCAACCAAAAAAACCCGTCCTGAAAAATCCCAGAGATTTACTACCTAACGAATTCCTTACAATGCCGACAGTTGTCTCCCAGCAGGGTCCCCTGGGCACGTCTGCGGGGTCGAGGGGAGGTGGAGTAGCGGTGCTGTTCTCCATGGATGAGTTATAGTGGCCAAACAGTGTCCAGCGCGTGATGTTCTTCACAACGTCCTCTTCAGCCAGCTGCAATGGAGACACACCTCAGCCAAAAACATAAGTACAAGGGGTCTCCAAAGTATGCTAATTGGTTCCCCTCTCTTCTCTACTAGTTACCACCCCAAATACAAGAAACTGCTTACAACAGAGTTGCACCAGAAAGTAAACTAACAGCCCTTCCAGACCAAAAGCAGCGAGTTTTGGGGAGCCAGCAACTTGCTCCCTGCACATGGAAGAGCCATGAGCCATGGTGTGGGGGGCTACAGCAAGCAAGAGAGCAGGACTGTCAGTAGATATGTGGAGGGACCTCTGTGCAGTCCTCCTTCCTTGCTTTGTTCATTGTTCTTCAGGGCTGAGCAAACCTCCTCAATTCCTCTTATTCTTCTCCGCTTAAAATGGAGTCACTTTTTTTCCGTGGATCAGTTAGACGTTTATCCTTTCCAGCAGTTATCTGCCTGCAACACTCTACCAGGATCATGCTAAGGAAGGGAGGGCAGGGGAAGAGGATTATAAATCATATCCTTGGGGTCTGCATTAACAGAAACTGCAAATGGTATCAGAGAAAAAAAGTCAAATTAGCTTATTAGTCTGTGATTATAGAAGACTATAGCACCTCTTTTTTTCTTGTCTATAAAAAGAAGTTGGAGGCTGGTTGGAGACAGGCCTATGAGTGTGTCCTTGAGTCCCTGACCTTAGCCTGGTAGCTACTTCTAAAACCCAACACAGCCCCTCTCTGGGATAACTTGATGCTTGACAGCAATGGGGAAGGAAGAAGGAGTTGCTGCAGAGGGTGAAGAGATGAGGCGTGATCACCCTTGGCTCCAGAAAATGCTAGGAAACTTGGCTTCTCAGCTCAGCCCTTACTTTTTCGTTGACATCATCCATCAAGGCCAGAAGGAATGTGTAGAGGTTTCCCAGGAAGAGGGCAAAGATGCGCCCCAGCTGCCACTTCAGACCGATGCGTGGATGGTAGTTTTCGAGTGTGGCAATAGTTTCAAACAGGGGAGGGCAAAACATGCCCAGCAAGGACATCACAATTTCAACCTGTCAGATGAGAAGGTTACTGCTAACAGCAACAAGAGTGACTACGTTAGCGTGAGCTGTTATCAAAATTAGGTGTGCTAGCTGTTCCTACAGCAAGGCCACTGCTTTCACCAGGGAGAAAGCTGACAAACCTCTTTACCATCAACAAATGACTTTCTATTGGAGCAGAGCAGCAAAAGTAATGGGGAGAAAGTTGTGTTATGTGATAGTGTGCCGCCAAATTAGTTTCTGCTCTTTCCTATTACCAGCAACCAATTACAGTAATAAGGTTTAGACCAAGGAACACATGGAACTGCCAGCAAATTGTCGGCAACTGGCTGGAGCTTCTTGAAGGTTTTATGAAGGAGAGGGAGCCAGAATGAGCTCAACTCCCAGCTTGGCTTAGTGTGTTGGCTGCACAGCTCCTGCGGGAGCACTTTTGCCCTTATCTCAAAGGGATGAGCTCTGAGAAGTTTGTTCCTGGTTGGTCCAAGCTCATGCATATTTAGTTGCCTCACATCCCTCATGCTATTGCCTGCATCAGCTCCTAGTTGCTTATTTTAGTTTCAGAGGAAGCATGAGGCTTGGCTTATACTTGTGCAAAGAAATAATTAGTTGATGCTAATGCTTATTTGCCATATTCAGCACCTGCGCTTTTTGATAGGCAGTTATGAATGTGAATGCAAGCGCATCAAGGACTCAGTGCTGCAGTCCAAGAAAATATGTCCTAGTCTCATTTTTGTTTCCCTGTGAGGTGCAAAGCATTGGGTCACTGTGGTCAGTGAGGTCACTGACACATCAGCATTAGCTCAGGCATGACTTGCAGGCTCTGTCTTTTTTATGAAGCCATCCAGTGGCCGTTGGCCCACAGAGGACTGTGTCTGTACAGCCAACAGCAGGTTCTGTCTCAGTCACTTGGTTTTTTATTTTTCTTTCCTGAGTGGGAAACAGTACCCAGAATTGTGTATGCGCAGATCTTAAGTTATCAACAGGGAAGTTGCAGTTCCTGGTAATTTTTTTTCTTTTGGAAATGTTGACTCAAATAAATCAAAGCATTTTGTGAGCTGTCTTAGAGTTTTCTGAGGGAACTAGGAGAAAACATTATTTTGAATTTGATTTGACTTTGATATATAGATACATGGTAATAAATTGTGCACTGAAAATAAGCCTTTCAGTAGGTAGAAACAACTTTTGTATTTCATTCCAAAATCAGACACAGAAAGATTTTTGACAACTGATTTTTATCTGCAGGTTGTAAAACCTTATTCTTGTTATTCAGTAGAAATGTAAAAGATTTGAGTTTAACTTTATGTCTGATTATGGACGTTTTCAACACCCAGAGAGCTTTCTAGTACAACAGAGTTTGTGAGCATTAATATGCAACTGGAGGTTGAGGCATTTATGTTAGTAATGTGATTGCTGAAGTTGCACTGACTTTTATTGCTATTTATTGTGAGAGCAGTTTCCCTGCCTGCAGGAGTTGTAGATTTGTCCCAGAAACTCTCAACAAGAGCAGTCTTCTTCCTGGCTAACACAAGTGTGAAGTTACAGGTGGACTTCAGGGCCATGGCAGGGAATCTCTCTGCTCTGGATGCCATCTTCAGGCTAGGGCAACGATTATGCTAGTGTTCAAGGAATGTTTTCATAGCAGTAAACTGGAATTAATTTTTCCATACCTCATTTCTTTCATACCACCCAGCATTCTGCATTTTTGAAAACGTCTGGGAGCGTTTCACCACAAAGTAAATGAGGTAGCCGCTCCCACACAAGCAGCATATGATGAGGACATTGGCCAGGACCCGGAGGAACCTCCTCAGATGGATGTTCTCGTCCTTGTTGCTTTCTTGCTCATCCACTATAGATTCCTGAAAAACCAGAGATGCTCACAGAAATGGAGTGTGGATAGCACTGAGGCTAAGGCAACATCAGGTGGTTTTCTACCCTACAAAGTGTAAATTAGAACTATGATGGCTATATTGAAGATGGTACTTTAAGAGCAATTTCTGTAGCTAATTCCTACTCAGCATCCTAAGCCTTAGCTGTGTTACACTCCAAAAATTGTTTCATGCATGTTAGCAAAAATCCTTCTGGTTTTATCTGTGTGCAAGGGTGCCATCAAGTCCCCGTTCTCTAGGGTTTTACATGGAGCATTAGCTCTGAATGAGGTTAAACTGGATGAAGTTACTTTGCAGATCAAGTAGCTAGATGCTGACTGACGGCTCTTTTATTTATTGCTTTCTCCTTACACGAGCTGGTATGAATGTGTAAAGGAAAGCGTGGAGCTGGCGGTTGTTGGAAATGCTATTCATGCTTTCTAGAGATGCTGATAGCACTTCCAGAAGCAAACTGAGAAATGCTGGTTAGGGATTACCTTGAAGCTGGTGGTGATGGATGCAAACTTGTTGTCTGCTGTCTCTGGGTTTCCAATGAGGTAGTCCCAGCTCGTGAACATTTTCCAACTGAAAACGAAGTTGTCATCGTCCCCATCTGCTGTGCTTTCATTGGCATTGCGTGCCATCCTGTGGAGATTTAGGACCAACCAAACTGTCTGTTGGGGTTGTTGGAGGTACACAGGCCTTGTATTAAAACCTGTATTGTGTAGAAAAACTACTATGGATGATGAAAGCAGGCTAGGGATTGTTTCCACCACCTAGTGCATGAAGAAAGTCTATTAGAGCACCTCTGGGCCCTGGGGTAGAGTTGATGATAATGACTACCTTTAGCTAGTTAAATTTATCAAAAACCACTGCTGCTACTACTGTCCAGTACACTCACTGCAACACAGCATTTTAGTGAGATTTCAGTAACTGCACACTGTTGGAGTCAAAATCGCTTGCAGCAAATCATGCAAGGAGAGGCAAAGGATTATTCTTATGAATCAGCACAGGAACAGATATGGCTTCTGTTATTTCCTCTCTGTTGTTTGATCCTTGAAATCCTTGTGTAACTCCTGCTAGAGCTCCTAGCACCACCCCCTCATGAAAGATGAGACAACAGATGCTGCCATTTGGTGGCAAATATACAGCAAATCCCATGACCCGCTCCAGCCAAAAGCTCGTGTGGCTCTTTCTGCTGTATAGCAATAGGGCTTGTTTTGTTAGCAATACAAATCCATTGGCTTCTCCTTTCTTGCAAGGGAAGAATAACCTTTCCATAGTGTGGCCTCTGTACAGACAGAGGGTTTTATTTTTGGCAAAGACAGGCTCAGCAGCAGTCTCAGCTGCATCCCTGCTGCCCTGGCGCCTTTAAGTACAACTTCTATCAGCAAGGCAGCCCTGTAGTAATGTTGGAGGAAGGGATGAAGCAGATTAGGAACCCAGCAGGCATGAAGCAGCTTTCTGTGCTTCTACCTTCTACCTAAAAGTAGAAGCTGGCTGAGTGTTGTGCTGCTGGAGGAACCCAGCTAGGAAATACCCCAGTGGGCTGTGCAGGGGGGCAACTCTGCCGTACTTACGATCTTATAACAACCATCAGGCTGTAGCCAAACACGCTGATCCCAACCATGAAATATGCCATTGGCAGCCTGTATTTTAACCAGCCAATTGTCCGCTGGTTGTTGTAGTAGCCATAAAAGAGCGCTGAGTACTTGATGTACCCCTAGAGGAAAAGCAAACACAAAACTCTGTGAAAGCCATGTGGCTGTTCCTCTGTAGGAAAGAGGTTTTTGGTGAAAATTGAAAACTTAAAACAAGGAAAATCAGCTTGGCAGGTTTCTTTTAGTGTATCGTTCAGAGTTGTTTGCTGCCCCATCGTCTCTGAGAGCCATTGATGTGCCCTGCTTACCTTCCTCCAAGAGACAAGAAGAGAGGGATTGCGTCAGAAGATACTGGATCAAAACTAACATCCATTTTTTGTCTATTGCTGTTTCATCCTTACCAGAAAAACCTCCTTATTGCTCTTTGTGGCTTAGCCCACCTGCTTCTCTAAGTCGGTATCAAACACTCAAATCTTGTAGAAATGCTGTAATAAAGGGGCTCCCCACCATGAGATGGAACTTTTCCTGTCAGCTGGGAGGCAGCAGATGCTCGGTACCCTGCAGATTTAATTCCTTTTACTGGCCACCACCTGCTGAGCAAATTCAACTAAAGACTAAAATCAAAGTATTTCTTTTCTGCGCAAAGCAGAGCTCAGACACGATAATAATCACCTTGTCTCAACTAGACCTATTTTTTACTGCACAAACTATGGGACATTCAAAGAGTGTGCAGATCTCTTAACCTGATCTCACCCTGTTTTTGTGTCGTATCTCGTCCAAGTTGGTATGTATCACTCTATATTGTGCTTTTCAGCTTGTAAGTTAAGCGTAGATGATTAATCTGCCCATGATAGTTGAGCAGCTCTCTTCCCATCAGGGTTTTGGAAAACACAGAATTGAGACATCATTTGAAAAGTGTATTGGAGGCTGTGCACTGGATCTAGTTTAGAGGTGTCTCCGGTATCCCTGGGTGCAACATGAGCTGCACATTTGTCCTGCACAAAGTGCAATGCCACAGGTACAGGATAACTTTGCATGTTTTTCTTCTGGTGCTGCTGACTGCAGCTAGGGGAAATAAAGCATGCCTGTGACTGACAGACCCTCAGTACATCTCCTTGGGATTTGGAGCATGTTATGTATAGTGTATGCTAGGGAGCTGTAATGAAAACATTTCCATGAAACATAAAGGTAATGTTTCTGGAAGGCACTAATGAAAGTTTTTCTCAGCTTGGAACCCCTAACCTTTATCTTTTTGGTTCATCAAATTGTGGGGACTAAAAAATGAATCTCTCTCCACACATCATCCAGCATGTTCTTTAAGCTCCATTTGTGAAGCATGGTGTCAAATGAGATTTATTCCTTTCATATCTGGAAACCCATGATATGATCTCCTTCAGCCAAATCATGCTTTTCCCTGGCTCCTCTCAAAATGTAGTTTTCAGGTTCGCAGTATTGGCTCATCATTTTACACCTGCTCTGAAATATGTTTCCCCATTGCACCTCTCCTATGGAGCATGCTGGACTAAGCATCCATTCATTTTCAAAGGGCAAGTATCTGTTCAAGGGCTTAATTTGACATCTTCAGACTGTAGAGGGTTCAGCTGTGCACTGATAGCCCATAGTTGAAGGTTGCTTCTCAAGCTTGCCAGGTATGCAGCTGGTGTGGCTGTACAGCAGGGGTTGGCAGGACCAAGCCCTCGGTGTCAGCATGGCCATGCAGGTAGGTGTACCCAGCCACAGGCATGAGGTGGGCAGGTCTTGGTAGCTACTCCTTAATGTGATTGTACAGCCTCATCCAAGAGAACTTTTCTGTACTGATTGTATATTTCATGGACCCTCAGTTAAAATCAGCAATGTCCCTTCACCCTGGCACATAGGAATGGCAATGAAGAGGGGATAATCCCCTTCCAAAGGCTGTGAGCAAGCTCTCATGTAGAGGGAAGAATTCAAACCCATACGTATGTGCCTGCATTCTGGGGATCTGTACTACCTGCCATTGATAGCAGCTGGCATTTCTTCATCTTCTAAAAGAAACAGTTATGTTAATGATATAGCTTGGGACAAATTCATTCCTGTAGCTCCTCTAACTTCTGAAGAGGTTTACTATGTACTCAACTGGTCTCTTATGATTAACACTCTTGTACTTACCTCAAAGTCCCAAAGAACAGAAAAATCCATAGCTGTTGCTTGTTCAGCCCGAGGTACGGTTTTTCTTGGCATGCTCCCATATGGCATTCCCATCAGGACCTGGTAAGCATTAATAACAGTGATGCATGTTTAGTAAGACACTGTACAGATTTTTATATTTTTTTCAGTATTTTTTTCCTTAACAAATCCCCTTTGATTTTATTTTGATTGATTTTAGTATATATTTCATTCCTTAGTACCTGAAGAGCAGTTTAAAATATTCATAATTAATTTCACCCAAATTACTAGAGGTATTCCCTTTCCTTGGTCACATCCATTGCGCAGGAAATGTTTAGCCAATGAATTACATCCCTCCATGAACACTTCCAGTTTAAATGTCCTTAGTTTAGCACAAGGCTTCTTTGCTTGAATTTCATGGGTCTAATGCAATAAAGGGATTAGTTTTGTCTATTTATGCAGGACTCTTCCTTAGAGAGAAGTCAAGAGCACTGGGTCAAGCTTGCAGTAGATTCTCTATTATACACTCTGGAATTGAAAAAATGGTCTTGAGGTGAGGTGAAGGGCAGTTTGGTTTGGGAAGGAGTGTATGACAGAATGACACAAAGAACAGTTTTCATGGCACAGCTCTGATGGCACCATGCACATCAGGCCTTGCAGTAAGTTCAGCAGCTAAGCCCACAAAGAGAATATCAAGGGCTGTGGAGAGTTAGTAACATATTTACTAGCGGACTCTGACTGGTGCCCATGCCAAAATATCTCAGCATTCTTAGCCCCGAAAGATCCTAGTATATCATCTGTCACTTACTTTTTAGGGCTATCTAGTTAATTTAAATCATTTATGATTAAATGTTTATTGCCCAGCTTCTCTCTGTATTGTAACAGCTCTGCAGGCAGTGAGTAACAGTATGCATTCTTTAAAGACAAATTATATAAAGCTATTTAGTGTTCAACCATATGCATAGTTCTCCAGAAAACACATTTGTATTTTCCGGTGCTAATAGCTATGTCTCTTCATTCTGTGAGGAAACAGAGCTTTAGCTTTTGCTAGTTGTGAACAACCACATCAAGGAGAACAAAAGCATGGTACTCAGGAGGGACTCTGTGCTGCATTTTTGATCCATAAAATTCTGCATTGAACAGAACAGATGCCACTGTTTGTGGACTACAGAGCCTTTAAGGACGGTACCAAATAATTCAGCCAGAACTATAAAGGCTGTATTAAAAAATTCTTCAATAAATGATCATATACAGTTGGCTATGAAATCCTTTTCCTTCTCCAAGTACAGAGAGAAATGCAAGAATCTAAAAATAAAACTCATCCTTGTGAATCATCAGAAATTAGAAATATAGAAAAGAGGTACTTTGCCAAGTACTTTGTTTGGGAACTACTTGGGACATCAGTTGTTCCTCCCCTTGGTGGCTCCTTTTTCAGGGCTCTGTTGTGGTCATCATCTTGGAGTTGTGCCCCCTGGAGGGCCCAAAGGGGCTCCTGCAGGGACTTCGCCATTGGCTCTTTCCATCAGAAACCTGGGCAGTTTTCCACAACGATCCTATGCTAGAGCCTGTGAATGCTTGTGCCAAGGCATAATTATCAGAATTGGACTCAACACATCTAGTGAGGACCGCAGTGCGTGTGATGGCTCTGATCTTTCATAATTACACAGGGGTAACTGATCCTACGTCATTACCTCTACTACAATTTGTACAATGCAAAGAGGTGAAGGAAATATTTGGAAGATTCCATACTGTCATTGGGATTTTCTTAATCTGTTGAAGACCGCAGTTGATTTCTTAGGGCACTTGCAGATCTGAGCTTGCACCTAGGAGGATTCCTAGGTCACGTTTCTCACTTCAGTCAAAATGTATAAATAGTCTCATGCTAGGTCTGTGAGTTCCTGTGTTAGCTGCTGGATGGGCAGAATCTTGAGTAACGTTTTAGGGCTACTGATTTCAATGCAACTTTTGCTCCTGTCTCAGTAACCTCCTTAGAAGTTTTTCTTTGTAAATAATCATCCTCACACATTTTGTTGTTCTAAAGCTTTGTCTGTTACAAATCCTTATTTAAGCCATCAATCTCATGTTCATATTAAGCAGTGGGCAAGATATTAAAGACAGAATTAAGCACTTACCTCTGGAATTATAACCAGTCCAAATATTAATCCAAAAAGGACAAGATTTACACCATACATCCATCGCAGAAATATGAAATAGGAAGCAACAGAGGAACCAAAATGACCTTAAAACAGAAGACATTTTGTGGTTAGGAGTTTAGGAGGGTTAAACTGTCTTCAGCAAGACCTAGAGCCATCTACCCACAGTTCTTCCTCCACGTATTGCTAAAGACCCTCCAGATGGTGAAGAGAAGAAATGAAGGAGGAGGCTGGTGCTGTTCATCTGCTCATTTTGTGGCACCAGTGCTCATGGTGAGTGGGGACCTATGGACCAGAGTACAGTCTGAGTGAAAGAAAAGCTGCCTTACAAAATGTCTCATTGCCATCTCAGAGCATGAAGTGACTTCTACTTACTCTCCACTTCTTTTATCTTCATCTCCCAGGGTATGCACTGGGTTTTAAAGTTGTCAAAGTCTCTCTTAAATTTCACCCATTTCTGAAAAAAGACAAGAGGGCTGTGAGCAGAGAGATACGAAGAAGGAGGCTGCTTGGGCTGGAGGAGTTTATAATGCCAGAACTTGCAAGCACTGCTAGAAGTGTGTGTAAAGTCCTGAAGTTGAAAGTAAAATCTGTTCTAGGTCTGATCTTTTGGACTACTTCATAAACTGCTTTTAAGCCTAAAGCCCCCTAAATTTTCATGTTCATTATCTGGATTTTTCCCCTTCCCAGTCTTTTAGAAAATTATGGTTGCCCTATGATTTTACCATAGGAGTAGAAAATTCAGATCAAGCTCTGCACTGAAATAATTAATGCAGAGTCAACTCTGTTTAAAACAAATTTTAGTTTGATAAAATACTGAGCTTGGATCCTTCCTCATCAAACCAGCAACTAAACTCCCATCAGCTCAAGCCTGTCTTCCTTTTGCCTTTCTCAACATAATCTCCATGACAACATGCAACTTGGTTACCAACACCACTCTTAAAATACTATTGCTGTTCACTCTGTTTTCTCCGCATTAACCAGAGGGATGACATTTTACAGGAAACCATGGGGTAGTGCAGGAGTTTTGCATGGCCTCTCTTGTCTTTAGGGGTCTCTCAGTTTAACATTTTTGGAGAATGCAAGCAGAGGGCTGTGCTTTTTGCTTCTCCTCCAATCCCACCCTTACTTCAGGGAAGGTGGCAATAAGACTAAGGCAGGGGAGATTTCCCCCTATTCTTTCTATAATCACCACAGAAGCTGGTTTGAAGCTAGCTAGTATTTTTCTGAAAGATTTATCCCTACATCCTTGTGTTTCTTTTGCCAATTGTGAGTTAATGAACTGATGAAAGTATGTTGAATATATAACCTGTTCACACTCTTTACCATCATTTCAGTGCTTACCTTTGCCATCATCATCTTATACGCATACAACTTTTTGCCTTTCCCTTTTCCCAGAGCTCCCTCAAACTTCTCAACGAAAGCTTGTGCCTCCCTAATTGGAAAATAAAAAAGTGCAGGTTATTGAAAGAGCAAAGGAGGTCTTTAGCTTTTCACCTCTACCTCTCTGACCCCAGCATGTCTATGATAGCTCCTTTAGCCTAGTGCATTGGTCAAGAAGAAATTAACATTTTCTAGTGAAACGACCCAAAGAGAACACAGAATTTCCCTCTACAAACACCTCCACAGACATATGGAAGTGGCCCAACAGTGCCAGAGAAATGAGCGTATGCTGGTCTGGAGTAAAATCAGACTGGAAATTTAAATTAGTTTTAGAATAGGTTTCCAAGGGAAATAGAGGGAAACAAACAGGGTAGATGGTATTGGGGTATGATGAGTTTGTGAATAAAATTATGCTGTATATTGGTGTGATTGAAAAAAAACCACAAGATGAGATTAAATTTAAGGGCTTGGAAGATCCTTTGCAATCCTAGGCTTGTGAGAAAGACAGACTTCTACCTGGTAGAAACAATCAGCTAGTTTAGTTCATAACCTTTGGAAAACCACTTGCGACTTTAATTGTAAACCTAATGTCAGATTTGGAAGTGTTGAACACATTGTTTCACTCACTCTATGCTTTGTATTCCTCATCTGCGCAATGAGGCTAATCTTGTCTTGTCTCATGGATGAATTTGTGCAACAAAAATGACTATGGATGTGCAGCCCTCATAGAGCCCTTCTGGAGCCCCCTGCACAGGCAGTGCAACGCTTTTGGTTAGGTTTGTTGGAGGGAGACAACGATTACCACGATCCAGGGATAAGGTGAAAGGATGGAGGTACAGTGCCAAACATGATCCTTGGCAGAATTTTAGACAGGGGAAGGTAGAATATGTCAGAATTAATACCCGTTTTTGTTTGTTTGTTTGTTTGTTTTCTTTCTTGCAAAACTTTACACTCTGATTTACACCCAGATTTTTAGAAATAATTGTTGGTGTTCATGGCTCCTGATGCTAAGGGAAGATGGAGCAGGTCTTGGCCTTGGGCGTGTTAAAGAGAAGCAGAGACACATGGGGATTGCCCTCCTTCGCAGCCCATCACAGCAGCTCTGGGCAGCCTCTTGGCAAGCCCCGTGTCCCTGTGGGGCTGCGTGTACCTTACAGTGTTATTTTGGAAGCTGAAATTATCTCCTGGTGGAAAGGGGATTTCAGTTTACTTTTAATCAGAAGATCTGGGATTTGCCTTTACATAGGAACCGTTTGTGACGAGCCCTTTCCTGTTGACCCGTGGGCAGCAGTTATCTTTGCTCCACAAACACCTGCAAATAATACATTATTATTATTTTTTTTCCCAAGCAGCACCGTCTCGGGAACTCTAAAGTAACATGTCACCCTGCTGCTTTGATTTCTGTCTAACAATGGGCATGAATAAGCAAAGCAGGGCGCAGTTTGCTTTAACAAGTAGACTGACAGCAGTGAGTCGCTTGGTTTTAAATACAAGGGTAGAATGACCTGGCGGTGGATATCAGTTGAACAGATTTGCACCTCGTCCATTCTCTGGTTACAGAGCCTGAAAATCAAATTCCACATTTTAACTCTGATCCTTTAATCCCAGATAAGGTGACCAGGTTCAGCTGGTCACTTTTCCAAGTCTGGAGTGTTATGGTAACATCAGCAAAAATGCCATTTCTGGGAGAGGCAAAGTGCAGCTGACAGCAGCTGAGGGTGGGTTCCCAGTACCTGAGCACAGAGAGCTTCTTTATCATTCGCCAGGGCTTGTTTCTCATGGTGGATATGAGTTTTTTCTTTTGCTCCACTTCCTCCATCAGCATTGCAAGCTCTTCCTCTGACAGAGATTCCTCATCGGATGAGTTGGAAGAGTTGGAAGAGGCACTGGGAGAGATATAAAATTAAGGGCACAAAATGGAAAAACTCACAGGAGTTAGAATCTTGCAGGTCCCAGCACAATGTGCAGAGCCAGTACAGTGTGCAGGCTGGTGTGCAAGGGTGGGATTTTGCCCCCTGGGGGACCGCTGTCCCCACCCAACCACCATAACTCACCTGACATTGAGCTTTGGGCCTCACTGCAGTTGTAGAAGCATTGCCTAATGCTAGAGCTGGCTCTGGAGAAACGTTTTTCATGCCTTGGATAAGCCAGATGTGGCTTGGGATAGCATTGAAAATGTGAGAGATGCCTTTTAATCTTACTGTTTCCATAGAGAAACAAAAAATGTACCCTGATCTGAGACATTTAAGCTGTCTTGTTTAAGAGCGCTTGCCTTGCAGTGTGAGTCTGACCCTGGCTGAGAAAGAATAATGAGAGAAGAACTTGGAAAGGGTTTTGCCACACGGCATTTTACACTGATGTTTTTCACCCTTTTGGGAAGCAGTAGCATGTTTGCAGTTTATTGGTTTTGCTGTTATGACCCATATGCCTTGGGCTCGTGGTGTGCCCATACAACTGCAGGTCTGTCACCTGGCACTACTCAGGGATTGCCGAATTACCTGTTTTTCCTGCCTTTCTTCTGTTTGTTCTCTTCCTCCTTTCCTTTCGTGTTTGTTTTCTTTTCCTTATTTTCTGACTCCTTTTCATCTTTGGAAGAAGCCTTTTTGCCTCTCTCTCTTCCTTCTCCTTCCTTTTTTCCATCACTTTTTTTCATTCGGTGATTTTTCCTCCTAGAAGCTCTGCTTTGTTGAGGACAATCGTCTTCCTCTTTGCTCTCATTTTCTTCTTCGTTTTTCTGTGGCTTGTTCCTTTCAAGTCTGTTTGCTCTGACAATTTCCCTGCGGGTCTGTTTCTTAGATCTCTTGTCCTTTACTTCATCTTCTGCAAGGGATTAAAAAAAACCAAAAACAATGAAACAACAAGCACTTTGGGAAACAGCTTTCTGTGCTGATTTCACCAGAGAAGTGCCAGCAGGATGCCCGGTGCAAACCCCAGGAAAGTCAGTGAGCAGGTGCCCATTTACTTCAGTGGGCTTTGCCTTATGCCCTGCCCAAGGCCACATCCAGCTCCCATTTAAGATAGTAAGGCTCACTTTAGCATGTGTGACCATTAGAAAATTGGAAATTAGTTAAAAAAGCAAAATCCATCAGAGAGCATGAGCACAAACATATCTTCTTGTCACGTAAGCACACCTGGGCAGTGGAAACAGAAACTGCAGTCAGTTAAACAGTATACAACGTGCTGCTTGGTGCAAGGTCCTTCAGAGATGTTTACCTTAAACTAGAGAAAAGGTACAGCTTAGGCAGGATCACCTTTTGGTTCTCCGAGTTTTCCTTTCTGTAGGAATTCTATATCCAGAGAAGAAAAAAAAGAAGATACACTTTTTGTTCTCTCTGGCATTGGAGACTAAGAAACTAATCTGTACAAATTCTGAAGCACTTCCATTTTGAAGGATTGAAGTGGAATGTGATTCAATTGCAGAATATAATGGAAAGGGGAAAAATAACTTTCAAAAAACTCCATCCCTTCATTCATAACATTCAAAAAACTCCATCCCTTTTGCCACCAAGGACATTAAAATCAGTAGTAAGGTTTTCAAATTCTTTTGGCTTCTAGTTTTTCAAAATTTAACTAACAAAAATAGAATGTTCACATCAAAAATGGAATTTGTGATTTTGGCATGGATTTTTTTCTTCACAGTTGGAGAAATTGTGATGGAAGAGGGAAATTGGGTTGGGGTGGGATTCAGAGTAAAAGATGAGCAGCCTAAAAGGAGAAGAAAATGGAAGCAGAGGATTTACATTTTTTCTTTTGACGAATTTACATTAACATTTAATTTACAATAGCTTACATTTTTCTTTTGGTTAACAGTTAGAAATTAATAACAAGCAAATCATTTTTGCTTGCTAGACACAAGAAGATAGTAGGAGACGGTAGTCATACTTGTCCTTGGGAATGAGAAAGATCTTTCAACTCATTTCTTAAGGGCCAGTAGTTAAGATTTCACTTACTATGTGGTAGTAAGTCTCATTTAATCTAGATCAGAAGACCAACTACCCTCTTTGAAAAACTGTTCATTTTGTGCAGTCAGATATCGCTGTTTTCATTTGCAGCCTATCATATACTTGGGTAAATGTGGAACATTCATTTGTTGCTTCTACCTTATTTTCATTTGCCTGTGTGGGAGAGGTGAATATGATTTAAAACAAACAAACAAACAAACATAGTCATTTTTCTAATTAATTCCTCCTGCTTAATGGATAGTGCAGACTGTACAGACATGACTGTGGACCATTTTTGCAGTTGTCTATCCATTCATATCATCTGTACAGTGCTGTTACGATCTTACCTCTCAGCTATCTCTCTTTATTTAGTGTTATAAACCTACCCCTTAGCTATTTCTCTTTGTTAGCCTCTCTACAATACATTCTCATTTTTATCTTCTTGTGGTTAGGACTAATCAAGACACCCATGTATTACGGTGGTGTGCGTTGCAGGCAGGGCAGGCAGGACCTCGGTGTGGCGCAATGCAGTTGCAGGGCGACGCAATAACTGTTCAGTTGGGGAGATGACCAAGGGACGTGGGCTATAAGAGCATGGGTGAGGGGGGTAGGCTGCTTAAGAGTATTGCTTTGTATATCACTATTGTAAGTCAAACCTCAAGGGAAAAATCTGGGTACTTACAAGCAGCTCACGAAATGGTTACTGTTGTAGATTGTGCCACAACACAGAAAGAAAAAGGAAAGATATCACCTCTTGTATTTCAAGCAAGACTACGTTTTTAAATCTCTAGGTTACCTTCACTCTCTGAGTCACTCTCGACTTGTCCGTCGATCTCTATTCCAACTGCAAGACAAAGAACAAAGAGTAATTTCACTTGTTGCTGGGATTTGCACATGCAATGCTTTACGCAGCGGGTTCCTAAGTGCGAGAGAAGCTTGGCAGAGCACTCCTTACTGATTACACACTGTATTTTCTTCTAAAACAATGTTCTTAATATTTCCTTTAATTTGGAAAATTGACAAAATTTCCCTTCGTGAGCAAACTGAAATTGCACTATCTTTGCGAGGTGCAAAATGATACAGCTGGAAAGTCCCGAGCTGAAATCATTTCTCCATGATACCAACCATCTTCCATGATGTCCCGCAGTTTGCATTTCTTCCTCTTCCCCATGACGGCCTCTGCCTTCTGCACGGAAGCAACAGCCGCTGTGCACCCCAATCATAGGTGGGTCACTCCCTGTTCCAGCAGTATGTGCTCCCCTCCTGGGCATGGCAGGCAGACAGGCACGTCCCACCAAGGCTGAGCTGCAGCATGAGAGCCATGTGGGCACACAGAGCAGAGTGCAGCTCTGTCTCAGCCCACCCAAACACTTTCCCTTCTTCTCCCCTCTCCCTCTGAAAGGCAGCTGTCGGCATTACATTGCATTCCATGATTTAAACATGAAGGAAAGCCCCAGGGTGGATGCTTGGCGGTATCGTATGAAACACAGACACAAGTCACGTCTAGTTCTGGCATAAGCTCGGGGCTGCGGGCTTTGAAGGTATCAGCTATCTTCATGCCACATTCTTTACTGACCTACCTCAATCTGTGTAGCCCTGTTGATTTTTCTTCTGCACCTCGTTAAACACTTCAGTGCAGTGCCTCTCTATGGTCCTACTGTCCTCCAACTGTGGCCTCTGTAGGGGTCTCAGGAGTGAACAGGCAGAGAAGAGCTGGCAGCCAGTACATGGGCTCTCTCTTTCCTTCCCTCCTTCTGCTCTGTGTGACCTTTGCAGACTCATTGTTCTTGCTGGTAAAATGGGATAGCTTTTCCTTCTAGGTGCTCTGACGCTTAATTAATTAATGTGAGACCCTCATTCGGAAGGTCTTTTTGTGCCACAAAGTATTGTGTTGCACCCTGCAGCTTGAGTCTTTTGATGGGATCCATCGGCGATAGGTTTGTCCGAGTTACCTCTGCATTAAAACTCAGTGTCTGCCCCAGCAACAGCCTCAGGAGGGGGATTCAGCAGCAGCTTTAGCTTTCACTTGAGTCAATGTGTCCCCAGCACTGAGTTTCTGGGAGGAGAACTTTTGTTGCTAAATTTTGGTCCACAAACACCTTTTAAGTATTCTAAGCCTGATCTCATGGATAGTTTGATTTACCTCTGACTTCAGCACAGCTCGCCTGAGCTAAATACATAATGTATGGTATGTGCCCATATATTATTAACTGGTCTGACCCTACAGGTTCATTACACAGGGCATTTCCAGCATGCATCCCCACACCTGTGTGGGTCTGACTGGTCTTGAAGTCTTTGAAGGTCTTCCCTGTGGACAGGTTTCACCTATAATTCTACCTGTTAATGCAGTGGGCTAGAAAATTATTGAAGATGTGATCACTAGGCCATTGAGTTAATACTACTCTGGGCAAGACAGAGCAACCCACTGATAGCTGGAGGCTACTGGAGCAAGTTTTCTGCAGGCCACTTCAGGTGCCTCAAACCTCAGCTCTAAGTGTCGTTTGCCCAAAGGGAACATCATTTCCCTTGTTAGCTGAAAAACAGGTTTCTGGAGAACCAGCACTGCTCTCATTGTTGGCACTGCTTCTGCCATGTGGCACCCTCCTTCTCCAGCATGGAATATCTAGCACTGTTTGCATGGTCATGGCACACTCAGGTAAGCATCTCATTGCTGGAGGTACTCAAAAGGCTTTAGGAAGGAGCAAGCTGCGTTACCTAGTTTCTACCCCACCATGTGAACAGTCATTCATCCATCACCTAAAACAGGAAAGCCATGGGCTCTAAGACAGCTTGTGTGACTTGGTATCCCCACAGATCCTGGTTATGTGATTTTGGAAGGTGATGGGGATTCTGAAGATTCATTTTGTTGTAGATTTCTGCGTTTTGGAGGTCTGTGTACTCCATTCCTAATGAAGCAGTGCTCAGCCCTCAGTGCAACTGCTCATGGGGTGCCAATGCAACCGAATGCGTGGCCAAAGTAATTCTGTGCTGAGCTGAAATGCCTGCCCTACGATGTTGTAATCTGTACACCTGTTCACAGAGATGGTGGCAAGATTATGTTGTTTTCATCACAGCCATAGGTGTTTTGGGCACAACAAACTTGGAGGAAATCTGCAGCCCTCACGTCTCACCTCTTGCAGTACAGGAGTGAGATCCCACCACACTGTAGAAGAGGATGTTAATGGGGAGTGCCAGCATACAGGAAAGAGCTGTATTTCATGTAAGATAATGCATTGGCATGGCTGTTTAGTTGCTCAGCATATTTGCAACAAGCTCTGTGCAGATGCTGCTTTCCCTCCACTGCACTGGCACTGCCAAATGTAGCAAAGTTGACCATGACCATGACCCCAGCAACCTTTCAGGCTGGGGAGCAGCATTTTCCCTTTTTATAGGTGGGAATCATTGTCTTTCACGCTGCCAGCTTCACTGGAGTCACTCACATGGAGAGAGGGAAGCGCCTAATTGCTGGCAATTATTTCCTAATGGAAAGGGTCGATAATATAGCTGACCAACTGCTTAACCGTAAGGTGAAATCCCAACATTGTTTTTCAGATTTGGCATATTATACGTCAGTCCCTTTGCACATGAACTATTTCTCCCTTTGCCTGAGAACCTCAAATGATCCTAAACAAAAAAATTGCACCCCAGCTGATGCTGCCTTTATTCTCCAGAAGAAGCTGGAGCCACATAAGAAAGACAAAAACAACTCATGGTCTTTGTCCTTGCTCCCCGCATCCTTGTGGGGAGAGGCTGAGGGGGAGCAGGCAGTACCAGGTAGTGGGATGCAAAAAATAGGCTGAGATGGTGAGCCTGGGGAACATCCAACGAGCACGGTTTAATGCAGTGATGTAGTGACATGCAGTATGACACCCAAGAAAAGTCTAGTATGTTTAGGCTAACCAACAGATACACCTGCCTTTGTTTTCCCCATTTTCATTATATTTGTATGTGCCTGAAGATTTGTAATTATGCTCCAGAATTGGACTGGTGGAGATACCCCTTTACCTCTGTGCTGTTTTTGCCCATGTGGTATGGTACCTGTAGTGCATTTCAGATAGGCTGGAAGCCAATGAGCATTGGTCAAAAAAAGTAAAGAGAAGAAAATTTTATTGTTCACACGCAAAGCTGGATTATTCATGAAGAAAAAAACAACTATGCTGTGATATTCTACAAAATGCTGTATTTGAAGTAGAAAAAATGTGCTTCATTTCATGTCCTTTTGACACACATCTTTCTGTGATGATAGTAGGTGCTTCATTAAAGGAAATAAACACAAAAACATTGCAACAAACACCAGCATGGCAGGCCTGAGGGATCACCGAGACAACTGTGTGCTCTGAGAGAAGTTGCACAGGAGGACCTTCCACGTTGGTATGCATGCATCAAACTGGTTGCAGATCCCAAAACTACTCCATGTAGGGCTGACATTAGCTTACATGTCTGTACAGCAGGGAAGCGCTGCTGGTCTCAAGCACCAAATATGTTATCGTCCTCAGCTTATGAGTTTGATTTTCCTAAGAGGATAAAGTGTCTTGCATGGTTTATGATTTTTTAGGATTACAGACTGGGAGGGATTAATGGATTAGTCTGTTACCTCGGAGTTACTCCACACAAGGTATGAATAAGTAATGCACAATCATGAATCCAGCTATTACTTATGTAAATGTCAGGCTTTTATGCAGAATGTGAGCAATTTATGGAGTTCTGGAGCTAACTTTTTGGTCCTACACCATTTAGTTTGTTTCTCCTCACAGTGATGACTAATGCTACACAATTTGACAGTCTCCAGCTTTAACATATAAGGACATTAGTCTTCTCACACACCTCCAAGTGTTAAATAAAAAGCAGTTGTGTTATGGAGAGAGGGTAACTGAATCCTGGAGGCACATACAACATGCTCCTAAATGCTTAATGAGATAGTGTTTCTTTCTTGCTTGCTTTCTGATTAACATAGGGCTTTAGCTAATTAATCCATGGATTACATTTGTTCAATATTCATCTCATCTATAAGTAATCTTTACTTGAGAAGATCTTTCAGTAATAACAATAATACCTGAGTTGCATGTGGATATTTTGATGAGAGCCAAAAAATTGCAAAGTATAGATGCCAATTCTAATGACATATCTGAGGCGGACATTAAAGTCGGAGATCACTTCCCAGCACTGACTCAGTTCTGCTGGACTGTCTGTTAAAGAAAGCTAACATATTTTGAGTAAGGACATAATCATGTTTTCAAGGGTCTCTCAGACATGCTTGATAAAATTGTGTCCAGCTCAGCTGTGATCCAATCTGTCTGTTGACCAAAATCTGCATTTTATTTTACAAAACAAATTCTGACTAAGTGATGGAACTGCAGCCTTGGGTACACATTAAGCCCAAGCATGCATGCATGCAAAGGTCACCCTCACCCCCATGAAATCCCTTCCATGCTGTAGTGTTGTACTTTGGTACTTGGAGTGATGTCAGGTAAAGCAGCAGGAAGATGCTCAGGGAGCAAGGATTCAGCAGTTCTCACTGTAAATACATAGATAGGTAGTCTTCTTAGTTTAACATCATCTGGCAAGGAAATTTCTCAGCTTTTTGCAGTCTCTGAAGATAATCCCATGCAGAATAGTGGGCCTGGACTATATCAAACATAGATCCTGTGCTGTTGGTGCACTATGGGCATTTGTTACTTTCAGGGACCATTCAGTCCCACTGAAAAACTAATCCTAAAGTGTTTGAGATGCTCAGCTTAATGCCTTGCCATCTTGTGCTTTGCCAATGGAAATAACCCACATCTGAATAATTGCAAGCCAGGGTAGCAAGCACAAGGTTCTCAGAGGCGAGCCATCACTGTTTTTTCATTTCTTTCTTGCTGTTATTTCACAGTGTTCTCCTTTTGGCTTTCACGTACCTGATGCCTGAAGGCATAGCTGGAAGTTTCCTGGGAAGGAGTGCAACAAGCTCTGGACATGCTGTTAGTCTGTATTTCTGCTGAAGAACAGTTACTGCTGGAGGGCTGCTAATTCAGGTGGCATGTCAGGAAGAATTAAAGAAAGAAGAGGGAGGAAGTGCAATGGCAGGTCCTGGAGCTGTGCCAGGAAGGAGAGATATCATTGAGCATCAGATCAATCACAGGACACAGCCCTCAGTCTTCCACTTTTTACTGTGTAGAAGCTGGTAATAAATGTTGGGGATTTTTTTTAATGTTTGTTTGTAATGATACTTATATTACCCAGCTGTGTGAAGAGAGACCACTCCTTTAGCAGCAGCCTCATGGGGGAAACTCTGCAGTTATTAAGACCCCAGCCTAGGACACAAGATGGTGTCTGCCTGCTTGCAGCTGTCTTTGCTGACCCCATGTCTCACATTAAGAATGTGCTTGGAATTATCTTTTTCTTGGGCTTTCCAGTTCAGTTTTTAGAGGGAATAAAATGCAGCATAAAAGCAGCATCAAGATTGTGCACAAACTTCAGACAGCATGAGAGCAAGCTAAGATAGAAGAAAATCAATTTGTTTGGGGAAGAGAAATACAATCTTTAGGCATCTTAAATTATTCCCAAATGCATTTATATCATTACATAGTCTCAGTAACTCTCTGAGTAATGCACAGGTGCACAGGTACCACTCATAAAAAATTGTACCCCTACTGCTCCTAAGAAAGAGTTGGTTGCACACAGTGTGCTCCTAGTATAGTCTTAGCTAGGTCAGATCTGGCCCAAGTTCATGGTGACATACAGTACATCAGAATGTCTTTTAGCCATTGTCTAGTGGCTGGTCCCCAGGAGTGATTCACTCATCTCAGTCTGGTTTGTGGTGGAAGGACAAAGAGCATTGGATGATCTTCAGGGTCAAAACCAGCAGAGATGACCTTCTCTGTTGGCCTTCCCTGTTGATCTTAAAGCACAAAGGTGGCCTAGGCTTTTCCTGGCCCTTGAACAGCTCCTGTTCAAGGAAGAGATATGATTAGGTGACATGGGACAGAACAGTGCCTCATGGGGTAGGTGTGCTTCCTGTGCAAGATGAGCCCCAGCAACAGGAAGATAATAGCATGGCTACCAGGCCTTCATGGCAGCAGAGTGAGATGGCTTGGTGATATGCAGTCCCAAGCTGGGCCAGGGAAGGCTTCAACTGGATATGAGGAAGAGTTTCTTCATGGAGAAGGATGGTCAGGCATTGGAACGGTCTACCCAGGGAGGTGGTGAATTCCCCATCCCTGGAGGTGTTTAAGAAATGTGTGGACGTGGTGCTAAGGGGCATGGTTTAGCAGTCGGACTCAGTAGGTCAGGTTGGACTTTATGATCTTGAATACCTTTCTCAACCTCAGTGACCCTACCTTTCCGCACTCCATGCAGCTGAGATGTGCGAGCTTAGTTCAGTGCAATGGTACCTCCCTCTTGTGGCAGACACTTTGCATTGCAAATTGCTCCATTTTAGCAGATTTGCCCTCTCTTCTGGCTGAGGTGGCACGTTTGTGTATTTATTTTTTTCCTTCAAGCTGTGTCTGCTTTCTGTCTCATTACTGAATCAGCAGAGGTTTCATTAGCATCTGATTCAGAAAGAAATCTGGTGCGGCAGACCAGGCGTGGTATTGAGTTGAAATATCACAATTAAAAAAGTCCTTTTTATGCTTGCCATAATCTCCATGGTTGTTTCTAGAGAGAAATCTCTGTGTTTGTAAAGCATCATCGCATTTCGCACCCCCATGCCTCCAGTGGCATTGTATGTGTTTTATTAAGAGAATATGCTCCTTGTGAGCACCTCTGGGCTCATGGGTCTTGTGGGACTGGAGCTACAACCAGGGCTGTGTAATGTATGGCTCTTTAAGGTGGCTGCTAAGCTGAGAAACTGAGTGGAAAAAGCTGCTTTGCTTACACACAATCTGCATTTCAAAACCGAGGATTTTCTCAGTTTATTGAAACATAAAAATAAAGGAATTAAAAAAACAAAAAAACCAAAACAGACTCTAGAACTTTAGGCCAACATTTTCCTTACTTTTTGTATGAAATATCACTCAATTAAAATGATGCTCTGTTGGGTGCTTGCAATAGACACAGAGGAGTTGAAGGACCAAGGCTGCAGAAGCATAGGTGGAAGGGAGGCATGTCTCTGCTCTCCTCTCCAGACCGTTCCCTGGGCCAGCTGCTTGTTTCCTTTATGAGAGCCAAATACAAATATCATTTTGCATTCTGCCCGCATGTTTTTGAGACTTTAATTCTCATATTCAACACCACACATCTCTGTGCAGGGGTGCCCGTGTCAGTAACTTCTCTTCAAACACTTTGACTTCCTGTCTGAAGTGAAAGTGCCCAACAGCATACTGAGTAGCTGTTGGGAAACGTGGGGAAAATTGTGGGTGAGGACTGCAGTGAATGTATATTTTAAAAGTACAGTATTTATTAAAGCCCTCAAAGTCTTCATCTTCTTATCTCTTAGGCAGAACTGTAATTCCCAATTAAGTCTCAGCCTTAAAAAACAGAAGACAAGCAAAGAAAGCACAAGAGGGTTTCATGGGCTTGAACATTCATCATATCCTAAATTACATGAGTACATACGGGTGAGGTCTTTTGTAACATACTGTGTTTAGGTCCTTAATAGGATACTTTTCATACTTTTCTCTTTTCCTCTCATTCATTTTTTTTAAAGGAATAATTGCTAAATTTCTTACTATTCAAGGATAGGGTTTTTTTTCCTTTCAATTAATCTGTGTCCTTTGTGTTTAACAGAATGCAGGTGGGCTTGGGATTCCTGCTCAGTAACAAAACCAAGCTGGAAAATATCCTAAGAGAAGGAATAACTTACAGTCACTTAGTATAAATATCTTGAGGCAAAGCCCCATATAACTGGGGGAGGGACTAGAAGGAAATATGGTGGTTATGTTCCAGCAGGTTGAGGTGGTGATGAGGTATGACCCACAGCTGAACAGGGCAAACCAGGCAATCTGTGGAGGAAGGCTGAGCTTGTGGACTGAGGTGAGTAATACAGCACAATAATAAAAATGTATGTAGGTGTGGAATTAGAGATAAGCAAGTGTGTAGGGTTTGTTTTCAAATAGTGGAATAATACAGCTCACTTCAGACATGTTATCTTACGTGTAATTTCACAAGCTGTGAGACGGAGGCTCCTATGGAACCCAAAGGAAGAAGTGATGCTCTGGTGCTTTCTGGTGTATATTTACTGATGCTAGAAAAGCTTGTTTTAGTGGTATCTGCAGATCTTGCTGGGGTAAGGAAAAACTTCTGGGCTGTCTGCCTCAATTTTTTGAGATCTGTTTTTATGATATTTTCTCTCTTTAACTGTACTGCTATTGTACAATGTTATCAAAAATCAAGGCTAGTTACACGTCCTGAACAAATCCTATTAGACACTCATTCATAGCAAAACATTTCCCAAATTAGATGGAAGATTTTGTTGCTCTGTCTTATGTGCAAATCAAATACCTACTCAGCTGCAAAGGAAGAAAATCTCTGACAGGTTACATGCTTTTGAACTTCTAGATATTTTCATGCATATTATTATAAATGTCTGTGTACTATTAAATACCTCCTGTGAAAACATGCTAGACAAGGGCCTAGCCTTTACCAGTCCAGGTTGTGTTGCTGCTATAACTGGCTTATGAAAAGTTGCTGCTCTTGTTTGTGCTTATTTAAAGTTATGGTATATCTTCATTCCCTTTGGATGACTTGTGAGAAAGATCCTTCTCTTTAGAGATGTAAGAAGAGTTAAATCTGTTACTGTTACATATGTGTGTGTACATAAATATGCATACATGCACAGTCACATACAGGTATATCTCCTTTTGTTCAGACTACTGTAGTGGTGGTGTCAATAGGCTTTGCTGCGCTCCCGGGGTGACAGTTAACTTAAGCTATAGCTCTCGGAATATGCAAAGCTACTGCGCTCCAGTTACCAAAAAGCATCTGGGGAGTCTGATTTCCACTGATTTAAAAGACAGTCAGTACTTAAAGTTCTATGTTTTAATGTGCTAGCACAGGAGAGCACTTAAATCTGTAGGAAATGGTGCCTAATACATTGTGGACCTGCATGGAAATAACCTACTTGGAGCTCATATACCATTTCAGAGGAAAAGACAGACTCTCTCTGAATAGCACACAGAGCAGAGTCAGTTCTTTTCACGCTGTCACCACCTTGTACAGTTTTTCATCCTTGCATTTGTGTGTGTAGAAAAATGATTGGGATACTGTTGCTGTCAACTAGGTAAAAAACACAGGAATCTCAGGGCACCCATTGCTGAAGATTTCAGCAGCCCCGGCTTGGTTGTGTTACACAGTAAGTTCTGTGTTAGGACCAGGTGCTCTGAAACTTCACATCCAGCATTAAGTGTATAGTGTAAAACATATCTGCATGTCTGTTCTACTGTATGGCTGGGAAAAGAGCACGTCCACGTTCTTCCTGTTTTAAAAATGTTCACGTTGACTTCCTCTTCCAGAGGATCTGTGTGTTGGGGAAATCCAGTGTTGGATTTCTGGCATGGATGAGGTTTTTAGTACTGCAGTGAAACTTGTTTCCAAGTTCCACAAAAATCAGAAATTGAATGCAGGTGTGTCTAGGCAATCTTCTCCGTCCTCTTGGGTTTAATTTCCACCTGGGACAAATTGTGATCTTCCAGCAGCTGAAGAAGGCAGGGGATGGGCTGGCAGAACAAACACCTGATTTGGCAAACACCTAAGATGTGGTACAATAATCATGGGGCAGATTAACACTAAATATTATTGCTTTGCCCCAGCTGTTGGATTTCAATTTGTAGTGGTGCAAGAAGAGTTAATTTTAGCTTAATGCTTTGAACTTTATCAGGTAGATGGACATTGGCCTGGTTTTTAGGGTAATTCTTTGATCATAGACTTACCTCACAGGTGTTTTATTTGTTAAGTCACTGTAGAGTGAATTTGAGACCATCTGAAGCAATTGTTGTGAGGACCCAAATGCAAAAGACAGAAAGATAGGTTACTCAAGGAAGACAAACTTCCATTGCTAAAACTTCAACCTCTTGTATGCGGAGGCAAAACGAGTTTTGTTCTTTGTTTTTTCCTCTAACTACATTGGCTTTTTTCTGAGGCAATTTATTAGGAAACACACATTTGCAGTGACACTATGCGGTTATACTTTTAGCCTAATAACATGCTTGTCAAAATCAATGCTTTGGCCATCGAAGAAAGCGAGCAATCTCTTTGTATTTATTAAGACCAAAACTGACAAAATCCTAAGCTCTCTGGTCTGAACTCAACTGGTACCCCATCTTGAACAGCAGACTAGAGACCTTCTGGGGTGCCTTCATCCTGAGATATCTTATAACTTGAAAATATCACAGACTTGTCAGTTAATGGGATCTCTTCTGCAGGGAAGGAAGAAGAGGCAGATGAGACTTAGTCTAGTACATACAGCTTAAATGTTTAGTTTGGGATCTGAAATTCCCACTTCTCTTTACAAAAAGGATGTTGGTGTTCTCTCTGACAGAGAAATTCAGACTGCGCCTGATTTTTTTTTTTTTTTTTTTTTTCCATGTTGAATGCTTTCCCCATATCCCCAAACACTAGGCTGTTTGTTTTCCTTGGCTTTATGGAATACTTAAAGAGATTTTGTTGAAGCTTGCACATATGAAAGGGATTTGAAAGGCCTTCTTTCTGACCTGCTAAACTCTGTGTCCCTCTGGGGTTTGCCTAAGATTTGAGCTTTTATCTTGTTAAGCTATGCTGAAAGAGCATGGTGTGGCATTTTAAGTTACAAAAATACTGCTGTCCTTCTATTTTACATTTCTGAAGGGAAGTAAAAATGAATTGTTCCTTAGGAGAAACTTACTTTTACTCCTGTTTGCTACAGGGAAAATGGATCTGAAGTATGCTGAACCATGAGTTCAAGGAGGTCAATGACATTTTCTATTCATTATTCCTGTTTTGTTTTTTAAATTATTTTTTAATTAAACAGCAATCTCTTTACACATTAAAAAAAAGGTATCACCATTACAAAGATTTTTGCCTGCTGAATGGGGCAGAGTGAGGATGCAAACTGGTTGGAGCCAAACCTTTTGGGATCAGCAGTATTAGCAGTCTCTGATCATGGGCAACAGGATACATGGACAAGCAAATGGAAGCTCTTGTGCCAGAACCAGGAGCAGGACAGGCTGTCCCCACCACTCCTCCCTATCGTTTGTAAATTAGTTGCTAGGACACTTGTCTGGGGTTTGGGAAATCCAGGCTGAGGGACCTACCCTGTCTGAACCATGTAGATTGAGTGCATGTAGGTGCTTCTGCTGCTCCTCGCTTCTCTGAAGGTTTTGATCTCTGTCTTTTGCTGTGGCTTCTCTGGTTCTGTTAAGTGAATGTAGACATTTCATAAAGCAAACACTTTGAAATCATCTTGTGATGGGAAATCTGTTAGGTAATAATTGCAGACTAGCTGGAAAGTTTCAGGTTTGGTTTTGTTTGATTTTAGTCTGTTTTCTCATGACAAATATTTCAGTCGGAGCACCATCAATAAGATGTTACAAGCTTTCACTCCCTGTGCTAAGAAGTGATGTGTTCCACAAAAGCCTGTGTATCATACCATTGTAATGATGTACAAGCAAGTGCTCTGGTTACCTTCACCGTGAGCAGGAAGAGCTTGGAAAGTCAGCGCATACAGTGTGAACATTAATAGAGATATGTACAATGCACAGGTGCAGGGATGTCTTGTGAGCTGGTCAAGAAGATCTTGGCATTTTTTAATTTTTTTTTAATGGTGGGATATAATATTGCGTTATATGCATTCATTTCTTCCTAAGCAGCTTATCATGAATTCTGGCAGGCATACAGCCAGCTCAGCATGATGTAGAAATGCTTTGGAAATTTTTTTTTGAAGCTTGCATAAATGCATGAGAGAGGAGTTATTCTTGAAAGTTACTTGCTGTAAATGTGTATATTGTGCTTGTGAAAACAGCTTTATGATTTGTATGCAAGCATGAGAACCTACATGAGGCCAGAAGTTCCAAAGAGCGTAAGTGAACTTGCTGGTCTGGGCAGCTGAAGACCATTATTGTTTCTGTCCGCTGTTGGAAACATGGCTGTAACTGTACTTATAGAGATCCATGCTGCCTTGCTTTATCTGTGTGTTCTCTTCAGAAAATGTGGCTTAGAGATTCTGTCCAGAGCATCTCTGCTAATGCTTGTTTGAATTCAGAGTGAAGTCAGTGATTTCAGAAGTATTATTAATAATTTGTTATAAAATATTCAAATCCATGGTTTGTATAGGCCCTTTTTTCCAATACTAGGGAAAACTGCAACAAAGTTTTCCAGCCTGCATTTAAATACAGGGATAACACAGAGAACCAGTTTGGTGTGTGGAAAGTTAGGGGTGTTAGCTCTCTCTTTAGGCGCTGTAATACTTGTACACTTGCAGCCGTCAGTAATTTCCCCTCCCAGCACCATATGAAAGAGAGAAGTCATTCTCCAAAACAAAGACAAGTTGAAGATTGCTTTGCTGTCTTGTGGCCTTTGGGTAAAGGGAACGTGGCAGGCTTGGCAGCAAGGGCATGGGTCTCTGCAGGCTGACCAAGCAGCACAAACCCTGATCGTTGCTGCCACCTTGGGCATGGACTGTGCCTGACCTCTGCCATCTTCAAGGCTGTTAGCAGAAATTAAGAGCCTTTCTCTCTGGCTGTGCTTCCTCTGACTATAGCGCTGAATTTTCAACTAGCAGCCTGGCTTTTCTTCCTGCTTATCGTGGAGGAGTATTTGTGATGTTGCTGCTTGGATTGTTTGATGTTTTATTTCTAAAATGAAACAAAAATAACACTGATGCATCACATGTTTAAAAATGTGTCCTATGATGAGCTTTCTTATCTTCAATAGTGAAAGACTGAGCATCTGGTTGTAGTTCAGAGCATTTAATGCAGATGCGTCTCCTGGGAGAAGTTTCCATTTGGCTTTTGCAGGTGGGAGAGAAGAAAAAAAGGAAATATTGGAAAGACTCCTGCAACAGCCTGCCTTTCTTTCTTTCCTCCTCAGTTGTTTGAAAATAACTTGTGGGGTGGGCAAGTCATTTTTTGTTTTGTAGAGGTGCTGCTGTGTTAGACCACAGAAAGATAACATACTCCTGGTGTGAACCCACATTCATACCTCTGCATGCTGCTTAAAATTGGAGAGTGGGAAAAAAAAAAAAGCAAAAATGGGATAGCAATGCATGGACATTAACACACAGGCTTTTTATGCTTCCAAATAATACTAGTGCTTTCTTTCTGCTATTGTACTAAGAAGCTGACCTGGTTGGAAGTGCGCTATGCCAGGAACAGAACAAAAAGTCTCTGCCTCAGAGATTTGGGTCTAAAGGCAAGTGAGGGCAAACGAGTCGTGCTGCAGGAATATCTGTAGTGCTGATTAAAAAGGGCAGTCCTAGAACTTGACCCTGATCAGCTACCATCATGGGAGGATGGAGTCAGTCTGGTGGCTGCTTTTGACACCCAGTATCGTCTCTATTTCCATGGTGATGCAGATTATGGGATGAAGGGTGGTCAGGGACAGACTGCTTGGAAATGCAGGAAGGGATAGTTGTACTTGTGGCCCTGGGGCCTGTGGGGAAATTTCTACATGCATTGGCTACTGTGGAAAAGTAGCACTGTGGTCAGGCATGCTGACCTAAGCTAAAGCCGATAGTCATAATGAGAGGACACACATCTGCAGGAGTGTAAGAGGAGGGCTGTGGGCTGCTCTTCTGTGGTATGCAGCCTTTCCCAGAGCACTAACTGCACTGTGGATTTTGAATGCTGAGCTCAGGATTTCACCATGGCCTTCACGTAGTTCAAGGTCACACACAATGAAGCCAGCATTTTGAATTTTGAAACTCAGCACTGAAATTGTTGAAGAAAATAGAGTAAATTAGGCATTTGCTGCTAATTTTGGAGAGTGATGGGCTCATGGTTGCATGCAGATGCTGCTGATCTGAAAAGGGGAGCTCTTCCCCTGTGGAAGGCTGGAAGCACATTTGAGAAGCAGCATATGCTGGCCACGTCAGCACTGTGTGTACAGTATTTGTGATAGTCAGCTTTCATGCTTTCTTTCACAGTCTTATAAAAGGTATAGGCTTCTTGTTAGCTAATAAAACATGCTGTGTAGCTTAATTAATTTCCTAGGGGAGGGAAAATCCCTGTGGATTTAAATTATGTGACGACTCATGCATTTAAACAAACACTGTAAGCACCAAGCAGGCTCTGGAAGATCTCTTGACTCCGAGTTACACAGGATTGCTTCCATCCATCTCCTCAGCACTCCAGCACACATCACCTGCGCTGTGGATCTTTATATTGTGAAGGAGATAATGCTTTGTACCCCAGAAGCTGCCGTTCCTCCTCCACAAACATGTCTTCGTGACACCTCCGCTGCCTTCCGAAGCAGCTGGCAGCTGACTAGCATTCACTGCATTATTAGCAGTTAAAGCCAAAGTTGCCTGTCCCAGGAGACTAAGAAAAAGCAGACAGAGCATCTGTTAATTTGCCTCTGGCTGTATGGCTGCATATTTACCTCTAGCCATGTTAAATATGGTTAGATGTTATCAATGCTATGCAGCTGTCCCCACGTGAGGGGCAGAGTGTGTGGGGTCTAGAGAGGCCTGCCTGCCCTGCTGTCCTCTTCTGCTGGTGGTTCATGTCCAAAGCTGCTATTCATTTTGGGGTTTTGAATGCTGTTCCTTGTAATCTGACTTCTGCTTCCCGGTTAAGTGATGGAAGAAGTTTCTCTGATCAGTGGTTAAAAGTTGAGTTCTTGAGGCATTCATTCATGGAGATACCTGAATCCAGTTTTGCATGTGATTTCACTCATGTTAATAACTGAACATGTAGTTACATACTACAAAAAAGAAGACACATCTATGGCCCACTAGGAAAAGCTGAATATTTTTGCAGAAACCTGCATAAGTGTAGCATATGATAAATTTTAAAAATAGTCTCTGTGGGAATGGCATAAATTCTGGATCTGTGCAGCTCCTAGCTTGTTAAGAAGCAAGAGATTTCCAGATCTGGGATGCTGCAAATGAAAATGTATGAGCAGGGAGGTGGTAAACAAGTAAAAATCCCATTGGATCTCTTCATGGAGGCTTTGGACTGCAGGTGGAGGCTGAGGGCCACCAACACCTGAGGAACCTCTCTTGGCAGAGGTCCTGATTCCAACTTGCAGCAGCACTGAGACCAGTAGGTTTAAAGTCAAAAGAATCACTATGATCCTTGAAACTGACCTTCCCTGTCAGATAGGTAGGAGAATTTCATTTTTATGAAATTTTTATTTTTATGAATTTTTATTTCAGGCTCATGCCTGAAATCTTTGACCCAACTCAAGTGTCTCTCTTTTGAAATGCCCAGGACTTTGACTAAGTAAGAACCAGAACATTGAAAGCTACCTTGTTCTCTTGATCAACATAAAAAGAAATTTGTTCCTTCATTTTAATTTGTGTTTGGTCAGATGGATCTTGCTGTGAGTGGTTTTTTTTTTTTTTTTTTTTTTGTTTGTCTTCCCCCCATTTTATGGTAGAACAGTTAAACAGTTCAGCTCTAGATATAATTCTGGATAAGTTTTGTAGTTTCAACTGCCTCTGTCTTAAGCTATAAGGTCGTTTTTTTTTTTTTAATTATTTTTTCCCCCCCCCCATCTTACAAAGCTATTATTTTTACCAACTTTGGTCAATTGTTTGGAATGTGTGTGGAAGAGGTAAACTTCCTCTTCCACTGTCTCCTTTGGTGGTGAATTTGCACTTATTTCTACTTGGGGTGTTCCTTCTCACCCACCCCAGATCTGTGTTTGCTATCTTTATTAGTGCGTGACTCTCCATCTTACTTTCAGCTTTGCGGATTGGGTGCTCTGTGATGGCAAATTGTGGCTGAATGACTGTGTGGGTAGTCCTGTGTTAATTTCCACATAGTCCTGATATAATCTCCATGTTTTTGCTAATGATGACAAGGATTGGGTGGGTGGTGCTAAGTGACTAAGCTACCTGCTTTATGAGCTGCATAGCATCCCCTCAGGATTGCAATGCTTTGGGTCAAACTCTGCTGATGAATTAAACTTGAAGCAGCTCTGGAGGTGATAAAAAATTTTAGAACTTTAACTCCCTGCCATCGTTACATCCTCTCTCATTCTTTTTTTCTTTATTTTTTGGCTTAATATGGGCCTTTTTTCAGCCTGTGCTATAGAAGGGGCAATTGAGTTTTCTCTTCCCATGACACATGAAAGAGAATGGATGGATGCTGCTTTTGCACTCTTCTGCAATCACATTCTCAGAAGTGCCACCTCACCAAGACAAATCCAGTCCTCTCTTTTGGGACTAAGTGGTAAATTGATGCAGAGGGCCATGAAACAAGCTCATAAATTAGTCTACTTAAAAGGCTGCACTTTACATATTTAAGGATAATTGGACCATCGTGACTAATACATTGAATGACAAAATCTCAACAGGAAAGTACCCATCTATGTTCACCTCCTATCCTTAGCTTAAATAGCAGGAAGTTCTAATTATTTCTCCCATCCTTTTTATCCTACTGGATGTGATCATGGAACCTGGATTTTTTTTTTTTTTAATGTAAAACGGTCTGTCTTAACTACACTGTAATGGCATTAAGGAAACAGATGTAAACAAGAGACTTACTATTGTTTATGTGGCCTTGTATATGACATGCCAAAGGCATCAATTCTATTGTATCCTGGCCTTGTTCAGCAGTGAACTAGAAAAAAAAGAAATAATATAGCAGCTTCTTCTGTGAACAGTGCAGCAATCCTATTTGCAGGGAGAAGGCTTTTGTCATTAGTACATTGGCTGCATCAAACTGATGATGATCTTGAGAACAGATACCTATGTTGCACAGTCCTGTTTCCATGACAGTAGCCAACAGTTCTGTGATGGGGACAGGAAGGCAGCCTTCCCTTGAAGAGCACCTGGTTACCTACAGTTATCCCCAGAGAATATTTCAGATTCCTAATTATTTGCCTTTCTATGCAGATCCAGAAATGGACACTGAAAAATTCTATTATTCTTATCAAAGCATGCTGATATAAGAAAGAGCTAATGTTATCTTCCCACTTTAATGCCTCTCTATAGCGTGATCCTGAGATGTGATATACAGCCTTCAATTAGATGAAAATTGGCAGGAAATTAGAAAGTGGAAAGGAAGCAAGTAGTGAGAACCTGAAGTTTCTATGCCTTGAAGGCAAATGAGCAATCTTGCTGGTAGTCATCAGTATTAGATAAGTAGTATACGCTATAAAATATCAATTAAAAATAAGACAGTAAAGAAAGTCATTGCTATGTGGTGTCCTAGGGGCGACTGTGTGTTCAGCTACGTAAGAAAGACGTATATGAAAGTTAACAATGGGAAGCTACTTCTGTCTCCCTTTGCTGATGCAGTGGGCTGACTGATGCTGTACAAATCCTACCCTCTGTCACCCTTTGGGGTGCTTCATCCTTCCTTGTGCTCGGTTGTCTCAGTGAAACAGATGTTCTCTTCTATGAGTGGGAATTCACAGATCTGGACAATAGCATGGGAAAATAAAACAAGCCAGAAAACTCCTGTAGGTTGATTTATTTTATTTATTTTGCGATTCAAGTTGTCTTTTATTTTGATTTTTCTCCTTTCTTATTTTTAAAAGTAGTCAAGAACAACCATATGACAATAATAAACTGAAGAAAGGATATTTCAGGAACCAGATTCGTCCAAGCAGATTGTGGTGCCAGGAGGATATACCCAAGTATTGTTTTTCCAGCCTGGAAGCTAAAAATGAACAGAATAATATGAGCTGAAGAAAAATCTTACTTGAGAGCATTTAGGTTCAGTTGTGTTTGTACTCAGAAAAAAATAACCAATAAAAACTCTCCCCTCCAACTTCTTCTGGATCCATTAAGCATGTCAAGCAAGCAGGATGATGCTTTCATTTGCTTCTCTTCCCATTTTTTCTGTATATATTTTCTCTCTCACCTCTCTGTATGTACAAACAAGCTTGACATCTGTCCAGCTCGCAGATAAAACTAACTCAAACCTGTGTAATGATCTCTAGACAAGCTGATGGGGTCCAGTTTGCTGCAGATGTTCTAGTGCCTAAAGCTACACCTCTAAGGCTTATCTTCAGCTGTCTCTGTACTACCAACCTCTCTCGCTGCAGCATCTGATAGCGTGAGCTTGGGCATGAGACAGCTCTTACTATGCATACCACCACCATTTTAGACCTAGTGGTCTTCTCATGCAATAGCTTCCAGCCTCTGTGAGGTTGGTATTACATTATCTGACCCCAGTGCCACTCCTGGCTACCTTCCCTTGTCTCCCAGTTCTATAAACAGATTTGAGTCCTCACACCTTCCTTTCTAGTAAATGCCATCTCACTCTGACTTGCACTATTTTTTATTTTTTTTTTTTAGTCCATTATTATCTTCCTGGTCTTTGTTGCATGTCTCCAAGCTCCATGCTGTATTGTCTCTATTCTCCTGTCTTTTCATATCAAGCTATTCCAACTGATGTATTTCCTCCTCCTGATGCTTTTAATACTTATTCTTCTCAACCCACCGTTGCTTCTTCAGCTTTAACACCTTTACTTCTCCCAAGCTGAGGCTTGCCTGTTCTCCCTTGCTTTGATTCTCTCCATCCTATCCTCATCATATCCCAGATACCACTCAGCGTGTTTCTGTGTTCATATGTGCATCTTTCTCCTCAGCATAGCCAGAAGCAAAATCAAACTGCATCCTTCATCCAGTTTCTCTCTTTCAGCAGTCAGTCTCTAGAAGGAAAGTCTTGCATCTTCTCTGCCCCTAGATCTTGCTTTTACCTTCCAAATTGAATTGGCATGGCTGACCTTTTTCATGCTTCCACAGCAGGTCCCTGTTCCTTTTCCTCTCCCCTCCTGGTGTGGGAGAGGATCTGCAACACAACCCAGCTGCCACCTTTTGGCATGGGTAGTGGTGCATCTCCAGCCTCCACAGCATAGCCTTGCCAGTCACCCCTCCATCTCCCATTTTTGAGTGACGTTTCTTCCTGAGATACAAAACCTGCTCATCAGCTCGTGCAACTTGATTGCTATTAAAGCAACAGGGAGCCGTGCTGAGTTGCAACTCCTGAGGAGCCAGCCCCTGCTGCTTGTATGTTATTTAAGTGATGCAAATGTTCAAAGTTCAAAATGTTGGCTTTATGCTTTTCTTCTCAGACCTGTCATACTTTTTCTGTAGTGATATGATATCACTTAAATATATTCAAATTATATAATGCTTGAGAGTTATTTACTCTTCCCTAATTAACGTTAGACAGACATGTGGAAATCTTGTGAATGATGGTGAATTTGCTTCTCACTGGTGTCAAGTTCAGCATGGCATAAATAAGAAAAACTGGGGGACATCTCTGCCATTACTTAGCACTGATGCTGAGAGAGTGGGGCTTCACTGCAAACTGAACTACCTGCAAAACGAGAGCTCCCCATGTGCTCTCATGTATTTTGTCTGGAAGTGCTTCAGAGCATCCATCTTCTCCCAAGGTGACACAAGGTCTTGTGGGGCATGGGGCACAGCATCAGCCCCAACAACCCCATGATAGCTGCTTGCTGGGCTGTGACAGCAGATCCCCGCAGGAGATGGGGAAGCCTTTGCTGTATTTTCAAGCAGTCAGACACAAGGCAGGCTGTTGCTTTTGTGAAGTGAAAGGAAATTGCTCTCTGAGGGGCAGCCTTGGGAGCATATATATATTTCTATAAATGAAGAGCTCATGTTATGAGAACAAGTGATGCCATAGGTAGAGAGTGATGGGCTCGTTGCCATGGGAACCACTCTTTCTACTTGAATAGCAAAACCAATAATTGCTGCAAACCTACACTGTGTGTTTGGAGTTTGGACCTTTTTGCCATGTAGGTTTTGTGAGAGAAGATGCAATGGATTCTGCAAGAAAACAAAACACCTGTGGCTGCTCTGTGTTGCTCCTGGCCTGCCTCAGATGCTGTGAAGTGATACATTAATGTCATGCCTTAAATGAAATAGGGGCTTTGACCTGCCATGCCAAAGGCATGATCCTGTTGACCCCTGCCTTTGTTTTAGGGGCACAACACCCATTCTTTTAGGAATGATAATCTAAACAAGGGCTACTGGCACTGGTCACAGTTGTTGGCATTGGTAGATTATGTTGCCTGACTAAGATGTGAGAAGTGTCGGGGCTACCCAGTTATGATGTGTTTGACTCATGTTCTCAGAGTAACTATGTATAGCTTTGAATCCCTCCCCATGGGGCGATTTTGGAGTGAACTCGTGAGCCAGGCTCTTCCTTGCTGTAGCTCTCCTCTCAGGGACAGCATGAGAATTGACATTGATCTGTAGTCATGGTGCCAAAATAAGATGTTTTTTGTATTTACACTAGAAACATGAAAAGGTGCGTTGATTTATATGTAAATATTTTTATGTTTAGCAATGTGATGTATTCAGCAAAATGATTTAATTATGACAGAATATAGTTCATGAGCATTTACTCCCTCAACTACTTTCAGTCGTGCTGATCTTTCACTCCTTGGAGCTCCAGGGGTCTTATTAAATCCTTTGGTTTACAAAATTTATCAACAGCCTGAAAATAAACAAGAAAAATGCTTGGAAGATAACTTGGTTTTTCCCCCCTCCCATCACCAACAACTTGTTTGTAAGGTTTTTGTTTTCTTCCAGATTGGAGTGTCTCATAAGGAGGCCACTTCATTCTTGAAATACCTTTGGTGGGTTTTTTTGTTTTGTTTTTTTCCCCCTCTCTTTAAGACAGAGCATGTTATTTTATGCATGGGGAGCCTGAGAAACACAGGTGTAAAGGCCTGGGGTGCCATTAGAGCCACTAGACTCACTCTGATAGTGCAGAAGTAGGTGTTGCGATGAACAGACCACTAAAAAATTGCATCAGTAGACTTCTTCCAATTGCTAGTTTTCCTGAGGCATGTTCTGGGCATGTAAACACTTGATGTGAGTCATCACTCAATATCTTAGCATGTACTGGTCCCAGTTTTGCCATACAGATTTAGTGTAGTTTGGTCTGGCCACTGATTTGACATCTACAATTGTAGGATACTGATAGTGAATCTATGAAGAATTTGTTTCTAGCCTCTTAAATTCATGTCAAGTAGTTTTGTGAGTTTGAGGGTTATTATCTTCAAAGCACTGAGAAGAAAAACGGCCTTACACTGAGCAGGTGACAGTGTTACTGAATATGGCACAAAAATAATCTCTGCATTTTAGCACGTTGTAGGTAACCCATTTGTTTCATGAACTGGCGAAGTTTGTAAATTGGACTTTACCTTCCAGAAGGCGAATCAGTCACAGTTCTAAGTTATTTAGGGAATTGTTGTACTCATGTTTCAGGGAAAGTTGAGTCCTGATTTCTTGTACAACTTAATGATGGCTGATAAAATTTCAGATGAGACTAGTCCTTAGCTGGGGGGAGCCAGCAAAGATCTCAGCTGGGACAAATCTGTGTCAGAACAATCTTTGTAAATCCTATGAAGTCAGTAATAACTTAAATGCTCTTATTCTGGGTAGGCAAAATGAATCCAGAAATCAGCTTTCTCTAGTGAATAGGAGCAGAAGGGTTATTTGTTTCTTAGCTTACCTGTTTATAGGATTACTTCAAAACGATCTGGAGTGTTTCCATTGATTTGTCCTTCCACACCCCCTCAATAAAAGTCCTATTTCCCATCCCTGATATCTTAGTTGTTAGAACAGTCTTCTAGTGTCCTCTCCAACAACTACCTTTCTATTTAGGAGTACGCATTTGTTACTTCCTTTGGGCTAGCAGTGCTGCCCAGAGCCTAATTTCAATGTTTTTTGGAGGGTGGGAGCATGAATGGTATAATACTATCTAATATGTAATTCTCCATAATGTACTCACAAAATAAACAGGAATTTGCAATTATGATACAACAGTCATGAAAATAATGAGTCATAACAGAAAAATGAGACTTACTGCTGGACTGGATGAAGATGATGCTCTTTACGTGGAGACCTTTTCCCTGCCCCAGTGTGACAGGACTAGGAGACGTCTGCTCTGTCTGCTTTTTTCTGGGAGAAAGGATAGGGCTAAAAGCCCTATTGAACAGAACACTGATGAAGTCACAGCCTGGTCTGATCCTGTCTCACAGCTGACCAGGCTCACTATGCAGCAAACTCTTTCCCTGGTACTCATTCCCCTAAGTATTAGGAGGGCAGCCCTTGGCACTGGTCAGAGACTCATCTCCATGTGTTTCTCTGAAGAAGGTAGGAAGAGGCAGGATGGAGAGGTTCAACAATTCCTCCTCCCCCTTATTTTGAAAGACAAAAGGACTGTTCCATGTTTTGTGACTTTTTTTTCTCCACTTTCCCATTAAGAGTACCTATTCCTTTTTGGTCATTTACGGAAAAATGCTTGTTTCCAACTTTCTGGGAGCCTCTCTGGGAATTTCTGATGAGCTGACCTAAATTGGTGCCAAAGTGGGTCCTTGATGGCAGGTCCCCTGTCCACCCTCTTTGCAGAACATCGCTTTTTTTGCCAACGAGCTGTTATGGAAGATGTCAGCTTTGCCAGGAAAACAAACAAACTCCCTGACACAAAACCATAAAGCTGATGTGAAACAAGCAACGGTCTGTTCTTTAAACTGTGCCCACACCCCTCCACCCTGATAACTGGGAGTAATTGGGGTTTTGATAGATGAAGTATGTTACTCTACTTGCTCATTTCAGAGCCTTTTTTTGCCTACTTGAAATTCATAGGAATTCTTGTTCTTGAGCCTGTTTACTCTGCAGATGATGAATATGTACCTGCCTTGCTGTAAAATGCTTTCACAGTTTCGTTTCTACTTTATTTATTGAATATCTTCCATCTCCTTTGTCTTGTTAGCAAAGAGTTGGTGGCTGGAGCAGGCTTCATTTCTAGGAGTGATTAACTTTGATTTTCCTCTTATACACTGTAATCAGTGCCTGCACACTGGAAAGCCATCTTTTAGCCTCTAAATCAAGATGATTACTATCCTTTTTGCTGAGTTGTTTCCAAGCTTTCAGTACATTGTTGTAAGTTAGAGAGATTCTCATACAAGTTCGTGCAGGGGATGGAGCTAGAATCATGCAGGACTATTTTCTGATCCTAATGTATCAACTGTCTTCTTATTTAGGACTATCTGTACCCTGATATGCCTTTCTGTATATAGCAAAATCAGGGTGCGGACAAAGCTGGTGGTAACCTATCAAGAAGGCCAACTAGTATTCACTTGTTAGTATCTTTGCTTATGGGAATAACAGAGAAACTTGGTGACTATTTTTAATGCAGTAGCACAATTTAACAGGGATTTCCTTAATTTCTGCTACCAGCGTCCTTGATCTTTGGGGACAGGATAAATTAATTACAAGGGAAGTCACAGGGTAGCATCCTGTGACTCCAACACACAGTATTGCTCCTTTGTAATATACAGTCCATGCTCAATGGCCTTTTTCAATTTACTTGGTAGATGAGGCAGTGACTCCAGTGAGGATACAATACCGTCACCTTTTATAAAGTGATGATTTTTTCCTCTCTTGCCACCTTTACAGAATGCTTCAGGCCCTTCTCCCCAGAGTGTGAAAGGAGACCTTTCTAAGGACTTGTCCTGTTCTTGCACTGTCTTGGACACTTGCTGGTGAATAAACCACTTGAGGATAGTGGCTCTTTGGTCCTGCACAGTATAGCCATCCCTATGTCTTATTTTCCCTCTCCTGACCTACAACTGCATACAGTCAGCATGCAAAACAAAACTTTCTACAACCACAGGTCTGAGCCTCTGCTTTTACAAGTGACTACACTGAGCAATCCCCACCATCAATGACTCCATGTATTTAAATGCACAATCTGGTGCTCTTTATCATTATATTTCCATTAGTCCTATCTTTGATGCTGCCTACTTTTTTTTAGATAATTTTGTTATTGTCCTCCTTGCTAGCAGTGAGTTTCTACTTCAACATCTTGGTAGGGAATGTGCTAATGACGCAATGTAATTAATTAAAACACTGATGAATGAGAACAGAAAAAATGAAAAGACGGATCTATAATGAATTCTGCTTCTAATTTTCCTCTGGCCTGATGAAACCTTTCTTCAGCCCAGCTGGTTGCAGTCACTTTAACCACTTGAAATTTCCTGCATTAATTCTTAATTCATTCAGTAAACCTCTGTGGTAGCTTCACCAAGAAGTGCAAGGAAGATGCAGTGTACCAGATCTCCTTTCTTTAGAAGATAAGTTTTTCATCAAAGAACGACAAAAAGGCTGTTCTGATGTAACTGGGATTGGAAAACTACATGCTAAATATTGTCTCCTTTTATGTCTTAAGTTACTCTATTTTTCTTTTTCTTTTTCCCCCACCACAACTTTTTCTGAACCTCTGTGTGCTAGTGAGGCCAGATTATCATACCTTGAGGGTTGTCTTCAAAACCCTCCTTCTCCCTTTTTTTAAAAACAGTGTTTTCTGTGCTTCCATGCTGGACAGCCTTCCATGATGGAGCCAGCTGTGCTGCCTTTGCCTCTCTAACATGGTTGTCCTGGACAGAAATTGGCAAAACCATTTCATCTTAGATGTTAGATGGAACCTCTATTTTCCTTCATCCTTGTGGCCTCTTGCTTTTAGCAAGTCAAATACTCTGCTCTTCTTCCCTTTGGGAATCCTTTCCCACAGCTTTCTAACATGGCATAGGCTGAAAACTCCAAGCAGGACTTCTCTTTTATCTTGCATGTGTGGAAACATCAAGCCTCTTGCAATTCAAAGGCTGAGCTTTTCTGTTCAGCTTGTATTTCCAGCAGCTCCCTTCTCTCTGAGTTGTGCCCACAAACTAACACTGTTTTATCTCTTTAATCCTCTCAGGGGAATTAACCCAGCATTGCTTCATCCCAGACTATTTCCTAGAAGCAGCTCTTTTATATTGCCTTCATTAGGTGACAAAAAAAGGATCTCTTGTTGGTTGTAGTGACAATGCAGTCTGCTGTCTGTCAGCTCACATTCAGACCCCCATCTCCAATACGAAGAGCATATGGAGCAAACTCTTCACCAATGTGCTCAGCTCAACAGCCAGGCTTGAACTTTGCAGGTGTTCAGATCCTCAACAGGACAGTGACACAGCAATTATGTCAGTAGAAGTTGTTATAAAGCAGCGTGTGTATCTGATCATTTTCCATGCTGAGTATTGGAGGGTATTGTCCAGAGCAAAGCATCTCAGGTTAAGGACAGGAAATGAGGCCAATTCAGTGATGACATCCATCACGTCAATAGTGATGAGTAAACAAAACGTCACAGCTCCTTGGCAAGGCTCCTGGAGCTAAGTAACGCTAGTGGTTAAACTAGCTTGAGACTGCCAGAGTTGTGAAATATCATTATGGTAATTTGGTAGAGGCAATAACATTAACTGAAGTCTAGGATGACTTGTAGAATTTGTCAGATTAGGGCAATTTGTGGATGTAATAATATTTTGATTCATTATAACTTTGGCTTGGAGCACTTAATTTCATGTGTTTATTTAATTCTTTGCGATTGAATGTCTCATGTTGCATATACCTTGCTTAGATTTGTAGGCACTTAAGAGAAAGAAGATGTAATTTTTATACTTGCCTTGGAAATTTTGGTACACTAGCTGGATTTTTTCAAAGCTCTTCTGTGATTAAGGACAAAAAGCACTACTCACTTCTGGGGTGCTTGGTGTTGGCTGAGAGCTCCTGAGAAGTCCTCTGCATTACCCAGTGACGTATGAATACTTATTGCATTCAAAGTACCTTGTGACACGCACAGAGAAGGATACATTCCAGCACAAGAAAAGCATTCTCATCTCCAGGCAGCTCTGGCTGCTTTTCAAGAAGCAGATGCCTTGTGATTTCAAAGGCAGGGAAAGCCTGGCACATATACTGCAGCTTCCTGGATGATGGAGTCATGGCATGCCATGCAAGGCACTGGGCACACTGTCAGCAGTAAAACTGGTCCTTTGTGGAGAGGTTCTGTGTTAAGGGAGAAGTGCAGTTGTTTTTTTTTTTTTTTTGCTTTTCTCTCCTTTCCTCTTGGATCCTCTTGAAATAAGAGTTTTCAGGGTGCTATAAAGCTAAAGCATCCTGTTGCTTTGAAATAAAAATATGTGCAAAGGCAGCTTGCACTGTATCCCTATGTGGATACTTTTTAGAACTCCTCCTATTCAGAAAACTCTTGTAAATGCTTTCAGCCTGCTTTGTTCCCACTCCAGATCAAAGCTGCATGAGATCTTCAGTTAAAATAAATAAATAAATAAAGAGATCAGTTTCTTTGGCTCATATTGTTCCCTAAGCTGAGAGTTTGGCTCCTTGAATTAAGGGAATCCTCTACGCTCTGAGGGAAGAATTTCTCATCAGTATAGTCATGGAAAACTCACCCACATATCTGCTGGAGCCTGCACATAGCCAGGGTTGCAGCCCTGGATCTCGTCCATTTTTCTGCAGAGTAGTTCTTCTGCCACTGCCATAACTGAGTATCTGAGAATAAACCAAGAATTTACCTTTGCTCTGGGGCTTGCTTTGACTGAAGCTGCAGTTCCAGGGAGTTGCTAACCGAGGTCCTTTGACCATTCTTCAGAGAGATGGATCAAGAATAGGAGTTTTATTTTAAAGTACTTGAATTGGTATTCAGATTCTTAATTTCAAAATCTGCAAAGGAACCTGGTTCCCAGAAAAGATATACCCCAAAACCATTTTTCAGAATCATTCCACTACCTTAAAAGGTATTTCAGGATTTGATACCTGAAAGGTGGAGGCATCTGAAGTCGTTACTTCAGAAGTTCTGTTCTGTATACCTTTTGCTTTTTTTTTATAGGACAAAATTTGCTGCCCAGAAATCATTTATTAGAGAGGGGAAAAAAAGAAGGCAGAATTCTATAATGTTCTCATAAAAGTATCATCCACCCTCATGTGAAAATCACACAGAACAGTTTAGTTCTACAGTGATGCCCTTAGGTAATAATTTCTCTTAGGAGCATTTTTATGGTCATACAAAAATGTTTCTACTGGAAAAGAAGATCAAATAACTCTAAATCCTAGTTTCAGAGTATTTCAATCCTGAATCTGAAATTTGCTGGGTGTTCCCCTTTGTTGCATCCCCAGTGGTTTTGATGCAGCCCTGCATGGGGACAGCTTGATGCCCTCATGTACCCTCCCTGCCACCACCACCTCTTCAGCAAGGCGTGCGCACCCTGCCTGTCCATGTTCCAGCAAAGAGAAAGGCACTTGGTTGCAATGTCACTTCCTCCTGTGCTCCTCCTTGTTTGCCACGAGTTCAGTAAAACACTGACGATGGGAAAGAATGTTATACCTCCTGGAGCAGCTCTCACCTGGTGTGCGGTGAGGCAGTGGTGGCAGTTCAGCATGGTGGGCTTCTCTGATGTGACAGTTACCTTGAACAGTTGTTTAGGTTTGCAGCAGGTGGCTTCAGTGCCTGCATTGTTCCTGCATCTCCTGGTGCCCTCTCCTGGGAACAGGAGGAGAACCTGGGTCCATTTGACTTTAGACCATGCACTACTCTCCTGACAGATCTGCTCTGGTAACATTTGCATTTGACTCACATAGCTGCCTTTCTGTGACCATTAGGGAGATAAAACCTACTCTGAAGCATGCTGTTGTCCAGTAACTCCCCCTCTGTGGCTGTGCCTATGGACAACTTTCCCCTAACAACGGTTTTTCATAGGGAGGACTTCTGTAGAAACTTTCCCTCATCTTCCCCAGACTTTTATGTCCTTTGAAAACATGGATGGTGAGCTCTTCTCTGAGGTTGCATGGGGCACCCGTAGCTTCTCTGGGCAGCTGTGCCAGGGCCTCACTGCCTTCTGAGTGAAGAATTTCTTCCTAACATCTAACCTAAATCTCCCTTCTCTTAGTTTAAAGCCCTTCCCCTTTATCACTATTACATTTCCATTTTCTTCTTCACATGTTCCTGAAGATACCTCCCATATTTATACATGTAATTTTGCTCTGTTAGTTTCTCCTGATATCATGCCCTGCAAGAGCAAACAAGCACTTCATCAGGGGTTGTTCACGACTAATTTTGCTACATCTCCAACTTGATCTGATCTCTGAGAGTCTACATCATCTTTGCTGTTTTTCATCATACTGTTCATCATGGAGTCATTACCTTCAAATTATCTTCCTGCTTTCCAGGATCTCTTACTTTTTAGTACAGAGTTCTCTCATAGTTTTTTTGCCTGCAGGCACAATGCTTCATTGAGTCTGTGAGCTATAACTTCTCAGTTTTTCTCCCACTTGTCAAATTTATAATCTGAAGTTTCAGCTACTGACACCGCTCTACTTGGCAGGATCTGATGATGCTTCCTGAAGGCTTCTGTATCTGTGGATTTTGTATAGTTATATAACCTTTACCAAGCAGTAGCTTCTAAAAAGTAACTATATTCTTGATGACAAAACTTTCTAGTTAATGATGAATATGTAGTTTTTATATAACACTGAAATCTTAAATATTTACTGGTCAAAAAGAACCTCTAAATGCTAAGAACTAGTGAATCCAACTCTCCAATGATTAAACAATCAGAAGCTGGTGACAGTTGAACTCGGAAGTGGATGATATGTGTTGCAAGATAATTGTAGAACAGTATGGGCAGAGTTCATCTCCTCTGAGCTGTTGGCACCTACAGTGTTGATGTTTACACCTGAACTAGTCATTTTTGGCTTCATTTCTAGTTAACAAAGAGGAGGTGATACTTCAGAAGTAGAATTCAAGCTTGCCACCACGCAGGCATCTCAGACATGCCAGTGGTTCTGGCACCAAAGTGTCTTGCTTTCTCTGCAGATAATGATGTGCATCCTCAGACGCTTGCTCAAATGTGGGCATCCATGGAATGAAATTTTAAACTACTGAGACAAATCCTATTCTAAACAGGTCTTTAAAACAACAAAGCAAGTCTTGTCCAGATTGTCTCAGAACTCCTCATACCCAGAATCTTGCCCTTGGCTGGTTGGTGGGTCAATGCAGGGTACTGTGGTTATTGACTTGGCAGGAAGGAACGTGGCAGCATCTCTTCAGACACAAATAATGAAACAGATATGTTTGCTTCATATGTGGTAGCATAGTTTTTTATCAGAAATAAAGTTAATTTAAGAGCCTCACTCCTAGGTGAAATTTTCTAAGTTCTACATTTGTGCATGTACAGGTTCTCTTCTGTAGGTAAACCCAGATGGTCACAGAGAGCTTAATGAGCCTTTGGAGTTTATTGCATTTAATTTCTTTCAGCATTGATATAACTTATCCACTTGTAATACGGTACATGTTATTGCATTTATTGATTATTTGTACATAGTTATATTTTGAATAAGTTGTGTTAGCTCTTTGTCCTTCTTCTATGTAAGGTTGTGAAGGTTTATTCCCCCAGTGCAGAGGTGTATTTCTTGAGATATCTTCATTGTGTGTGAAGGACAGTAGAAGGAACTGACTCTCTTTTTCTATAACATGGTCAAGAAATAAGCTTCTTTTTCTTCAATGATTGTGGCGAGCAGGGAACCTGGGGATATTAGCCTTCCTAATCTTTGTGAATATCCCCAAGCAGGTACTAGCTTGTTTGCTAATGGTTTAGCTAAGAGGCATACAGCTAGGCAGTGGGCTGCCTGGATGTGTGTGCTGTCTGTGGTGAGGGGGGACGGTCCCAAGGGAGGCCCTGCTCCTTCCTGAGAGCAGCAACGCCTCTCTGTCAGTGGAAAGTTCCTGAGGCAAGCCAGCAGACCCTCAAGGGAAGTGAGGGAAGAATGAAAACAAGGGATCTAGAGGAAAACAAAGGAACTGTCACACCAGAAAGCTGCTAGCTTGGACCAGAAATCAAAACTGGAAGAAATGTCGCACCCTGCTAAACATGACCTGACTTCCACAGGTCTTGAATTTAAGAGTGGCCTTGTTCTAGCATAATCGCTTGGGTTCAAACAAGATCATACTTTAGTGGACTCATGCTTTAGTGGACCAAGAGTCAACCATATCTCTCACGCACCATTTCACATTAGAAATAGAGGAGTCTTGCTTATCTTATGGACATGTGCTATGGCAGCATTACCACTAGGTGTGGGCTTTTTTGTTAGGAAGCTGTTCCACCCTGCTAAATAGTGCTCAAAAATCCCTGTTTTGTCCTGTATCTAAATCTGGAATAACATTCCTGTCCTGATAGATGGCCTCTGTGAGTGGAAGGCTAGCAGGAGTCAGCTGCGATGCAGAAGAGCTGATAACAGTATCCACACATAGTGCTTGTTGAACTGAGAGGTTGACTGCACTCTGCTCATTGCATGTAGTGTGGAGTGATTTCTCCTGTGGCTGGGCTTCTGCTGTTGTTTTAGTCGTGTGACATCTCACCTCAACCACTTGCTGTTCTCACATATCTGTCAGCGCTGACCCAAGCCAGGGCAGAGCACAAAGGAGAGGAATTTATTTTTTTCATTGGAAATACCACAAAGACGTACACTCTGTCCTGATTTATCCACTATTCAAGAAGTCTTGACTTTATTCATGATTTCAAAACACATGGCCAGAAAGTGTGTTTCAAGAGTATACGTTCTTTTTCATCTGGCAGAATAACAAGGTTTTTCAGGAGCATAGCAATTACTTGATCTTGGCTAATCAGTGTGAGACTTCCATCTGCCCTGTTAAAAACGTAGAAGGAAAGAAAACAAATAAAACTATGAGGGCTGTTCCAAAAGAAATATCTCTTATTTCATTCTATTGGCCCACGATGTCAGAGGCAGATGTTGGTGATACGTCAGTAGAAGCTTGCACCTTCCCACCAATATCCCATTATGTTCTGTTATTCTACAACAGATTGGAGCAGAGGGGCAGCCTGACAAAATGGCGTCTGATATGGAAGTGCCTATGAAGCAATGGTGTGTCACTGAATTTCTCCATGAGGAAGAAATGTTACCCAGTGGCATTCATTGATGTTTGCTGAACGTTTATGGTGACTCAACAGTGAATGCCAGTGCATTTTGGTGGAGGGTGGTGCGTTTCAGCAGTGGTGACAGTGACCGTGGGTCACCTCTGCTGATGCAGATTTTGATGAGTGTGACATGCAGGCTTTTGTTCATTGCAGGCAAAAAGGCATAGGTGACTGGAGGTGACTGTTGAAAAACAGCATTCTGTAGGTGGGGATTTGCTCTATCAAATAGTGTTATTGTGCTCTTTGTATCTGGTGCAGTTTCCATGGAAATAAATAGGAGGCATTACTTCTGGAGGGGTCTATGTAGTTTGTACGCACTAAATCTTCTTTCACATCTCAGTTTTCAGAGGATCGCATCTAATTTTACTAATAACAATTTGTTCTGGCACTATGTGTAATCCAAATAGCTGATTTTTATTGCCTGTTTTCAAGTGCATCCACCAGCTCTGTGTTGTTCACTGCTTAGCTCCACAGATGTGACACATACGCTCCAAATCTTCAGTAACAATAATGTTTACTGCAAACCAGTCAAAAAATTCACCAGAAACATGTAAATAAGAGCAGTAGCAGCAGATGTCCATACAAAACCAATATTGTGCTATCCAAGTTTCATTTTTGGCGACCATCTTAGACAAGCTATTCACATGGAAAGATGATTGCATCTACAAAGCCATGTTAAAACAATGAAGTAAACCTGTTCAGCTCAGATTTTGCCACTTCGGATGTTGCTGCTCTAACCATACTAGTCCTTCTGAAGTTTATCATTCTTAGTAGTAGCTTTCTGGTACATTAGCTCAGATTGCATAGTTTTTCAGTTTTTAACACAACCTTTCTCATCTTCCAGTTCGTGACATTGCTTAGCTGTTTTCTCACGAACCTTATCAGGTTCCCCTCAACATCTTATTGAAGTACAGTGAGCAAAGAGTTTTGAGAAAACCTCATGTCAAGAGACATAATGTGCAACTAATTCTGACAAAGTGTTTAACACACATGCACAGTGCATTTCTGGACTGTCTTGTCAAAATCTAATTTCAGCATCTGAACTTGCACTAGATATGGTTAACAGCACAGAGGAAAAAATAGTCATGCATATTTTCTGATCTTCACATCTGTATGAAAGGTCATTATCAGTTATCATTTATAACAACCTCTTATAGGCAGGTGGCGTGACTCAAACCACTCTTTGTTAAACCTACTTACAAACAAGGAGGAAGCAAGGACTCCTAGATAAAGCGCAGAAGGAAAGAGTAAATCCTGAAGTAAAACATCTGAGATAGCTAAGACGAAAGAAGAAGCTTCACTGAGATGTATAACAGAGCACTGCTGCAGAATACCTGGAGGCGTTCTAGAGTTTCCCTCCTGGGAGATCTTCAAAAGCCACCTGGACGCAATCCTGGGCACCTTGCTCTGGGTGGCCTGGCCCTGCTGAAGCAGAGATTGGAGCAGGTGGACCCAAGGTCCCTGCCAACTTCAGCCATTTTGTGATTCTTTGACTATATATTAGAGTGAGCAATTAGTAGCATTGAGGTTGACTCTCTGTTGTATTTGTGTAGCAAAAATAGGCTTGGCTGCATGACATTCAATATTGTTACATCAATTTATATGGAGAACAAGACTTAATACGATACAGAAACCTCTAAATTAAGTGCTGTATAGTAACTCATTTTATTTGTAATGCACTGCTCATGAAAGTTTTGTTTGTTTGTTTTTCCAGGGTTTCATCTCCACACAGTCATTTGTTCATTCCCCTCCTTTCCAGTGGGATGGGGAATAGGAACAAAAAAGCGAAGTAGAACCTGCAGGCTGAGATAAAAACTATTCACTAAGATAGAGAAAAGGAAGAGGGGAACAAAAGGATAATAGTTATAACAAATATATGTATGTATGTATTGCCCAGGGAGGTTGTGGAGTCACCGACACTGGAGGTGTTCAAGGAACGTTTAGACATTGTGTTGAGGTCTAGTGAGAACTATTGGTGATAGGTGGATGGTTGGACTGGATCATCTTGTAGGTCTTTTCCAACCTTGGTGATTCTATGATTCTGTGTGAGAAGTGATGCACAAGTAATTGCTCATCACCCACTGACTGATGCCCAGCCAGTCCCCAGGCAGCAGAAGGAAGCCCAAAAAACTCCTCCCCACTTTTTCCAACTTTTCTTCTGCATGATGTCGTGTGGTATGGAATATCCCTTTGGCCAATTTATATCAACTGTCTTGGTTCTTCCCCCTCCCAGCTCCTTATGCCTTCCCAGCCCCTTGCTGGCTGGACAGTATGAGAAGCTGAGAAACTGAAATGTCCTTGGCTCTGTACAGCACTGCTCAGCAACAAGTGGAAACATCAGTGAGTTATCAACATTATTTTCCTCCTAAAACCAAAACATAGCATTATACTGGGCACTATGATGAAAAACAACTCTGTCCCAGCTGACGCTAAGACACTATTTCAACAAATTCTGTCCACAGCTGCTCTTAAAGAGATGAGCTGATCTTGACATCCCTTCTGCTATGATTGCCTTCATGATATTTCTCTGAGGCCCATAGCAAAGTTTTCTGTTTGCAGTGGGATTTTTAAAAAACAAAACAAAATACCACCAAAACCAACAGGAATATTGAATGTGTGAGATAATAAGGAACAGAGTCTGATTCCAGCTGTGTTTGTTTAACATGGATTCAACTCTCCTGACAGTAGCTGTGCTGCTCTTGATTTTAATAGATGTCACATCAGGGTATAAAGATGATATAAGCTTAAAATCACATTCAAAATTTTAGTTCTTCTGTTGCATATTCTTACAGCTATTTTCACAGTACAGTTCTTATACACACTCAGATTTATCATTTAAAATTAAATTTTTTTTTGAGCTTCAAATTTTTCCTTAGGAAAACGTAAAACATACTTGTGCTTGAAAAGGTAAAATGAAGTTTTTAGTCTAGGCTCTGTTTCACTGGAGACACTCTGTGAGGGTTAGTGAAAACAGCCAAATTATTGCTTTGACTAGTTGGCAGAGAAACTGTCTAAAAAGAGATGCTGAGAAGGAATATAGTCTGCCTATTGCTTTAACGTGACCATAACTCGCACCTATTCGATATGTGCTTGATTCCAGAAGTGTCACTGCTCTGGGTGCTGAGCTGCTGGTAGAGCAAGACCTGTGGAAAATGCAGGTCTTTCCTTTAGCATGAAATAAACCACAGCACTACCTCCAACCCATTTGCAGCCCATGGAGAAAGATACTGTCCTCCTCAATGCATTTAATCTTAGCATCTCTCCAGCATCAGAAAAGGGTCTTGCTGTGAATTCCTGTTTGCTGTGGTGAAATCAGCATTGATGGGGACTCACTGTTTCAGCACAGAGCTCTACTCCTGTCTCTCCCCCACTGGTTTATGTCGAAAACATAAGAAAAAATATGATGGATGCATGCTGTGCAGAATACAGAACATAGCAATGAGCCCACTCTTGCAGAGTACCTTGAGAAGGTTTCTCCTGCAATTGTTTTGTATGCATGTACTGCATGTATTAATGTACCTCCTTCCTCTCTATCTCTGTTTTCTTTTTTTTCTTCTTTCCTTTTTTTTTCTTTCTTCTTTTAAATGATTGCAGCTGCTGGTTCCATTGTCTCTCATTTTATTGTTTAAAGCTCGAACAGATGGTGATATGTCTATTAAATACTAAACTGTGCCATACAGGAATCATTATCACAGCTGAATTGGCTCCTTGTAAGAGTGGTTTTATCCTCTGGAATAGATTAAAGGACTCAGAAGAAATTCACAGCACTGCTGGGTGCCAGTGTTGGGCTGAATGGATGGTACCCCTCTCTTGGCCAAAAATACAGTGTAGGGGGATTGCTAGCATTGTTTGCTATGGATTTACCATAGGCTTCTGCAATCTCCGAGACAATGCAGTGTCAGCACAGAGAGGCAGCTGAGAAAATGGCCCCTCTAGGGTAAAAGCCCTGCCAGCTGCTGAGCTGCTTCCTTGCTGCCTTTACAAGGACCAGTTGGTCAGAGTTGAATGAGGGTGCTGCTCTGAGAATCCTGTTATCCTCTTTTTAACACAATTTTCCTCAAGGCTCTCTGCACTGGTTTGAAGGTCTTTGGGGCAGGCATTGTCTTCTCTTTGAAATTTAGAAAATGCACTGACTGGATCAATGTACCCTGGTTTCTCAGTCTCTTATTGCTGCAGTGCAAATAATTAGTAAGAGCCACAGAAGCTGCTGCTGAGCAATGCATTACAAAGCAGTATTCAGTGGACCTGAGACAAGCTTTCCTGTCTAACCATAGAATCATAGAATACCCTGAGTTGGAAGGGACCCATAAGGATCATCGAGACCAACTCCTAACTCCACACAGGACCACCTAAAAATCAGACCATATGTCTGAGAGCATTGGCCAGATGCCTTCTGAACTCTGGCAACTTTGGCCATGCCCACTGCCCTGGGGAGCCTGTTACATGCCAACTGCCGCGAAGATCGTTTACCATCCACTTTCTCTAGAGCAATTGGATCAAAACATTCTGTAAAGTAAGATGAAGATGTTTCTGAAGTACAAGACTGTACTTTTTTTTTTCTAATGAATGTTGCCAGAAAGGATCTTGCTTAAAAAGAGAGATTCCAAATCTTCCCTTCCTCTTCCTCAGTAAAATACAGTGTACTCATGAGACGGTTAAAATATCCTTTCCATCCATTTCAAGTGGTACCACACAGCATAATGAGAGCAGCTGGTTAGCTTCATGTTGATGCCATGGCATGGAAACATATTTTGCTGGCATTTCACTCTCTGATGGAGATGAGATGTGAGATAGTGGTTCTTGTATTCAAGCTTTCATGCCAGCACCTCCCAATACTAATAGTTCGAACACACTTCTTCAAATGCAGCTTTTGCTGAGTGCTCATTTCAATTCTGTTATGTTCGTGATTGTCTCTGCTGAAGCATCAGCCAAGCCGTGCTATGCACTCTGTGAACTTGGAAGCACTTCTATCTGGACCAGAAAAGCAGTATTTTTCTGAACAGCTGTTTCACGGGCTCAGCAGCGTAATGGAGCCTGTGGCTTTTTCCCCTCCCTCCCCCTGCTGGCCATTTTTATCAACGAACGCTTTTCAAAACTTAACTGAATTTTTCTAAGCGAATTATAATGGGCTAACACTGTATGTTTCCTAAATACAACAAATGAAATTGCATTTCATCAGGTCACTGACTTGGCTGTCTCCCAAAGCAATCCTCCATTGGTCCTGTTGAGTGGTTTTGCTAGCCATAAAAACATGTTTTTGATCTGCTAGAAAATGGCAAGCTTACATCCTACGATGAAAAGGGACTGAAAAAGCTCCTAAGACTCACCTTTGAACTGTAGATATTTTACAGAAATCTGTAATTGATAGAAAAGAAAGCAGCACTAGTTAGATTACACAGGTGTGATAGCAGCATGCATTTTTCCTATACTCATTTCTTCAATTGGTCCAAGTAGGATGTGCATCAAAAGGACCAGATCTCCCTCCAAGTGCAGCTTCAGTATGAGTTATGAACTTGGGTAGCAGAGTGGACCTTGACTGGACATGCCAAATAAATGTATATTTACTTGAAAATCCAAGTATATCCAAGTGGGTATTTCATTGGCAAGCACTTTGGGGATTTTTGCTTTCTCAACTTTGGTGCGTGGCTTTACCATCTCTACATCCCTGTCCTATTTTCTGTCAGGATGAAGCCAATAAAGGATGCACTCAGTCTCAAAAAACAGTTATTTGAGGTGCTTTGAACTGACTCTTAGTCAAATTCAGTCCTGCAGTTTAGATCTTAAGATTTCTGAAGCTGAAATGCAAATGTCGATTGATTGGTTGACTGCTTGGCTTTCTTTTGGCTTTGATGAAATTTGGCTAGCAATACCAAATGCTTTTTTTTTTTTTCCCTTCCCTCTAACATTTATAACAGTAAATTATATTGCTCTCTGAAATGAGAGCTCACTTCATTTTCTTCTTTATGCTCCTCTTTGCTCCCTTCCTCATGGACATAAGGTCAGTCTGGCTCCCACATGCTAGGTATTGGTGGTGGCTCCAGAGAGGACACGTGCACAAGCAAAGAGCCACAGGCAGTGTATTCATCCTCATCAACTTGTAATCTCTGTTGCCTGTATGTTGAGTGCAAGTTACTAACTCTGTTTCCTATTGTTCACAGACATAGGCTCATCATCCTCTAAGTATATACAGTGGTAAGAATTCTTTTTTTCAGGATGTGTAATTCTCTCTGACTTTCCTACTCTTCTAGAGCCAACATCGCTTATTTTCACTATATTGTTTGTTTTTTTAAAGTTTTTAAAGAGATTTCTCAAATTGGAACTTAGGAACTAAATTCTTGCTTTACACACTTCCACTAAGCAGTCAAACTTTAAGCAAAGCTAGTCTGGCAGTACAGATCTTGTTATCAAAGCTTCTGAGGGTCACCAGTAAATGTCAGAGGAATAAATCACATCCTCTATTGATAAATGGCATCTCTGTGGATAGTTTAAGCTGACCAGACATACTTCTATTTTCTTTGCAACCTAAAGCCTTTATCTAAAGTGAAATGAGCATTTCTTTTCCATTCTAAGCTTTTCTTAGTTCAGTGTAGAAAGCTAAAAATTCAGTCAGCCATTTGCTCTGGCAGAAAACTTCCTGAGATAATCACCATTCTTTGAGTCATATTTGTGTTCCTGGCCTCGCCAAAGAGATGAGCTGTTAGTGAAGGCTTCCTAAAGCTGGAAAAATAAGTAGCTGCAGCTGCAGCAGGAACAGTGGCTTAGATCCAAGTTGTTCATGCAGTACTCCACACTCCCTCTTCTGCATGGTCCATCTTTAGTACTCAGTAGTTGGTACCAGCATATGAGTAACTCCAAGAATATAGGCACTGTGGTGCATCAAAGCCTTCTTCACCATACACACCATACACACAGTGTTGTTATGCTTTTAACCAAGAGATGGATTACTTGCAGAAGGTCAGCCTGAAGGAAGGTTTCTTAGATGCTGTTATGATAAGGAGACCAAAATGGGAAGAGTCCTGGGGCACGTGTGTGTGATTACCACAGAGAATACAACATCCATTTCCATGGCAAACCTCTAACCTATGTAGACAAGTGTGTAAGTGAAAGTTACCTTGATGAAGAGTGCAAAGTGGGCTGATAACAGAACTCAGGTTAGCATCAGGGCCCTATGCAGTGCCTTAACCAGAAGATGACACCATCTTCATTGTTGTGCTGAAATTCACTCAACCTCTTTAATTCCAGGGAGAGAAACCCAATCTTTCCTGCTTATCCACTCCTGGGAGTGAGGATCTGGGTTGGGGAGCTCTTACCTAGGTGTCTGAATACTGCCTGCCCCGGCTTAGGAGCTTACATTTGCTCTTCATCCCTTTTGTTTTCTCTGGTAATGGGCAGGCTGCCTGGAGTGACGCTCAAACAGGAATATTCAAATTGACTGTGCTTTGGTCATATTTAAAATCTATCTGTAAGGGATAAGGTTTTTTCCCCCTGTCATTACATCCAATCATGTGACTTTTTTCATGTTTTTAGAGTAACCCATCACTGTGATAGTCTCCTCTATTTTGCTGGTTTAAATAGAGGAAAGATGAGCCCAAGGCACCACTTCTCAGTCACGCTCATACTTAAGATGTTTCATTGGCATAATGTACTGTAAAACGTATCCAGAGCATAACGATGACAAGAATCCTGAAGCAGAGCAAAGCAAAAATCTTCATTGGCTGAGACAGAGATCAGATTTAGTTCCGGTAGTCTATTTTGCTGGCAAAGTGGCCTGTAGCTTCTACATTTTTCTTTCGTTAATGTTACAATAGAATTTTTTTTTTACTGTAATAAACAAAAGGCTTTCCTTTGATCCGTATCAAACATCTTTTTCTCAGTCCTCTCAGTCCAGGTTACCAATTTACTTTATCCTGTTTGAATGAGAAAGAAGCTACATGATTGAAGGACTATATCTTATTATAGAAGTAAGAACGTAGCAGATCGTGGAAATCTGGGTTTTTGCTAAATTCGAGTGAGAGTGCAGCTATTCATATTCCTGAAAGTCTGTCACCAAGAGCTCTGTATCCATATAAAGCATAATGAAGAAAAACACGCACAAATACACACTTTCCCTTTTCCGTGACTTTTAATCCGTTTGTTTGGAATATGGGAAACAATTCAAGAGGATCTGGAAAGAGTGTCAGATTTACCTCAATGCTTCTCATGCACCAGATGGTTTGCTCTCTTTGCCCATTTCTCAAATACGTTGTATTCTAATGTGTAAATTCATGCATCTCCTTCATGCAGACATAGGTTATTTTAACTGTTAAAATCACAGATGAAGTCTTTATTTTCACTTTACATGCTGCTTGCATTGCACTGCTGGTAGTGAAAACATTGGAGATGGAGCTTCTAGGCAGCTGAACATTTCTCTTATTTCTTATCTGAAAATGACAAGCCAGGGTGAGGTCAGAGATTGTTTGAATTGACCTTTAAAATGAAAGATCTTCTCACACATAGTCAGAATTCTCTTCCCATTTATCTGAGGGAGATGGAAAGATTCATGTGACCTTCTGGCTGTGTCAAGTGGTGAAGGGGAACAGAGAGTATTTTGGGAGTATTTCAGGCTGCAAAGTATTCCATGCAGTCCAGATTCAGAGAGGTTTTGATTTCAACCTGTATCCTTTCATTTGGAAGAAGCTTTATGAATCTGATCAGAATTTTGTTGATATCAGGAGAAGCCTGTGAAATACCATACCAGCATACAGGTAGCAGTTACAACAAATTTTCTGTGTTAGTGTACTTGAGACCTTATCTTTGGTCTTACCTTGTTGGGAAAGAATATGCCTTTCCCTAGCTCTGCCCAAACTCTACTTAACGGCTCGGTGTTCCCCAGCAGTGCTCCTTGGGGACACTGCTGACACCAGCAGGGCACCCGATTGCTCTGAAGAACACCACACAAGCTCCAAACACTGCTGACATGGGTTTAGAGGAGTGTGAACAGCCCTGCAGGACTAGGCTTATCTGAGGAGGAATGCGGAGCCATACGTTATGCTGGGGGAGGAAGGCTGGAGGTAACATCAAGTCTCAGCGGGCTGCATACAGGGAGGTGTCACCACTGTGACCGGCTGCCTCTGTGCCTTCATGCCCATGCTCCATTCTGCATAGAGAGATGCTGGGCACCCTGCCAAGGCATGTCTCAGCACTCATCTGTAGCACTTCTGGAAGAAACCATTCACAACTTTCCCAGGTTTGGTGTCGGAGCCTTTCTCCACCTTTACTCTTTCATCCTTTTGTTGCAGCTCCTCCACTTTCCCAGGCATTGTGAATTTCCCCCATTTGCTTTTGCTCATTTCTCAGTTCGTCTTTTCCAATTCCTTTCATGTTGCTGTCAGACATAAAATAATTCTGGGCAGGAAGTACACCTGTCTGATGTGTTGAAGGAGCGGCTCTAATTGTGTGTGGCACTGTAGCACAGTGTAGGATGATTGCTAGAGGCAGATCTTCTGTATTGTTGATGCATTCATGATCCTAAATCTGCAAGTGCCTGTAATGATAAAAGAAGCGAATTTCAACAAGAACTGATGATTTTGGTCAAGAAGGTGATTGACTGACATGTCAATCATGCCTGCAACCTCCACCTTCTCAGCAGCTGTATTCAGCTTGCAAAGGATTTTGGGGTCTCTCTGACTGCTGTCTGTGCAATTATTATAAATGTGCAATTACTTCCCTGTTTCCCCAAAACAGACAATGCAGGACTGTCAGTTAAAATAACACCCTAGATCATGTAGATTTAGGAAGGTATATGCAGGCACATGGTTATCTCATCAACTTAAAATCAAACCAATTGCAAATTGAATTAAACCAGTTGTGTTTCACATTGATCAAGGCTCACACACTGGACTTGCCCATGTTGTTGACTGAACTCATCCAACATGAAAGTGTGTGTGGCTCCTTCAAAATTGAAGTTTGACAGTTCTGATTCACAGAATCATATAATAGCTTGAGTTGGAAGGGACCTGAAAGACCATCTAGTTCCAGCCCCCCTGCCATTGCCACCCATCAGACCAGGCTGCTCAGGGCCCCATCCAACCTGGCCTTGAACACCTCCAAAAATGGGGTATCCACTGCTTCCCTGGGCAGCCTTTGCCAGTGCCTCGCTACCTTCACTTGGAAGAATTTCTTTCTTATAACTAATCTAAATCTACCCTCTTGCAGTTTAAAGCCACTGCCCCTTGTCGTGTCAGTGAACTCCCTGATAAAGAGCCTTCCCTAGTTTTCCAGTAGGCCCCTTTAGGTACTGGAAAGCTTCAATATTGTCTCCCTAGAGCCTTCTCTTCTCCAGACTGAACAAGCCCAGTTCTCAGTCTATGTCCAGGGAGAAGTGCTCCTGCACTCTGAGCATCCTTGTGGCCTCCTCTGGACCTTCTCTAACAGGACCACGCCCTTCTTATGCTGGAGACCCTAGAGCTCAATGTAGTACTGTAGGTGGGACCACACAAGGTAGGGAGAGGTGGAGAATCATCTCCTTTACCCTGCTGGCCATGCTTTTGATACAACCCATGATATGGTTGTGGCTGGCTCATCATTCAACCAATGTCTGTCCACGCTCAGATCGAAGACCTGTGCAGAAGGCCCCAGGTGGCCTTATGTCACCTTCCTACCCTCACAGGAAAGTGGAAGCCTGTGTATGATCTTGAACTGCAGCCCTGGCAACTGTAAAGGCTGGAAGACAAGACAAATGGGCTGTGCTTGAGGCACAGTGAAAGCAGTCTGACATTACTTTCTTAGGTGACATCCTTCAAACATCTCTTATTTAAATAAGAAGTGTGCTGTAGTTAAGGCCAGAACTGGCTGTAGTCAGTATTCATGTAACAAGTGCTTCCTATAGGTAAAACATTTTGTGATTCCAGTATGGGACTGCTACTTGTCTCTGTGTGTGCACGTGTATGCAGTTTTTACTGTGTGCACAGGCTGTGTGGGTGCCTAAACAGTGGGTTTAGCTGTGCTCAAAATCCCCAAAGTGCCACCAAATGGCTTGATGCTGCATTGAAAAATATTTCCAACTTGAGCTGTGGAGTCTGAGGCTGAGTTTAGCCAAACCTACAGCCTGGACAATCCATGCAGTGCCACCTAGCATCAGAATAGCAGCTGCTAACAAAGCTTTAGCCATGTGAAAGTTGATTTAGAAGCCACGTTCATACAAATAAGTCAAGGTGGATAGAAATCAGGTGATTCTGGCCCCCACTACTTGTTGGAGTCTCTGCCATGTGTATGTTGTCAGTGATTTCCAAGATTGTAATGTAAAAAGTGTGCAGTGCTGCTGACAAAGGAGCCATTAGCTCAGCAGCCGGCTTGGGAGGTGGTGCTGGCCTACATTTACCTGCCACAGAGTAAGTATGGGCATGGGGTCATTCTGGTTGTCACTGGATCTTTTGCACATAGCCCTATATCAATAGACATCTCTGTATTTATACTGGTTTGACTTGTCTTCTGTTGTTACTGCCTTTTCACACATCATACTATTTCAAGTCACAACATTAGTTGTTGGGTTGTCCTTGAGTAGTACCAGAAAATGAGTTTATTTTTATTGCCTCATTTTTATTTCCCTTCGGAGGATTATTGGCTGTGCCTCTGCTGAAGAGTGCGTGCTCAGCTTGAAAGACATATGTGTATTGTGTGGTAGCCTCTCAATCCCAGTTTTTAAATACTTTTGGTCTCAACAAAATTTTGCTGCATTCCTAAGCATTTTGGGATCCATCCTGGCTTCCTCTCCAGGTCTCAAGATTGGGTAGGATCCCACCATAAGGGGAATGGGAAACAGAAATGCTGAGGAGTAACCTCAACACAAGCATCATAACTACTACAGGTTTCACCCTTTGAGATTACTTGCCTGATATTTAAAATTTTAATTCTCAGGTTAAGATCCAAATTGAGCTCTTGACCACATGCTCTCTCTCAGTAGTTCATTTGCCTTGTGAGAAGAGCAGAAGATAGAAAAGTTTCAATGACATTATACCTACCCAAATATCCATAATAGGATTCAATAACTTTTTGTCTTAAGCTTTGGTGCATTACTGCTGTTAAAAAACTGTCCTGTTTCATATCTGAACCAGTTCTGCATTTCAGTGATGGATGGTGTATTGCGTTTTTATGTACTGTATTCCAGCCACAGACTGTAAATTCTGTGCAACTCTTCTGGTGCAAAAAGCACTACATAGCGAGGTGTACGAATCTTTTTATATAATATCTAGCTGCAGTTTTTACTGGTTTAGATATTCATATCACATTGGCAGACAGGCATTTAGAAGGGAGGTTTAAATTAAACAAAATTAGTAGACGTCTGCCTGCTTTAGGATTTTGCATCACTTACTGTTTTTTGTATTAAGAAAGGTAGAGGTTTTTAAAATTCTGTATTAAATCCTGTTCCTTACCATAGCCGGTATGCTTTGGTTTCATGCTGCTCATTGTAATCTTATTTTTAAATAAAACTGAAAGGTAATTAACTCCCTTCTTTCTCTCAATGAATCCAGAGGATTGAGAAGGATAATTAGATCTGCAACCAGAAGTTATCCAAAGAATGGCATTTCAAAAACAAGTTACCAAAAACAGGGTGTCCAAGAAGTACTGTGATGTACTGACAATTGATGTGTTTCCCATGTCAAGCATCAATTCAGTATTAATCTTTCTTGGCTGTCATATCAGAAACTAATTTTATTCATCATTTGTGTTTTGAGCTCCCAGTGTCTCGGAGCACATATGTGCATATTCTGGGTATTTACATGCAGTGCCAGTAAAATTATATTATCTTTCACCCTGTTGTCAAGCCACTATTAATTTCCAGTTAACTTTGTTAAGTGCAAGAGAAAGAATAGCATTGCAGGCTGAGGAAAAACTTCACAGCCAGCAGCAGAGGGAAAGGAGATTATCTGCAGCTCCCTTTGCATGGCCCTGGCATCTCTAGCAAACCTAGAAGTACCTGTGTGGTCCTGACTTTGGTTGTTTTTGTTGGAGGTTTTTTTGTTTGTTTGTTTTTTAAACAACAACAATTAAACATTGTTTTTAATTGGTCAAGCTTCCACAAAATGTCAGGGAGCTGCCATGCAAGATGTTGTGTATCTTAAAAAAACATTGTTGTGATGCTACAAGAGGTCTTTTCAACTTTGAAAAATGCAAGTCACGATCTAGAGAGATGAGAGTTGCAGATGGGTGGGAGAAATAGAGTCTTTGTCTATGGAAGGAGAACTTGTTGTGATGGTGTGCTCCCTCTGCCCCCAACACCTCTCCTTTAAGCCTGGCCCAAGGCTATGCTCAGGACTGATAAAACTGTCCTGCTAACATTGTGACTATGAACCAATCATCTTACTCTAGAAATAGCAGCCTGTGAGCCTCTTGAGCTCTGATCCTCGTAAGAAGGCTGCATGTGACCTCCCCAGTTCCTTCTCTCTATTGTGAAGCTTGAGTGAATATAGTCGTGAGGTGGATTAAGTGGAATAATTGTTGGAGGTGACTTACGGTGATATCCACCTCTTAAAAGAAGGTACAGCACTGGGGAAACTCCTAAGGTGGAGTGCAGAGAATATGCAGGAACTCTGTTCCATGACAGCTCCATAAGCAACATAAGACCTGAAAACCTCAGTAACAGCAGGAGAGCTTCGAGAAAGACAACTACTAGAGAGAGTCCAGTGGAGGTCTGCATTGGTGATTAGGGGCTGGAATATTTATCTTATAAGGAAAGACTGAGTGACTGGGTTTTACCACGGAGAAAATAAGAGGAAGTGGGATGGAAAATCCACCTCAACCTTAGAGGTATGGGTACGTGAGTCAAAAGGCAAAACAATTGAAAAATGGAGTTCTTCCAGGAAAATGACCACTCCAGGCCATGTGGAACGTGGGCAAATTACTAAAGTAAAGAATAATGTGAGCCTGAGATGTGAGAGCAGAAACATCTTACTGCTGAAAGAGTGATCTGAAACACAGCAGGCTGTTATATACAGATGTGATGGAAACATTTGATCTTGGTAATTACTCAAGGCAAATCAATTCATTTAACTCTCATAGCTTGGGCTGCGCCTCAGCATTCAGTAAACTGAATTTAGTTGGTATTTTCATAGGATCTCCAGAGAGACAAAGTTGAGGTAATAGTTCGAAAGAGCACAGAGAACTTTCTGAAATCCACTTAGGCTGTCATTCTTTAACTTATTTATATAAAACAGGTTTGCTGGTAGTACAAAACCAGGAATATCTACTTTAAGTTTCCAACTTCAATTTTGCTGTAAGAAGCATGAAACTGTTTTATCACTTATACTCGTTCCACTGCGGTGATATCTGAAGATCATAAACCTCACTCGTCTCATTTTCACTTAGCACAGTTCAGGAAATGCACCCCTTTGCTTTCTTCTGCCTGGAAAAACTTACTTTGCTTTTATTATTTATTGTAAAGATTAGAATTTAAAACATCTGTCACTTCTCTTTAGGATTAATGAATGGATACAATCTGCTTCCCCCTACAAGGCTGTATGAATCTGGCTGATCGGCCTCCAGCAAATAGCTGAGGATGCTGCCTGGGATACCCAGACTCAGAATTAATACGAAGCAGTGACTGGCTGGGCAAGTGCCCAACACTGTCTTATTAGCATGCAGGAACTCTGCCAACATGTAAAGAGGAAAAAAAAACTAGTCATCAAGGTGTTTTTTTTAATTTGTTTGGCCTTATTGAGTTGTTGCACAGCAGCATGCTGCATAGCTGAAAGAGCAGGGACAATGAATTTTAAGATATGTTAGCTGGTGGCAAACAAAAGAACAGGGATGGCTGCTTCAGGTGTACCAAAGCTGTCTTGTTGGGCATTAAATTACAGGCATTTTCTTATTATGGAGTCTAGCAACTCTCCTCTTCCCATTAGGTCTGGGTGGAGGTGCACTGCCTGTACCAGGGGGTTGGTGAAGCCAGAGGGAAGTGCAGGTTTCAGAGGATGGGGTCCTGATAAAAGCAGCTTGGTAGGGTGGGCCTTGTTTTATCTATGATTTCTCTTCCTTGGACATATTTTGACCGCATTTTTAAAAACCTGTGGTTTTACAGCTTAGGGAATGATATTTTAAAGCAAATTAATGTAACAAGGCATGGCTATGAGACCCATTCACCTAATTCAGTGTCATGTAAAGAAATGTGTATTTAATCATCTTCTCCCACTACTGAACCAATCCTCTCCAAAATTATTCCTTTACCCCAATTTACATGTCCTTGTAGTTTGCCTTCAGTATTTTGAACACCTCAGATTTTAATTGCCTTTCTCTGGATTTGTGAACAGCGACGTGCTTGTGGCCACAGGTCAGTAGCTGTTATTATTACACTTGCTGATGATAAATGAAATGTTGTGCTCTCTTCTTATTAGAAAGGGTTGTTTTATCTTAAATGTAATTTGCACCACAGCAGATGGCAAGCGGCAGTTATAGTTTTTATTTTAGGGAGGCACAGGCAGCCTTGGCTTGAATAATGAGCGGAGCTACAGTATGTATCATCAGTATTCATCATCTGCCTACACCAAAGGTGACACACTGAAAGGCCCATGGGTAGCGCACCTAACTGCAGCTCTGTCTGAAATGGCTGCAGTAATGGGACATACATAATAATATGCAGCTTTAAAGGAAAAAAAAAATAAAAATTGGTGGTATGTGGGAATGGGTCATTGCAGGGCAGGTGATTTGAAACTGAGTCACATGGTAGCTATGAAGTTTTAAGAGACTCAAGTTTCTTGGGATCAGTAAAGGCTCAGCCCAGACTTGCATCTTTGTTACTTCCTCATATATTGAAAAGATTCCCATAGGGCACTATTGACTCTGCCCTAGTACAACTCCTGCTCGATAGCAGTGTGAATCAGGAAGACTTCATAAGGGAAACTATCTCTTGAAATTAACAGTTAGTATTCTGTTATTATTATTCATTAACATATCTCTATAGCTAAGAATCTAGAGCTTGGTTCTTACAGAAAACCATCAAATTGATGTTACAACCATTGCTTCTGCTTCCTTTTGAGAGTCAGAACACTGATTCACTCTGAGATTTCACCATTGAAGAAATGAATGAATGACTAAAAGAACATGACAACTGAAAAGGTTTGTTATTCAAATATTTTATTTTCAGAACCATTAAATAGGTAAATAGTTAAATAGATAAAGGGACCTGAGAACAGAGAACAATCTGTCTGTAAATTCTCAATTTATGAAATGGAGTGGTTTAGAGAAGAGATTTTTGTGGGGTTTCTGCAATAAAAGCAGAGCAGTTGCAGCAGCTGAGACCTTGTGAGGGTTTGTTGTGAAAACACTTCTTGCTGTTTTTATTCCACAGCTGAACTTTTGGATTAAAGAGCAGCATGCTTGTTCTGGCTTTGGAAATACTTTCATCTAAATCTCAGCAAATCCAATATTGAAGAACAAGAGTTTAGCTTTATTACACTGAAATATTTACTCCAGTTAAGGGAAAGGGATCATGATGAGAAATGGCAAGGGATGTTCACTCTGCAGGTTTTTCATTTAATATTTATAGTAGAAGTCCATTTTTTGAGCTGATATTTAAAAGTTTTGACTGGTCTCTCTAACTCATCTGCTTAGTGCATTAATGTTTTTGTACAGTAACTTATATTGTGATTTCCCAGTGACACAGAGATACTACAAAATAACAAAGAGAGAACATTTTATTTGTACGCAAGACACCCCTGAATTGCTCATTGCAATTCGCTCCTGCATTGTTTTAGGGGAGTGTGAGGAAGACCAAACTATTCAGGCTGCCTGATATTTCTGAATAACTTCCCTCACTGCAAATTTAAAAGATTTTTTAAGACTTGTGGATTCTGTGCTTTATATTTAAGAGTTTATCTTTTCGTTAATTCTGCTTCTGTTGTAACCTCCAGGCCCTTGTCTCAGATCCCACATCTAGTCTTTCTTATCCTGTCTTACATTTTTGGATTTCATTATTGGGGCTCCCAAAAGAGATTCATTCCGTGTCCATGTCCACTGGAGAGTGATTTAATCCTCTTTTGTTACATTGCCTGTATTTAATTTTATTTATTTCTGTTCCTTTCTACTCTATGTAATACTGTACTTTCCATTCTCTCCTCGTAAGTGATCATGCTCAAAATTAAAATTAAAAAATGGACCAGGTACTACCTACTCAGAGTGAAATTCTGGCATTTAAGATGGACATTTTTACCTAATATCCATCAGCAGGCACAAGCTGGCAAAAGAGAGATCTTGATAAGCTGTAAGGAAAAAGCTTTCACTAGAGAAAATTCTTTGAGCCAGGGTGATCAGATGATGGAACAGGGTTGGACTGGAGACTTGTGGAACTCCTGCTCAGCTACATCTGTCTGTGATTTTCTGGGGAAAAAGAAAACACACACCTATCCTGTGTGAAGTTGGTGTTGCTCTACCTCAGAAATCACTGCAAAGGGAGGCAGTAACTGTGAAGCATGTCCTGGGAATTCTGTGGTGCTGTGTCTGGATATGGAAGTAGAAGGTTTGAACGCTCGTATGATGTGTGTGATATGCTGACAGTGCAATTACTTTTCATGGTGCACTGGTGGCTTTACCTCTCAAGAGTGGTGCAGTCTCCCACCATCTTGCAAAACACTTTTTACCACATCACTGTGTTTCATTTCCTGCTTTTTCTTTGGTTTTGATTCTATCTGTTGTGCCCTTTGATACCTAAAAGTAATCCCCTTGATTAAGACAGATTTGTGGCCTCAAAGGCAACTGCCAACCCAGTAACAAAAGCCAGCTCTCTGACCAGGACTATGTGCACTTGTTTAACCAGCTCTGAGTTCCTCCATGGTGAAAAAGTCCCAATTCACCTTATACTGATTCCACCTAAGATTACATAGGTTGCTCCAAAAGTAATGCCTCCCATTTTATTTCCACAGCATCTACAACAAAGAGTGCAACAACGCTATTTGATAGAGTGCATTCTCAGCTACAAAATGTTAATTTTCAACCTAGTCGTCACCATCAGCCATGCATTTTCACTGGTGATGAACAGTATACTGCATGCTACACTCAGAAAAATCTGCACTAGCAGAGGTGAACCACTGTTGACACTGCAGAAACACACCACTCACCAACTTACTGTGCTCACATCCACTGTTTGGTCTCCATAAACATTCAGCAAGTGTCAGTAAATGGCAATGTGTGACATTTTTTCTGCATGGAGGAGCTCAATGACATACCTCAGCTTCAGGTGCACTTCCATGTCAGAAGCTATTTTGTCAGACTGCCCCTTTGCCGCCACCTGTCATATGGCAGCAAAATGTAATGGAATACTGGTGGGAAGGCTCAACCTCTACTGCCGTACCACCACTGTCTGCCTCTGATGTCATGGGCGAACATAACAAAATAGGAGGCATAACTTTTGGATCAGCCCTCCTATGTAATATACTTAATGTATATAAGCGACAAAAATTATTTTATTATTTTATTATTATAATTAAAAAAATAGAGAGAACAACAGAAACAGTACTAATGGGATATCTGATCTTGTTTTTGTGACACAATACATCAATCTAATTCAGTGGCAGCAGCCACAATTCTCAGTGAGCTCAAAAGGTGTTTGTCGGAGATCTGCAATGAAATGCTACTCTTCCTGTGATTCATCCTTGAAAACAGTCGATCACAAAAGTATGTACTGCCAGAAAGCAACTACATGAATAAGACATGACTGTGAAGTGAGGGGTATTCTTCTTTGGTCAGATGGGGCTTATAAAAGTCTGGTAAAAAGAGACATGGTCAGTTTTCTGAGCTGAGTGGCTGGCTGCAACTCTGTATATTCCATTTGAAAATTTGCAGAGAACCTACTTAAGCCAACTGAAAATGGAGTTGCAATTAGATTAAAAAATTGATCATTTTCCTGGCAATCTTGAAACCTGTTTTCAAATTCCTGAATCAAAACAGAAAGCATGGCTGTGAATTTTCCACTGTTCACAGACTGTGTTAAGACAGTGTATCAAACTGCACAGTTATTTGCCATCACTGGAGTTGGCAGTGCCCTGCGCCCTCCCCGTGTCCCGGTGTCAGCCCATCCGCTACTGACCGCACACTGCTGTGCAGCTGTTGTTGGGCCAGGCCACTCGGTGGAGCAGAGCCGCTGCCATGATGGTGCGGGGCAGGGGACTTCTGACTGCCACCCAGGAAGGGGCTGTCATTAATTGAAACCAAAATGCTTTGCTTTACTTCTGTGTTTGTCCTGACAAATGCCAATTCTTGTTTTCAGTTTAAGCATCTCTATTCATTAACCAGTCAGTTGTTGAGAGGACGTGGAATACTGTGGGTTTTCTGATTCTGTCATTCAAAAGTAAAAAGGAGCTCTTTCCTATGTTCTTGATGATGTGTATGTGAAATATCCCCGCCCCGTAGCAGAGGGTGCTGAGGCAGGGCAAGGGGACAGCCTCAGTGGTGTGTGCAGTGTGGTGGTTGTTCCTCGGGCTGGCAATGAGGGCAGCGTGTCCTGCTGCGGGGTGTGTTCTGTGTGCGGGAGGCAAGGAGGGGACACGGGAACCTACGTGCAAACTCTAAGGTTCCTAAAGCAGAGAGACAACAATTTTCTTTTTTAAAAAAGAAAATGAGTTTATTATGTATTTTGTGTGGTTTTGATTTTTTTTTATTATTTTGTACTGTTGTTCTAAACTGTTGATGGTCCAGTCTTGAAAGGAAAGTCCAAACGCAGCACCTGGACTGGATGATCTTGCTGCAGTTCAGCACTTCTTACTATCTGAACCGAAGTGTGGTTCTCCCCAGGAGCAGCTGCCTCTGTCCCTTCTTTGGCTTCTCCTCCTGCCCTGGGCAGGGATGAGGGAGGGGGAAAAGAAGGATGGGCTCATGGGAGCCTTGTCTGTCAAGAGAAGGATGATCAGGAAATGGAGGTTTTATGTGAGCCCATGCAATGGCCCCGAGCTGGGCTCTCCCTCCCAACTAAGGGTAAACTTACGGGATCCTTGTGCCCCTGCGATGTTTGGAGGTCCCTCCGCTGGACTCATCCCACTGCCCTGGCACAGCAGCTCCAAGGATGGCAGTCCCTGCCCTGCCCTCTTCCTCAGGACTTGATGAAGAAGAGATGAGAGGACTTGGGAAGGGACGAGGGAGGGGGATGGGAAGGAAGGGCTCGTAGGAGCCTTGGCTGTGAAAAGAACAACAACCAGGAAATGGAGGCTCCACGTGAGCCCGCAGGATGGCCGTGAGCTGGGGCTGTCCCGGGTAAGGGCAAACTTACAGGACGGGAGGATCAGCGCCTGCGTCGAGGCGGCCTTTTCGCGGGAGGTGGACGGATCCTGGTGCCCCTGCGATGAAATTTGGGGCGCGACCTCTTCCTGGTCGGCCTGGCAGCGACAGAGTGATGTCCTGTCTGCCCTGATGGAGGTGGATCCACTTCCATCAGCTCATCTTCCACGGGTGGATCCACCTCCATGGGCTCTTCTTCGCTGCCAGGCGGGTCCACCTCCATGGGCTCGATGTCATCAGCCTCTTCCAGCAGCCGCCTCTTCTTAGCAGGTGGCTGCTCCATCCCGTCCTTGGAAATCGCAAGAAATACAAAGTATCTCCTTCCGAGAGTCTAGCGGGCAGCTGCCTCTGGCTGGGTCAGCTCAGGGACTGCGGTTGAGGGCGGTTGGGTGGCCATGGCAACAGGATTCTGAGTGGCACGTGCTGGCCCAAACATGGTGGTTGGCAGTTGGGGCCTGCGGCCATTTCTGGCAGGCAGTGGCAAGAATGTAGCAAGAGGGCCAGTCAGGGCAGGGGGTTCTCAAGCACCCTGCAGATGTCTGGGGTGGAGCTGTCCTGGTGCATTCAGCAGTAGAGGAGGAGCGAAGCATACTGACACTCCGCAGGCAGCCAAGGCAGATGCAGTCATTAAAAACTGTTGAGTTTCAGGGGTTGTATTGGCTGTCCTTTCCCATCCCTCACTTCTGGCCTTGGAGCGTGAGAAGGCGGTATCTCTTCTGCCCTGATGGCAAAGGAGAGGGGTGTGGAGGAGAGGGCCTGGTGTCCTCTGGGCGGCCGCACTGGGCCTGCAGGGGAGTGCACTGCAGGGCCTGTGAGATCCTTGGGGCCTGGTGCTGGGGTTTTCCACTCAGAGGACGGGAAGGCTGAATAAGGGCTGCTGTCCTCATCCTGTTCTCTCCTTGGCCACAGAATGAATGGTTGGAGGTGAAGCCAGGCCTTCCATGGCAGTGCACAAAGAACAGCAGGATATCAGTCATGCATTCTGAGAAGTAGTTTGGACAGATTTGATCTCTGCAGTTTCGGTTATAGCGCTCTTGAGAAGAGAGTTTAGGGGCAGGGGCACAGGTGTGTAGGTGGCTGTTCCCCATCAGTTGACCCCAGTGTACCTCAAGCAGCATGAAAGTGTTCAGCCCCTACCATCAGGTGTAGAGCAAAGGGAGGTGTTTGTTTCCTTGTGCTGTGACTAAATTGCTAATGGTGTGCCAAGCACATGTACAGACTGTTGCTGACCTAAGACCAAAGCCAGTTGTATTCAGGTTTTAGGTGATGGCTTGCTGTGCCTCTGCTAACATGGAACCAGGTGATCCCAGTGTGCCCCTTTCTCCTGGATGTTTCCTGAGTTTTGCTTTCGCGCCTTGTCTAGATGACAAGAGGCAGTAGCAACTATTAAGCTGCCCAGTGGACTCATGGGGGTAGTGTCCCCTCTCAGTCAATTCATAGCTTTTCTCCCTTTGTCTCATCCTTTTTTGTGAAGGCCTATGCTGCAGATGGCACCTTTAGAGGATTCGTTGTTGGTGCTGTGGGTTTGATTCAGCCAAGCTCAGTTAAGTTTGGACACCCTGGGGAGGACGGAAACCTGCAGCCTTTCTGGGCACAGGTTCCACGTCTGAGCACCCTTGCAGTGGCAGTCCTTTCCTTTTGCCTGACTGGGAGTTGTCCATGCTCCAGCATGAGTCCGGTGCATCTGGTCCTTCCACCACTGAGCACCTGGGAGAAAAGTCATGCTCTGTGCTCCCATGCTCCCAGTAGGCAGATATAGTCAACACTCAGATGCTCCCTGAGCCTTCTCAAAGCTAAGCAGAGGCCACTCCCTCACACTGCCCTGGGATGCAACGTGCCCTGGGTCCTCTCCAGCCCTCAGGCCCTGGGATGGGCCCATAGACTGATGGATGAAACATGAAAATGATGAACCCTGCTGCTCGCTTCAGCTTTGCCTGTCCAGGTCAGGAGGAAACCTCAGCCTTGCTGTGCTCATATCCTCTGTTTGGTGTCCATAAACATTCAGCAAGCATTGATCAGTGTCAACGAATGCCATTTTTTCCGCATGGAGGAATTCATTTCCACTCCTTTTCTTCATATGCAATTCCATGTCAGATCACAGAATCACAGAATACCAGGGATTGGAAAGGACCCTGAAAGATCATCTAGTCCAATCTCCCTGCTGGAGCAGGAACACTTAGATCAGGTCACACAGGAACCCATCCAGGTGGGTTTTGATGCCTTTATGTCAGACTGTCCCTCTGCTGCCATCTGTCACATGGCAACAAGATCTAATGGAATATTGGTAGGAAGACTCAGCTTCTACTGCCATGCCACCAACATCTGCCTTTTACATCAAGAGCGAACATGACAAAATAGGAGGCATTACTTTTGGAGCAGCCCTTGTAATTCCTTCCCTCTCACCTTCTTCTCCTCTGTTTTGGAAGCAGGAGATTTACTGATTGCAAACACCTGCAGATACCTGCTGTTCTAATCTGCAGCAACACTTCTCCACTTCATGCTTCTTTCTGGCTTTATAAATACATTCCAATCCTCTTCTGCTTGAGGACAGTTTGTTTGCTTGTCTTTGTTTACAGGAGCTTCTTTCTTAATGTGAATATAACACTATATTTCAAAGACAACATAGTGATGACATTTGTGGACAAAGGAAAGGCAACTGATGTTGTCTACCTAGACTTGTGCAAGGCCTATTGCGTGGTCCCATACCACATCTTGTAGAGATAAGGATTTGAAGGCTGGATTATTCTGGATAAACAATTGGTTGGATGGTCACGGGTGGAGGGTTGTGGTCAATGACTCTGTCCACGTGGAGATCAGTCACAAGTGGTGTCTCTCAGGGGTCCATCTTAGGACTGGTTCTCTTCAGTATTTTCATCAATGACATAGAATGTGGGATTGAGTGAACCCTCAGCAGGTTTGCTTATGACATCCAAGCTGAGTGGTACAGTTGATACAATAGAAGGAAGGGATGCCATCCAGAGGAACCTGGACAGGCTTGAAAAGTGGATCTGTGTGAACCAACTGGGGTTCAGTAAGGTGTTGCACTTTGGTTGCAACACTCCCAGATATGTGTACAGACAGGGAGAAGAACTCACTGAGAGCAGCTCTGCCAACAAGGACTTGGTGTTCTGGTGGACAAGAAAGTTGACACAAGCCAGCAGTGTGCACTTGCAGCCTGGAAGGCCACCTGTATCCTGGGCTGCATCAGAAGTGGGGTAGCCAGCAGGGAAAGGGACGTAGATGATTATCCTCCCCTACTCTGCCCTCATGAGGCTTCATCTGGAGTACTGCATCCAGGTCTGGGGCCCCCAGTATGATAAAGACATGGAACTGTTGGAGCAGGTTCAGAAAAAGGCCACAAAGATAGTCACTGGGCCTCTTGTGAAGAAAGGCTGAGGCAGTTAGGCTTGTTCAGCTTGGAGAAGGCTCTGGGGATGCCTCACTGAGGCCTTCCAGTACTTGAGGGGAACTTATAAGCAGGAAGGAGACAGACTTTTTTACATGGTCTGATAGTGATACAACAAGAGGGAATGGTTGTAAACTAAAAGAGGGGAGATATAGATTAGATATTAGAAGGAAACTTTTTACTCAAAGAGTGGTGAGGCACTGGAACAGGTTGCCCAGAGAAGCTGTAAATACCCCATCCCAGGAGATGTTCAAGGCCATGTTGTATGGGGGCCTGGGCAGCCTGATCTAGTGCCCTAGCAGAAGGATTGGTACTAGATGATCTTTTAGGTCCATTTAAACCCAAGCCATGCTATGATTCTCTCTTTCAGTCAAACAACTTCCCCTCATGCCCAGCTAACAGTAGCTGAGAAGTGGTCATTGTGTAGTATTTCCTTGCATCAGGTGAGGCTGTTTTGGTGCTCTATGGGAACTGTTGAGTCACAGCCTCAACCACTGATTGATCACCCAAGGAAAGGACTGAGTCAGCCATGGGAGCACAGGTGAAGGCGATTCACCTGTGTGACCGGAAGGGGTGGAGCCTGGCTTCACCTATCCAAGACCCCATTTAAGGGCTGACTGGAACCAGGGAAGGATCTCTTTCTGTCGGTCTCTTCTCTGTGGAGTCCTTCCTGAGATACAGGTGAGCATTCCTTCCCTGTTTGTTTCTTTTCCCATTTTCACCATGATAATCTTTCCAGCTGTAACAACAACTGTAACAGGTGCCATGTTGTTGACTTTTAGCAAGGCTTATTCCTCACTTATGTTTTTTCCCACTGGCTGTAGTAGCAGGAGGGTGATGTTGTGGAGGCTCCCAGACCTCAGACTGTCCTCTAGTGGGAAATGGAGGGCAAAGCCAGTCATGGAGTGTGAAGGAGAGGAGAACAGAGATCCTAGGAAGCACCCAATAGCTTGTATTTGACCTGCTCTTCATCCCAATACCTTTTCTGTTGCCAGTAAAAAAGACTGAGGATTACTTAATGCCCTTGTGAAAATAGCTTCTTTCCTGGCATTTGAAAGTGCTGTACACCAGGCATATATCCCATAGACATCTTGTTTCTGTTTTTTTCCCCTTATTCTTTGAAAGCACGAATGTGGTTTAATGGCATTGCCAGTTCAAAGAGCAAAGTCCCTGGCAGCCTCATTCACACCTGTATCTTGTAAGTTGAAGGCAGCACACTTATCTGGAACATGAGTTGTACAGGTGTGTTGCTTTAGTAGCAGTAAAAAATATCCTTTCAAAAGTATTTAAAAATGAATAACATTTTTTTCACTTCTAGATTTTTTTTTTATCAAAATAGGAAGTCAGGTGTGCCCCTTTTTCATTTCTATCATTAAATCCTATACAAAGGGAATAGAAGTAGGCTTGTTCTCTTTCATTTTTTTCTTCAAGTTTCTGTTTCATGTTTTTTTACTTTAACTTTCTAAAGCTATCTTGCTTTTGGAATTGGCAAAAGGAAATACGGGACAAGTCTACCTCTGTGCTTTGACTGAAGTCCTGGCCTAAGAATAAAGGTTGAAAATAAGTAGAAATAATGAAAGAAAAAAATAATTATTAAAATAAAAATCCCTCTGGATCTTGTCACTGTATTTCCTCTTGTAGCTAACAATGAAATCTTTGCTTTGGTACTTAAGTCTGCAGGGAAAATCTCGTCTGCATTCCCTTAGCAAAGATGCAGATGTAATAAATATGAACTGAATATTTACTTCTTTGGAGTCCCTAAAGCCTTCACTGAGCACTAAGCACTGCACTAATCGTATGTGAATCTTTCTTGGATGTGGATGTAGCAAGGCAAAGGTCTCTCTTCGTTGGTTTCTGTAGAGTTCGCAGTGTGTAAGGCACCATTTGAATCTGCAGGAGTTATTTTCACTTCTTCGGCTCCAAGGTGTCTCATTAGCTTTTGTCTTTCCTGAATTTTTCTGTGGGCTTCCTGTTAGAAACAATGGCTGCACGCTTGGCACTCAGAGGTGAGCCACCACCAACTAACTGCCTTACAGCCTAGCTGTGAGTGGCTGCAAGTGTTGCTGCTAGGAAAGCGAACAGGGCCTGAGAGAGGGAAGGTACAAGGGAAGGAAAGGAAGACTGGAGCCAGAGCAAATGCGTTGATGGAAAATGGGAAAAGGTCTGTTGCAAAATAATTTCAAAATTCGTTTTTCTTTTTGAAGGGAGGAGGTTTCCATATATTTACATGATAGATAACTTGAGAATTTTGTACAACATTGCCTGTGTTTATAGCAATTAATTCAAAAATAAGCTTAATTAATGTGTTAACATGGCCTGTAATTCCCTACAAAGTTCCAGTAGATATGAATATATTCATATCCCTGCCTCCAGTGAAATAGCTATAGGCATGTCTGATAATTAATAAACTCTGCTTACAAAATAAAACTGCGTTTCATCTGCCGCCAAATACTGTTTTCTGAATGCAAAATAGACAATTTTTCCACACCAGAATTTGATTTCTGCACAAAATCATGTGAGGTTAAGCATTATTCGACTGCTTGTGTAAATACAGTTCTCAATACATGCAATACACATTTATGTTAGTAATAATAAAGTAATGCAATTTTCTCTCAATATATGTTAGTGTTAATCAGAACAGAGAATTGTAATTTTGAGTTCATTTAACCTTGCTTTGTAGTAGTATATTTGGCCTGGCAAGTGTTTTCCTAAGTAATGAGACAAACAAATTGCTATTCAGATAGAGGAAGAAAGCTGTAAAAATGAGTTCTCTGAAGTATCACAAAAGCATTCTCAATTGATAGGAGTAAACAACAGAGGGATATACCATTGCTCAACTCGCTGCATCTTAGAGGACTCACAAAACAAGATGTATATTGAAGTTGTTAGTAAAAATCTTATCCTGATGTTATAAGAGGACAGGAAAGCGGATTGTGTAGTCATGAACTTAAAAGATGGAACATTTTAATTGACCTTGACATCTTTTGTGTGAGCAATAGGATGGTAGTTGAGCTATGGATTTGAAGGTCTTGCACATGTTTGGTTTTTCAGGCCTGAGGTAACTGGCTGGCATGTATTAGTCTGCCTGCATGGCCTCAGATGAAACTTCACTAACTTGTTACCTGTTGAGCTTGTACCCTGTGAGGCCCTACATGGAGCGTTTGTTGTTTCAGCAGGAGACTTATGTCTTTCCCAGACACAGAGCTTTGCTTTTGCCTATGCTGAGATTCATGATGTTCCTATTCACCCATCTCTTCTCCCTGTCCAGCTCTCAAAATGGCTGCCTGGTAGCACACCCAGCACTTCTCTCAGCTGGTAGTGTTTATGAAGTTGCTGAGACTTCATCCCACTTCCCTGCTCTGGTATTAACAAAGATGACGCACAGTATTCACCCAAGTAACATTGGGCTGGATTTTATTCTGCTGATTACAGGCCTTTGAGACTGGCAGTCCATGTTTCCACCCATATTGTATCCCACTTATCCAAGTAATAGCACACTGTGTTAGTTATGAAGAAACTATAGGAGATGATATCAAAGGCCTTGCAAAATCCAAGATATCCACACAGTGGAAGACAAACCCTCATAGAGCATTTGAGCTTGGTTCATCCTGACACAGCCACACGGTCTCTAGTTTGGCACTAGTTTAGCTGATATTTCTGGCTGGCACAGAGCTTGAGCAGAACATAGTCTCGTGCTTTTCTGCAAAGTAACTTCTGCATATCTACACTTTGCAACATTAAATCAAATGACCCATCCATAAACAAAGCAGAGTAGATAGGCAGCATGTCCCTCAACACTGACAAGATGCAGAACTTTGAAATGACTTCAGGGAAAAGGGCTGAGTCATGTTCATCAGCAGAGTTTAAACAAGGATAACCTTTAATGTTACTTACAGCCCTAAGAAGGTTTATCTCTAACATCTCAGTGTTGATCTTGACCATTTTTAGCTCAGCTGAACTTTCAAACATCTGGAAAGCTCAGGTGTCATTCCTTCAGGATTCAGAAAGAGCAAACTCCAGATAGCTATGATAAAACATTATGTTAATCCCTGTCAACAGGTTGCTTCAAATACAGACTAGAAATCTTCCACAACCATTAAGTGGAATTTGCTGGTTTGGTAGCAGTATGTTGCTGTGTTTAAGTTCAAGTTTTTCTTTCAAACGATTTCCACCTGATTGGTTGAGGGAGGACATGAATAACAGTGCCTAAACAAACAAGCATAAAATCCCACTAAGAAATCATCGTGCTCATAGAAAAAGACATGATGATCAGGAATATTTTACATCTGAAAATTGCATATCTGCTGGGAGGCCAGGAGCAAAGAACCAGACCCCAGCTGATCAGTGACTCATCCACTTGTGGACAGACTTCACAGAGATTGAAATGAAATGTATTTATGATATGCTGATCTAGAAGAATAACTTTTTAGTGCTTCCTCTCTTAAAACTGAACTGTTAGTAAGTAATGGTTTCTGGTCTTCAGAGCTCTGAACACAGTGTTTTCTGCAGAGTGTGTTCTGTCCTGGGGGCTTTTGTTGGCTTGCAGACTATTTTAGAAATTGTTTGTGTCTCTGATTTTTTTCTAGTCTGGGTAGAGAATAGGCACCAAGATTGGGATTCCTAGTACACGGGTCAGGCTGAGTGTTTAATATTTTCCTTGTTGAGGAAGTGTTGGCACTTTTAACTATTTTCTGACAAAGAGGGGTATTAAGCCCATTCTGAAAATCAGCACCTTTAAAACAGCTCTAAGTTGGCCTGCCTGGAAACTGTTCAACTGGCAGTATTTATTTTTTGGGAGGGACCTTTCTTGAATTACTTAAGGACAAAAAAGAGAGATTTCCTCTTAGCTGCGTTTGGGTTTTTAGAAGAATCTGAAATAAATCTCATTTAGAGAAAATCTAGAGATAAGGCTATGACTTGATCCTATGCCACCTTATCAAGGACATGAGGAACAGAGAGAGAAGCGCTCCCTGTTTTAGCAATATAACCTAGCTTCTCAAAATCCCAGGAGAAGAGAAGTACTGGGAGTCTGAAGAACAGCAGACATAGTACTACCAGCGTGTGTTTGTCTGCCCTGCAAGTGGTGGCAGAAGAGCAGAGAGTGAGGGAGTTAGGACCTGAGCTCTGGAGAAACCAATACATTCACTTGTCCTTGCCTTGATCCCCAAACAGCTTCAGATTTGCGTACCTTTGTGTACTGTTGTCTAGAGCAAGAGCATCAAAGCAAACCTGAAGCGTAGGCAGGGAAAAGAAGGTGGAGGCATGCACTAAGGAGTAGAAAAAGCAGGGTCAGGAAAGAAGTTATTGTCTTGTTGAAGAAGAATGACTCCAGTTTTGCATCACACCTCGAGAGAGATTTAAAATGTGGCTCCTCAGGGAAAAATGAAAATGAATCTGCAAAGTTTGAAGCAATGAAAATAAATAATGAAAGCTCTAAACTTTTAGCCACCAACACCATGACAGTGCTGGTTTAATAGCAAAGTATAAATTCTGAAGAAATGTAGTATGCAGCTGTTAGCTCCTTTGCATAGTTAGTCTGCTTCTGCCAACAGAAGGAGATTTTGGCTTCAGATCCTGTTTCTGTGCAGTGTCAGGTATCTGAAGAAGGTCATTACGTAAAAATATGTACATGTGCAGAGAATGAAGGTAACAGTCAACTAATTTGCTTCTCTGTTTTTCTTATTGCAGATACACACACACACAAGTATATGAGTCTTACAAAGAAGACAGATCTGAGATAAAACCTTGTTGCTTTGCTGATATTTTTTGATTGACACTTAGGAAAAAAAAAATGCATTATCACACATACCATCAAAGGAAACATAGCTGATCCCTTTAAGAAGAGTGAAAGAAAGAGGTTGAGAAAGCTGCAGCTGGGCAGGCAAGTGCAGAGGCCGTCATACATCCCTACTGCCCTGACTGTGGCGCACAGCTGGGACTCTCCATCCTGGGACAGAACTGCAGCACCTCCTTATACCTCTGCTCACAAGCCTGGGCACAGCCTCACACTCAGAGTAGGACTGCTGTTTTCATTATGCAATATTTGTCCCATCGGAGAGAGATATTTATGCTTGGTTGCTCTCACACAGAACCACTTGCGCTTTAACCTGAGGTTTTGGTTGCCTGCATCACTCTTTGTCCACCACAGGATTCTGTCTGCACTCCTCCAATTTCTAGCTTCCGCAGGCAGAAGGACCCTGGAGATTCCTGTGTCCAGCACTGAGCAGTGACCTAAAGATTTGGTTTTCAGGGGAAGCCTGCTATAAACTTGCTATGAAATATAGGAAAACTTATTTATGAGTCCTGGACTTCTTGTTTAGGATCTGAGGGTCTGAAAAAGCTGGAAAAGCCAGCTTGTGCCTTAAAGCAAAACATGTCAGCTAATGCTTGCTATGATTGTGACAAAAAACAAAACAAAAACCTCTGTCATTCTGATTATCTTTTACTATAGAAGCAAGCCATTTGGATGATTATGGTTGTTAGGCCAAGGCATGGTACTGCACAACCCACTGTATTGCACAGGCACAATATCACAATACGTGGGTAGACTGTGCAAGGAAAAGTGTTTTGTGTAGCAGTTAGGGTTGCTGGTAATGAATGAACACAACTGATGTATATTTAACCAGAGCGACTGAGTGCTGGAGACTGTATGTCCGATCTAAAAGCTTGGGTTGATTTGTTATTCTGTACTATGTGAGCAAAATATCTTCAATATTATTGGCATAAATGCATTGTAAACAAGTCATAGAGATTTGTGTGCACTAGAAAAGCAAATTTCATTGACAGTTTCATCATCTTCCCCTTTGCACACTTTGATGATGCAAGGCAAGAAGGTGCTTCTAAGTGACATGGCAGATACTTTTCCTGTAGGAATGCTCAGTTTGCCTGAGTCCTGGAGTTTTCCCACAGTTCCTGAGGAAAGAGACGGATCCCCAGGGCTGCACCTCTTGCCATGCCTTTAATCTACCTGATAGGCCTCGAGGTGAGAGCAGGGTGTGGTAGAGAGTCCTGCAGCAAAGCTGTGCCTTCATTGACTTCATGAGGCCACAGCCTGTGCCAGCTCAGGTGCCTTTTAGAGGGATTCAGTTCAAAGCTTTGCTGCCTGCAGGTTAAGACCCTATTGCTTAAGCTTAAGAACATAAAGGAGTTCTTAATGTGGCCAGGGGTCATTTTGCATGCTTAAAGTCATACATAATTCAGTTCCAAGTCAGGGGTGCATGAGCCTAAGGGCTTCTTGTAGTGCTTAATGCAATAGCTGACTCAGTGTCTACAGGGTTTGAAGAAATTTGCTGATGGGATTGCTGCCTTTCCTTGTGGACTCCCAGGGGACCTCACCAGTTCTTGAGAGAGTCAGTGTTTATGTTTTCTTTAAGAGCTGCAGTTTTCCTTCCTTGTTTTGTTTCTTTCTTGAATGTGAAATTAGACATCTAGAACAGGGTACCATGGTGTATCTCTCTGCTACCAAACTAGGGTGAAGGAGCTCAACTTTTGGTTGTACAGTAGTGTGTACATAATCTGTATTTTTGTCCTGTTTTGCTTCCTTTATTTTCTATCTAAGCACAGGATGCTGTCTTGCTTCTACACTAAGTGCAAGGAGAGGTTGTCTCTTACTCTACAGCATTACCTTTACAGAACAAGTTTAAAATAGGATCTGGAAAAAAAATTTATTTGTTCCTAACACTGTTTGTTCCAAATTCTAGTCAGCATCATGCCCTAGCAGCCAAAAGGGGCAACCATACCCTTGGGTGCATCAGGCCCGCTTTGCCAGCCAGGTGAGGGAAGGGATTGTTCTGCTGTGCTCTGTGGTGTGCAGCCTCACCTCCAGCACTGTGTGCAGGTTTGGGCACTGCAGTATAAGAAGGACATAAAAAGTAACAGAGAGCACCCAAAGAAGGGCTACAAAGATGGGGAAGGGTCTGAAGGGCAAGATATATGAGGAGTGGCTGAAGTACCTTGGTTTGCTCAGCCCGGAGCAGAGGAGCTGAGGGGAGGCCTCGTGGCGGCTGCAGCTCCGCACAGGGAGCAGAGGGGAAGTGCTGAGCTCTGCTCTCTGTGACAGCGACAGGGCCCGAGGGAACGGCATGGAGCTGTGTCAGGGGAGGGGCAGCTGGGGGTTAGGGACAGGGTCTGCACCAGAGGGAGGTGGGCATGGAACAGGCTGCCCAGGGCAGTGGGCATAGCCCCACGTGCCAGAGCTCAGAGAGTGTTTGGACAGTGAGCTCAGACATGGTTCTGTGTGGAGCCAAGAGCGGGACTCGGTGATCCTTATGGGTTCCTTCCAATTCGGGATATTGTGTGAGTCTATAATCTCCTGAGGAACTGTGGTTATGAATTTCCAGAGGATGTTGCCCCTGGCTGTGAGGGATGGAAGGGCTGCCTACCCATGCCCATGCCTGCCACCAGCCAACTTACAAAACTATGGGGTAGACGGAGGACAGATGGGATCCCATGTAACTCGTCATTGCTGGATCAGCCAGTCTCCAAAGATGTGGAGGATCTGGAATTAAGACTAATGATATTTATTTATTTGCTTATTTATTTATTTACTGAGAGTGATGCCAGAAGAGTGTAGTTGGCACTGTCAGGGTGGCTGTTACAGCCAGCAGTGTGGCTTCATCTATTCATGGTGACCATATTCCCTACTCTTTCTCTGCAGTAAAGCATCAGTCAACATGTGCTGGCAGGACACTTCAGCTGAATCCTACGTGAGCCTGTGTGCATGTGTATTTGCACCTTGTAGACATCAACAACCTATCAGACAAGGGCTCTGTTCTTGTAACACTTAGTAAACTAATGGCACATCAATACCTACCTCAGTTCAGCATTTATCAGGGTATTTGTTGTGGTGCTGTGTATACTTAGAGATTAATGCAAACAGCCTCAAAAAACTAAAGACAGAAAATAGCAATATTGAGTTTTTAATGGCAGTTGTAATGTGCTGCAGCTCTAATGAGTGGTTTAGTTTTGTGGTGTGATTAATACACAGGCACAGAGGAGTTTTTGTTAATCTTACAGGACAGAGAACTGGAAAGAGGGAGGGAGGGAATAGAAAACAGGCATTTTTAGCTAGAAATTTAATTGCAAGATTGTGCCTGAAATATAAATTGATACATAGAACTGCTTTGAGAGATAAGCACTACCAGTGATGTTGGTTTCTGGCAGGGAGAGTCATCACGCTATTATGGAAATGATGCTGCTGTGGACTTCACTGTGTGATCTATATCAACATGAATCTGTTTGACATAATTCTCTTGGCTGCTTCTCATCCTGCAACACAGCAGCAAAGCTCTGAAATCTTGCCATGGGTGCATGTCTTTGTAGAAGTAATGGAAATACTCAGACTCTCCTTGAAACATACCACTGTGAGTCTCAGCTTTATGGTGATTTTTATGCAGTTGCTCTAAACCATGTTTTGAATTCACACTCCTGCCTTGTATCTGTTTTCCACAGTCAGCATTAAGTCCTCCCCAAGGATGAGCAAGCTTGAGTATTGCTAGAATGAGGCAAAGCAGTTACCATTTATCAGGATGTAGCTGAATTAGCTCATAATAATTAAAATCATAAATGGCAGCACTCATCTAATTATTGCTCTTCAGCGTTTGAATTTCCAAGCACCTGGTAGTCCTTTTTGCTTTTTTTTTTTTTTGGCTGGTATTTTCTGTTCTCTCAGAAGTTCAGTAATTATTAAGGGATACTCACAATCATTTTAATATCACAAAAGAAGACAGCGTTTACAAGTACCACTAAAAATCTCTGAAAGGATTCCCACTGTGGTGATGGATGAAATGTTTGTAGCAGCCATTTTATCAACTGAAGGTGACCTTCTCTCTGTTTGAAAGATTTAAGTGATTGTTTTTTTTCTTTTTAAAGTGGACAGATTTGCACTCATACCTGTGCAGCTCTTTGCCTGTCCTGCGATAGTACTGTCCCTGGTAAGGTGGGTGACTGTCATGTGAAGGGGCTTTAGAGATATCTGCTTTTGTGTAGAGAACCCTCAGGCAGTTTCATCCCTCCATGATAATACCATGCAAGGCAATGCCAAACCATGCCAAGCTACCAGCTCTGGTACAGGAGCTCTGTAGCCATGTTCTTGTAGCCATGCCCCAAGCCCATGACAGGTTCCTGCTTGCTCTCATTCTAGATGGGTTTCTTCAGTGAAAGGATAGAGATATTTTTGCATCGAAGACTTGGGATTGCAGCATGTGTGAATAAAGCATGTTGATCCCACCATATATAATCCTAATTCCACCCTTAGGAGCCAGCAAGAGGAAAAGTGATTTAAGCCTCATCTGAGATCAAAGCAGGAACATGCAAGAGGGGTCAAAGAACTACCCCGCGTTCTGCCCAACTTGAGATCAAATCTTAGCTGAGGACTGATCAGCTTTAGTTGATTTTGCTTGCTGCCCTGCTCAAGGATAGAAAAACAAAATACATCTGCAGAAGTTTGTGTCTTGTGTATATGTAGATACACGTACTTTTTATCTCTGAAAAGTGAATAATGGAACTAAAGTGAGGATAATAATATTCCACTCATATTAAAAAAAAAAACTGCAAAAAAGACCAGAAAATATCTTGCAAGTAAACTATTTTTGTTGTAATATTCCTATTGTAATTGCAGTCCATTTTCTATGCTGCATCTTCAGCAAGCTATGTAAAATTATTGTAGGGGGGCATAATTTATTGCAACTTTCAGTAATCAGATAAGTGGTGTATTCACAGCAAGGAAGCATTCATCCCTCTGTTCAGCTCAAAAAATAGCTCAGATGTTAAAAAATAAAAATAAAAAAAGAAGAAGGAAAGAAAAAAAGACATGATTTAGTGCTGCAAAGTGCCTGCAGTTCCAGAGCCTTTTTCAGTGATAGCAGTGCATCGCTAGGTGATATAAAAGCCATTTGATACTTAACAAAAGAAAACTGCAATGGCTAAAACGGGCCAGATGCACCCAAGTGGCCACAACACAGAGCTGGATGAATGACTCATGGGCAATTACAGCTGGCACTAATTTCAACTGGCAAGAAACTAAACCAGGAATTTCAGTTCTTGAGAGAAAACCTTCCCAAGGTTTGTCAGCCTACCTGTGAGTCAGACACTTCCTTTCTGTTCCCCTAAACAAATTTTTAGATGATGTCCTTTTGAAGTGGCTTACGGGCTCGTGAAGGCATGCCTGCGTGCTTTAGCTTGGGAATTTGCAAATGGCAGAGAACAGACAATGCAGAGCAAGTGGTGGTCAGGTCTCACTTGGCAAGGCAGGGGCAGTATGGAAAAAGCAGGAAAATGCTTTTGCAGTTGTACCTGCCCGGCAGCACTGCAGTACATGAAAACCTCTAAAACTGACAACCGCAGCTTTTACCCTGCCATCTTCCCCATCTTTCTCCAACTCATCTTCATGAGGGATAATTGTGAGGCTCTGACTAGAAGGGACAGGTGTGCTTGGCACAGTGCTGACTGGGTTTAGAGCTCGCTCTAAAGCACGTACAAGTTTGCAGGATGAAATGACAGGCATCCAAAGGGATAAGGCTTATGGTAGGCTTCCTCATCTCATTTTTGACTTCCAGCTGCAACTGCTATCTAAACTTTTGCTCTACATCCAGAAATACCTACTAGCACAATATTTAAAAATAGAGATGAACTTGGTTTTGGCCTGAGTCATAAACCTCATCAGGCAGCTTTCTGGGTCTCCAATGAAATCCTAACTCATGAGTTCCTGATTATATGAGGAGTATTTTACTAAATTCTGCAATCAACCAGTATTTCCATAGAACTGGGCTGCAAAAGCGAATGTTTTCACATGATTTAAGTCTTTGTAAATCTATTCAATGAAAGAAGGGGCCACGTGTCTCACGGCTCTGCTATGCCAGATGACGCAGTCACAGAAACATTTCTGTTTTGGTTGTACTGTTGCTGATGTAGCTTTTCTTGTTCCCTGTTTTATTAATGATGTATCCATATCCTGAAACTGGGCATAAAAAATAATCTTATTGTTGAGCATATGGCTCCAGCTTGTTCTTTGAGTATCTAAAAGTATTAAATAAAATGTGACTAGAGGTGCAAGGCAGCACTACGTTCTCTGCAGGGCAAAATATTCTGGAAAAGGCTTTTTGGAAACATCATTTTAATCCACAGTTTTGCAACTCTGGTGGCTACCAAAGCACAGGACCTAGGCATAGCCATACCAAGTCTATGCCAAGGATTTAACCCATGACCTGCTGATATATGGGCAGAGTATGAAAAGGAAGAAGCATACAGAAAAACATTTCACTTTCTATAGTGTTGTATCTCATGCTGGTGTCCTCAATCTGACCCAAATGTGCTTTGGGGGATCTGAAAAACTAGAGTTAAGTTCCTACAGGAGCTTCAATGGCCAGTCACTGTGCAGACTTCCCAAAAGCAAGTACATTTGGAACTATTGCATATAAACTATGTATGTATGTTTGGAACAATTGCACTTTGGACAAAACTGATCTTAGAACAGATTGTGCAATGGCTGTGTTCTCCACAGTTCACCCAGAAAGCAAAACTGAGGCTATGCACCCCAACTCCCACACTGAACAGTGCACGGTTAGCATTAAAGTGGGCAATTATATTTAAATGGGATGGATTTTTTTTTTGTATTGTTACTTATTAGAAGTCATTTAATAGAGTGAAACTGAACTGAACAGGCAGCAGACCAATTTATAATTTCCCAGAGTTACTCATCTTAGTGATTCAGTGAGGTGACTTGCAAGAATGACGTCTTGGTGACAACTTCTCAATAGTCAAGGTAGGATGAATAGCTTCTTAAGAAAAGAAGAAGGAAGCTACTGACTATTCTGATGAGAGGTTACTGCTGACCAATCTGTCAACATTGTACCGCACATTAAATACTAATACTGAAATGAGAATCCCTCTCACCAGGTTGGGCTCAGAAGTGGAGACCAACATCTTGATGAGTTTTCAGCTGAGCCTGTTTTCCTATAGCCAGCAATGTGCCAGCATTGTTAGCAGAACTGTGTTAGGATGTCTTCAGGGATCTCTGCACGTTTGCATCCATGATGTGCTGTTGGCGTGTGAGCTAGTTCAGTGGGAGAACTATATTCACACAAAAGCTTTCAGCCTTTTGTGATCATAGCTCATTCATACTCATTACTAGCAGCTCCATTGATTTGTCCCAGTGAACAAGGTCAGCAATAAATCTTGATTTCTTGGCAGATGAAGCAGACAGGCCAATGTCTGGACTACCTACTCTCCTCTCTTCTCTTCCCTCACATCAAGAAAAGCGTCCTCACGGAGTGGTGTTGAAACACATTAGCAAGCCCATCCTACAGAAGAGTCTACTTGCATCATTTTCCATTGTTATCAGCAAGGAAGCTTTTCTGAGCACTGAATGGACTGATTTTAATTTCATAGTAATAAAGGACAAAAGCACAGGCAAGAATCTCACAACTGCAGTGATATATATGCACCTGAAGAACAAAATCAAGTCAGATGTGAAAAGTGTGCAAAATGATAGATGAGCACTCACTGAGATTTTTTTTTTAACAAATAGAATTTCTCACACTTTAAGATTGGTTATTTAAACCTCATATGTTTAAATATTATAAAATTTGCTAGCAACTGTAGCATAATGTCAGTCTCTTAGCCTGAAAGTAACAGAAGATAAAAAGAATGAGGAAAGAGTATGGGCCTTCAGATAATTTTTATCTTTGAACAAAAATATGGAAAAGCGAAACTTTAATGAGAGTTTCCATTACGATATTATAATAATGTGAAAGGCACAGATGAGGGAACTGGTGTTTAAAACAAACTCTCTGGCGAACCGGGGAGATCTCAGTTACTGTGCACATCTGGTCCTCTCAAATCAGTCAAATACTTTCCTTTCAAATCTGAAATGTTTACTCTTAGAATTTTATTCAATTCTTAGAACTGTAGAATCATCAAATGGGTTGCATTGACAGGGCTCTTAAAGATGACCTAGTTCCAAAACTCCCTCTGTGGGCAGGATTGCCATTCCCTAGATCAGCCTTTTATCCATGGTTGCTCTTGAGAGGTTTGGGGATGGACCTTCTGTTCCTTTAGGAGCTATTACAGTGGATGCTGAAGATCAAGGTCTTTCAGCAAAAAGTAGGCTGTTCAAAAAAAAAAAAGTTCTTCAGCAGAAAACAATCTTAAGGCAATAAATGGGCTATTCATATGTCAGGCTCCCTGGGTCCATCTGTTTACTCTTCTCAATTCATGTGGGACTCTCCTTTGAGCTCTTCTGTCTCATTTGATATTTCAAATCATATATCAGCTGACGTGTAAAGTGCTTAACAAAGTGTATCTCAGGTCTAGCTGTACCGTCTACTCTTCATATTAGTTTGTGTATTGACTCTAAGAAACGCAGATGTTTCTGCCTACAACCACATCAGGGAAATTGCAGTACATCAAAACCCCTCTTAAAATATTTATTTGCTCACTTTTGTTATAGAAATATTCATGAAATTGGTGCACAGTGGCATATTTACCTGTCTTGAAGAAATCTATACATTGTGGGTTGTGGGAATCTAGCTAACAGAGAAAGATAGTTGCGGTATCATGGAACAATGTCACTTCTGGTCACTGGGGAAAGAGCCTGTTACTCCTTGTTTATTTTGATGACACCTTTTTCTAGATAAATTAATAAATGTGATAATACCCAGCATATGATGCTATATAGGTTGAACATAGCAGAATCCAAAAAGAAGCATGGGTGTGTTCAAAGACTGGATCCAAGTGTAGCTAACTGTGCTCATCGTTGCTGATATCTTACAAAAGTCAGAGCTCAGAGTTGCAAAGAAGGGTTGGTCATTGAAAGGAAACCTAAGTAGTTGCTCTGTCCCTGGTTCCCCAAGGGCTTTGCTTTTTTCCTTTTTGTACTGATCAGTAGCTGTGACAGATTTCTTTCTCTTGTCGCCTTCTCTGCATTTTCATATAAAAGGACTTAACTCATGGGAGCACTCACATATATCAGAGTGCAGACCCTGAGGTGTGAGAATAGAGTGCTTTGTTTAGCTCAGGAAGGGTGGTCCCCTGATCTCATTGCAGTCCTTCACATAAATAGAAAATGCAAACTAATTCCAGCTGCACTGACGCTAAACATTTTATCTAGAGGGATTTGCCATTTATATTTTCCATTCCAGCTACTTCAGGAGGCATTTCCCAATTGCTTGCACGTGAAGAGCCTTCTGTCTGTGACCAGAGTGGGTCCTTCCCAACAGGGTGTTGCCATTCGCACATGGCAGCATCAGAATTCAATAGCCAATAGTTGTAGATGTCTCTGATAATCCAGGAACTTGTCCTCATGTGCTGGTACAGCCATTTTGGAGAGAGAGGGTTCATGTTGCAGCTCATAATTAAGAAACATGGCTTGTCTTGTTGTTTGTTCTTCATCTTGCTTGCTAGAATTTACTACAGCTTGCAAAACGGGAACAAATTTGGCCACCCTAGAAAACAGCTTTGAATTCTTTTTTTTAAAACTCATTTGCCTCACAAGAAGATTGCTCTGTAATCACAGCAGCTTGCTTGCATTCTACTGGTAGCGTTGCCCTTTGATGTTAAAAAAGTTTATTAGTGGAGCTGTATTTTGTATCTGAATAATGCATTATTGTGTGAATTTGTACTTGGGGCTTCACTCTACTCAGGCAGTCCTAGGGGAACAGCAGAGTCATTTCCCCCAGCATTTCTTGTACCATCTTTGAAGTCTCTGACTTTTGTATAGAGAAGATTGAGCTTCTGAGAAGGAAGTATTGTTTCCAGCACGGCTCAGTGTTAGCATTTGTCATCTCATTCTTAAGAATTATTTATTTCTGTCACTGAGTTACTGCCTCAGATGGATACTGAGAGACAGGACTGGAGGAAATGCTCTGGGACCACAGCATCTCACCCTCTTGTTATAGCAGACAACTATGTTGGAGTGTTCTTGCTGGTCAAACACAGTATGGAAAGCCACTGGGATGTTTCCCCCCACCTTTCCTTTCTCTAGGCCAGTTTAGCACCGATCTTTCAAATCCCCAATAAAAATGTTATCCTCATGGTTTTTTTTCCAACTTGGTTTGAATTCTCTTAGACATTTCAAAGTGTTCAGGGATGTGGACTGTACTTTAGATGAGACAGCAGCAATTGCTTGTGCAGTAGCATTAATAGTTCCCTATTCCTCCTGGAAATGCCTTTTCTGATGCATATTAATTGCATTTGGCTTCTGCTTTGTCAGCTACTTTATCAGCATGTACTTCTGCCTTTTACTGCATCCAGAGGCCACCAGCTCCCAGTGCTCCAAGTGACCTCCAGAAAGCTTTGGACACCATGCTACGCTGGGGAAAAATCCACCTCGTTAAATTAGAGTGAATTATTGTATCTTAGGAAATGTAATTCAAGCATTTTGCCAATAAGCGTAGGTTGGTAACATGAACTACAATTATACATGATTTTTGGCAATACAGCTGCAGAACTGAGCTGTGGGAGCGGCTTGGGTCTTAACTGCAGGCTGCAATAGAGCAGAACCCAAGCCTGAATAGCACAGATGCTGGTAGCTGGGAGAAAGCAAATGCTTGTGGTAGCAATATCAGCAAAATTAGTGTGATGCTCCATCCTGCATTGAAAGGTACTCTCTTTATTGCCCTCAGGGGGTTTAGAAACGTAACTGGCCCACCAGCTTTCATACCTGCTATAACCCCATGTTAGAAGCAGTTTTGTTAGGTACCACTACAAGGCTATCCTTTTCTCCTCTGTGATTTGCCACCACTTTTTTATGTCTACTTACAAAATTTCGTGTTTTCATAAGATTTAAAGAGCAAGCATGGCATTACTGGGTTCCTTTCCAGGGGAATGTGACGTCTTTAATAGCCTGTTATCTACTGACTGCTGTTTTCTGCAGTATTTCACCTGTACCAGTCCTGATAGAAGTTCATACTCGATAAAATGCTGTAAGACATTTTCCACAAGTTTTATTTGCAGTTAAAATGAGTTGTTCAAGTAGATGGATGGATGGACAGACAGATATTTGCTCAACAATATGTATTTCAGCACTTCTGGTGAATAAGTTATTGCAATTATTGACCTGCAAGTGAAAAATGTTGTCTGAATTTTTATAAACTGAGTATTCATAGGAGGTGAACATTTTAGGTGTTTGTAGGGTGAATACAAATGCAAGCATTAACATCCCAGACTGATTTCTACCAGAAATCTCCTGCACAAAATGAGAGATTTGAAGTGACAACCCTTTCCCACTTTACAAGAGAAGAAAAATAATGATTTAATTATAATATTTAAATCACTCATAGTTAATGCTTTGATCAGATTTTCTTTCAGAATTTTAAATTAGCTTGTACATGTAGAACGTGGACAGCTCATTGTTGGTCACCCATGCCATATCCCTGTTTTTGCTGCAGTTCTGCCATATATCCTGGGAATTTAGTGCTGATGAAGCTGCTGAATACCTCCAAGTTATTGTAATCATTCATGGTAGGTTTAAATCTGCCCGAAAAAATGGAAATTTAAGGCAAGTACTGAGCAAGAATGTCTTACAGAATTTGCCCTGTGATCCTAAGTTTATTTTCTACCACAAATAGGCTTGTCATGGCTGTGTTTGGTACAGTATGATGGCATTGCTGCCCTGAAATTATTTTGGAGGAGAGAATTGAATACATAGGGTATTTATTGAAAGATAAGGTTGAATATTTTTATCCTGAGGTTCCCCCTGGAGTTGTTTCATTCTTCTTGTAGGGCATGATTTTGGCAGCAAGGAGCACTGTGTTTCAGACTTTCTTAATGCCTTTAATGTAAGAAATCAAATTCTTCTAAGGGGAATCTAAGAATTCTGGGAAATGATGTGACACTTTTTGCCCCAAAGACAATGATATGCATTGAGAAACTGGAGCCAAGAGAAAAGATGGAAGCTGGAATCTGACATGAAGACATACGAGTTCAGATTCTGGTTTGGAAGGAATGAAGTTAGTGCCCTTTCTTTTAGGTTAACTGAAGTGAATTAGAAGCTTGATGCTGATTTTAAACCTCTCCATTGCTTTAGTCTTAGTGGACACAGATACAGTTTACATACATGTACTACCGAGCTTCTCCTGTAGTCACTGTAGTTATGCCAGAGTATTATAAATGGATGTAGAAAGAACTGAAGAGTGACTTTGCTCTTTTTTTTTTTTTTTTTTTTTTTAAATATATGTATGGATCAAGAACAATCCAATGAGACCAGGAACATGGTTTAGTGATGGGAGTTGGTAGGTCAGGCTGATGGTTGGACTTGGTGATCTTGAAGGTCTTTTCTAGCCTAGATGATTCTACCATTCCAATTAAGTCCAGTGTCTTGAGCCCCAAGTTTTCCTAGCAGTCCTGACTAAAGGATGGGGAGAATGAGGCCTTCTGATGCGGTCTGTGTTGTTCTGCCTTTGTGATACCTAAAAGCCATAAACAGCATCATCTTTCAAATCCCCCCGTAAACAGATCTCCTCTCATATTGCCTATAAATGTGTAAGATATCTGAACCTGTCAACAGCTAGGCTGCTGGAGTGCCAAAATTACTGTCTGGACCAACATCCTTCCATCCTGATGTGTTATTTCTTGACATATTCGAGGACAGGAACTCTCTTTGCACTCCATTTTAGCACAGTTCCTTGCAAAACAGCCATCTGGTATGGTGCTCCTTGGCGTTACAGCTATGCAGATGGGAAGTAAAGTTGGAACAGAGATCTGCATATTTATCTCATCACTGTAAAATGATTTAATACAAGGAAAAAATGAGATTGCCTTGAAGGCATGGCTAGCTGGCTGCACAGAGGCAAGGAAAGTCAGCCTTCCACCTGCCAGGCTCTTCTTTGGTATCCTAGATGCTCATACAGGAGTTTCTGAAGATAGGGGGATCTCAGCTTGCGAGAGCATGTGGAGTCCTTGACTCAAAGATGGTGAGAGGGAAAGGTAGTGGGGATGGCTTACCCCAAATCTCTGCCAAAGGATGGAAAGCTGCTAGGTAAGTAAGCTTGTGAGGAACTTCTGGGTAGTGGCAGTGGGAGCTGTTAAACCTTTTCTCTCTCTGTTATATCTGTTTGTAGTTCTGCTCAGTTTGGTGAAATCGCTGGCTGCTTACACAGGTAGCATGCAGCCACGTATTACGTTTTCATGCATTATTAAAAAAGGCAATAGTTGGCAAAGCATTTATCTGAATATTTTAAGGACTATCTTTTTACTGGTTATTATTGTAAGTTTTATTATTATTGCTACCTCTTATTATTTGTTTTGGAAGTAATATTTTTTCTTTCTCATTGTAGACAGACAGAGTATAGGCAAACAGCATAAGTTTTGAACACTTTCTGACCCAACAACTGATATTTTTTTTGCATGCTTGGTAGGACAGATGCTGCCTTTTCAGGTAGGAGTCTGCTAGAAGCCGTGTTTAGGACCATGAATTATTTCTCTCAGATACTACCAGTGCTTGGGACCTGAGCCAAAGATTAATCTGGGAGCAAACTAATAGAGTTAATTCAAACAGAAAAAAAAATCTTCAGGAACACTGAAGGAGTTGAGGGAGTGCAGAAAATTAAGGGAAAAGTAATTAATGACAAAATAATAACTTTGAGTGGATATTTGTGCCATTTTTGCTTGTTTTTTTTTTAAATTATTTTCCCCTGGTGTGAAACTCCCTGTTTGAAGTAAAAATAGCAGTAGCGTAGTACATTCTCTTTAACCAACATTAGAACTGAAAATGAAGGGGCAGATAGACATGGAAAATGGTTATATAATCTGAAGGAAACTGTAACAGTAATTATCTGAAGACTTACATGGATTTGGACTTGGGTAGGAGATGGAAATAAATGAAGTGCAAAACTTATTTCTGAAAGATGTAGACAGATGGGGTGAAAAGCCATGAAATTACTGTTGTCTGTGCGACATTTTGAAGAAAGATACGAGTATGCTTCTAATGGATAGAGAGTTTCTTTCTAAGAAAATACAGTAAGCCATGCAGGGAACCACAAAGAGCAATTGTTTTATTCGGTTTTGAGTTTGCTGCTGGTTGAATGAAAATTTGCCATCAGTGTATGGAAGCAACAATACCTTTTGTGTGGTTAGATGTAAGTACTGAATTAAAGGTATAAATTATTCTGGTGAGGAAAGAGAACATTCCCTGACTGTGTCCCCGTGACTCAGTTTAGCACTGAGCAGAGATGCACACGTACAACAAATTAAGGAAGTGTTTCTCTCTAGAGCATGTTTGATCTTCAGCTGAGACTGGAAAGCAATAAATCAAAGCAACTTTAGCAGATGGCAACTATTCAAATTTCTGTTTCCTTTCCTGCATGTAATGCCGGATGAAGCGCGCTCAAATTTCTTCTAGCATAAGATGGCAAAGGACTGGGGAACACAAAATCTAACTATTAAAACCTGGAGTCTGGGGTGGCAATGTGAGCACCTGACTTCTCACTTCAAACAAAGATGAGCTGTGTGACTCTGGGAAAGTAATTGAACTGCTCCATGAACTGTGAAGTTGTAATAAGCTCAGCACATAACAAGTGGGTAGAAGTTCCATTGTGTCAGCACCTAGTGGTGGCCGAAGCACCAAATCTTCAGAGATACTGGTCATTGGCTTTGCACCATCATAATTTTTTTTTAATATTTGAGTTGCTCAGTCTACCTAAATAGATGTAAAATCTTCTCTTGATCAGGATTTATAGAACTGTCCACCTAAGCTTTACGCTGCAGAAAGGTCATATAGCAGATTTATTTCTCTCTGACTCCTCTGCATTTAGGTTATCTGCATTCAGCCTGCACTGCATGCAGTAGACCAGACGTGCTTCTGCTCTTTCTCTCTGCAGAGCATCCCACCACCAACAACCTGCTGCACACAGATCTGCTCACTGGGCCTGGCCACAAAACTGTAGCAAGCCAATAGAGTGGACAGCTGAACCACATTTGTACAGAGACAAATCTAAGCATGTCTGTCACTGTCTGTCTTGCACATCACGTACGAATGCTTTGAAAGACCTGTATTAGTCACAGCAGGTAGGGAGTTTTCTGGAGGATCTGTTCTTTTCCTCTCTGCTATACTACATCTTTCCCTTAGTGCTGTATGTCTCAGCTCAAAGCATTCACATAGACTGCACAACAGGCATTTCTCCAACGTCCATGGGTGAGACTAGTTGAGTGTGGCTGGAGAGCAACTTCCTTCATACTGGGACCTGAAAAGTAAGCTAAGACTATCTGTGAGTGAATTTAGTTGCTCTTTTTTTGTTAAACCATTATGTTGTTGCTGTCCCCTAACAAATGGTTAAAAAATGGAAGTGGTTTGGTTTTCATTACTTCATTTTACATTTCTTCAAAGAGAAAAAAAAACACGAGTAAAGGAATTTTAAAGCCTGACCTAGGTGTAGCAGTGCTGTGCTAGCTACCTGGACTGTTGCAGAGGGAACACTTGTTCACAGCAAGTGTGCTGTAGGTCTAGGTGATCCTTGATTAGGGACAGACAAGGTATCCCAATGAAACAATCCTTTCCAGCTCTGTTTTTCTATGTTGCAGTAGTAGAGTAAATATTTAATTGCTTTGCTTAATTCTCCAGAAAATAGTGTTATCTTCACATAGTATGAAGTCTTGCAGGGCTGAATGAATGACATCTGTATGCATGAAAATGAAATTGCTTAGCCCAGAAGGATCGTGTTTGATCAAGGTTCTGTAATAGTTTTTTCAACCATGTTATTTTTGCACCACCATTCAAGGCAAGCTGGGAAGATCATTTTATGAACTATTAGTTGAGTCATTTGTTCTTCTGTCTTTAAAATGTGAATACATTCACTTTATACTAATAAAACCTTTCCCTCAGGGGCATAAGTAACTAGATACTAAACGATGATAACTTATTTTTGAACTTCCCAAATTGTCCAGAGCTCAATTGCATTACCACATGGTTTCATATGGGCCAATTTAGTTCATTCTATAGCAGGGCTCAGAAATGGCAGTATTCCCAGGCAAGCTGTGGATAAATTGGCTTCTTAGGTAACCTCTACAGGGTGAGGTCAGGGTGCATGACTTCCAAAGTGATACTCTGCCCTTTCTCACTTAACCATAAATCCAGGAAAATGATCCTGATTAACTTTGCTTGCATAGGAAAAAGTGTCGCATTTCTTGTCTTTAACCAAGGTCAGGGCATTCACATCCTTGTTCCCTTCAGCTCTAAGCAAACTTTTGGATAGTGTCAAACTGGAGTAAGGGGCTCTCTCCTGACCGTGGGATTAGGCTGTGGGTCCGTGGGACAGAGTGAGCAGAAGAAGCAAGATCCAAAAGCAAACTGAAGAGGAAAGGTGGCAAGTATGCTGTGGTGTGGAAGAGAAGCTCCTTGACACCACAGTTTGGCTGTGACATTCAGAGGGCAAACTGTTGTTTGGCTTACCTTTACCCAAAGAGAACACGGTTTCCATTTGGACAGAAGAAGTCTTTACAAACTTAGGAGTAGGTTTCTGCTTACGCTTTTTCCTAGGTGGGAAGGAACCTGTGATAACCCTTCCTGGGTGAAGATGGCCTGGAGCATTTGAATCATTGTCATTCAGTCCCACTGTGTGTTTTCTATGTTTAGGGGCTGTAGTAAGGAAACTACACAGCAATGAGGAAACAAAAAATGCCTAAAGGATGGTATCTCAGAAGCTGCAGACTAGAAGAGTGGAGATAAATGAGTGAAAGAGACCTCTAGAGAGTTTCTCAGTTAAATACCTGGGTTGACAGTGCTCCAAAGGGCCTTAATCTTGTGATCCAGCCTTTGTCCAGCCCACTGGATTTGGGGCAGTCCCAGCACCTATCTCAGAAGCTGTCTCTCAGCAACTGTATTTTCTTGCTATTGGTTCCTTTAACCTTTAGCACAGAGGGACTTTGCCTCCTCTATTCAAAAACACAAAACAGAAATGTAACGTTCAATGAAATATGGAGTGATTGGAGAACCAATCCTTCTCATGGCACTTCAATGTTTTCTGCTTCTGGCTCTGAGGTTTCTGGAAGTCTTGCCAGCAGTGTGCCCCGACACATCCCACTCCTTCTCACCTCAATGAATGGTGCTGCTGATTATTTTATTTGGGTATTTACATAAATACGACACACTGAGGATTTGAGCTCTCAGTGTTTCATTTTGATTTGTTCAGAGGATAATTGCAAAACCCTCATTCAGTGATCTGCAGAGGCTACTGTTTGTGGGCACAGAAGCAGTCTTCCAAACAGTGACAGTAGTTATTATTGTTATTTGTTAATAGAATTGAGATTTCCTCTAAACATTAAGATGCACCGGCTGGAGTTAGAGGAGAAAGAGGATTTATAAAATAACTCCCAGGCAGCATAGGAAGATGTGAGATGTCCACATGTGCCCTGGGCTATGCAGCCTTGGAGAAGCACGAGAAAACAACTCTCACCCTGAGCTCAACACACACACAGCCTCAGTCTGTATCCTGAATGTGTCCTGCATCGTTATGGGCAACAGTATTTTCTGCACTGTTTCCTCCTTGCATTTTTTTAGCCTTTCAGTTTCCACATTTCCTCAGACTTGCTTGTGGAATGGCATCTGATAAGGTGATGGATGGAAGGAGGGAAGTGCACGGCCATGGGCCTGCTATGGAGGATCCTTCTCTCTCCTGTCTTAGCAGTGCCCTGGGGTAACGTTGTCCCATTCCTGCTCCAGGGACCTCCTTGCAAGATAGGACAGAGAGGAGAAGGCTGTTGGTCTTGTAGTTATTGCCTAGCTTCTGGCCTATGTGCAGGGGCCTGGTGTAGGACAAGGTTGCAGAGCTACTCCCTCATCTAATACCACATCAAAGAACTTTAAGAATTGAAATTTAAAGGTCTTCTCACAGTAGAGTGCCTGGGATTAAATATACATTAGTTCTCCCCTGCCCTCATCTCTGTTTGATCTTTATGGTTAGCCTAAAGCCTTCATCCTGATCTACTGTGACAGATCAGAACAATTTGTTCTATTTAAGGAAGCAGCAATGGGCCTTTCTGTCACCTTTGTCATTTAATTTGGCCTTAAAACCATTGGCTCAGATGATTAAATCAGCTCTGGAATTAGGAAGGGTTGTAACTGGCAGTTAAAAATGTCATTTTTATCATGTGTGTCGATGCCAGGCCTGCATGCCTCTCTCCAGGCAAGTATACCTGGCATCTCTGGGCCATAGAAGGTAGAAGTAGAAACTCATGTATCAAGGTGTTCTTCCAGAGCTCTACTGGTAGAAGCATCTCTGGATCTCATGAGAAGGAAAGCCAGCAGAGGTGCTTGACCTGTTTCTCATCTCTATGTACTCTATGAATGAGGAAACTACTCTGCAGAGAGGTTAGATTACGTCTACAATAAGCTGTGCTTATTGTACTGTCCCATTGTGTGCCTCAGGACAATATGAGCTGATGCTGAAATCTGGATTGGGCCAAACAACATCAGCCAACAAGCATTCTTCACTTGAATGTGAATAATTTTGAAGTATGCAAGGAATTGATCGTGTTTAGGATTTTGATTATCTGATTAAAGCTATCCAATATGTTTTAATGAAGCAGTTAAAATCATTCTGGGGGCAGAAAAAGAATCCAAACCAAAACAGCAGCCGTAGAAATAGTTGTCTCAGAAATCTTTTGAGGTCTCAAGAATTCCTTCCTGAGTCTTCACCCTGTTTTTACTGCTTTTGTGCCCTGATCAATTCTGTATGTTATGTGTTGATATACTAAAGTGCATAAAATCTCAGCAGTTTCATTAGCAAGAAAAACCTGTTTTAGCTTCAGAATGAAATATAAGGTAGGCATATCCATTTCTGAGTAGCAAGACTTTGACTTTCCCACTGATTCAGCATTCTGGTTTAATAATAAAAAGCATTTTTGAGTTTACCTAATTTACATCACCACTTCAGAAGACGTAGGCAGCTGAGACAGAGACTACTTCAGCAGATGTGTTGTATCATAGGGTGACACCAAGTTTCTGCTCTCAGATAATGTCTGCAGAGGTGAAAACTGGTTCATCAGCTGTTGTTGTTCTCAAAGCACTGTGAAGCTGCATAGGAGGGCTTTGATAAAGTGTCTGGGAAGTGGCCATGTGAGAGGGATCCCCTTCTTTCCAATGACTGGCAGCTGAGTTCTTGCTTCATGGCATGATGGAGATGCACATTGTTCTGAGCCATAGCAGGGCAGGGAAGCAACGCTGAGTCTCACACTCAGTAAGCTAGACCACAAGGATCAGCAGCAGAGAAAGCCAGCAGAGCCTCTAATGAGCTGTCAGGCTTTGCTTCTAGGCCAGGATTTTGGAATATGGCCATGGCATGATGGAGTCATTGCCAGTTCAGGAGGAGTTCTGCTACTCCAGGCTTCCAGGAGAATGGCTGTGCCTCAGCATGGGCAGAGGATACAGACCCCAGGGAGGGCTTCTTGTGGCCCTTCCCCAGCTCACTTGGCACTGCAAAGATGGATCCAAGCTTACTGTAGGTCCTGGCTTCATGCTTTCCTGCATACATCCATCCTTGGAGCCAAGTGGGGTTGGACCAGTGGCAGGAGGGTGCACGCTGTGATGATGCTGAGCAGTCCACTGGTTGATGGGTGGTTGTATGCAGGGTTTTTTTTCGTTCTAGATCTCTTCCATTATCTTTTTTGTCTTGCTTTTTATTCATTCTTGAGAAAAAGATAAATATTTTTGCAATCTCTCATGGTGCTTTTTCACTTCTTGTCAATTTTCTTAGGAGCTTACATCTCCTACAAAGGATTTTTTTGCATCTAAGTGGGGGAAAGAAAACAAGGACTTGGAAATCAGCTTAGTAAGGTTTGGGGTTTTTTTTCCTCCCTCAGCTAGATAGTTTTGCAAATGCTGTATTTCTGCTGGACAGTTTTCTGTCCTCTAAGGTCCAAGTATATTCTTCCTGAGATGACATCTACCTCTGGAGAGAAAATAAAAAAGAAATATATAGTCTGTGGCTGATAGCTGAAGAGCAGCCAACTCTCCCTGAAGCCCAGGGTTCAGAAAGCTCTGCATGCCCTTTTGATTTATTTCTTTTACAACAACATGATGATCACCCCCCAGGAATTTAAGCTGTTTTGTTGGTTACAGACTCAGGGAAGCCTAGTTTCCTACAGATCTATATTTTTGCCTTTGTTTTCTTCTCTGCATGCCTTTGCAGAGCTGTCACTGTGGTGCCAAGTGTAGGACATCTCTCCTCTTTCCCTGGATGTGCTCCACTGCCTCTCCCTCTCACGGATCCATACCTTTTCATGGGCTTTGAGGCATTTCTTCTTCCTTGAGATGTGGCTGAAATTGTTCTATTTATTCCAGGTAATTATGTGGGTACTCACAGACAGATAAGACCATTTCATACCTGCTTTTCTTGAAAAAACAGGATGTGAGTGTGTCACTGGCCAGCAGCATAAAGCATTTGCATTAAAGAAATGAGAAAAGCTCTGGCTGTAATGTATGCAGAGTCTGAAATATAATTACAGGATATACACTTCTGCTGAGGTTTGTTAATAAACTGACTGACGTGTTTTATGATAAAATGGAGTTGCACAAGGAGGCAGCATCATACAAGGCACCCACATGGACTGCTAATGCACCACACGTGAGGATATGTTTCCATGTCCTGATCTCTGACTGCTGCTGCAGGCTCCCATTTTCTATGATATGCCTTTTTTTTTCATATCAGTGTGATAAAGTATGATATCACAGAATCACAGAATTACAGAGGTTGGAAGGGACCTCTGGGGCTGGTTCCAGTGCTGAGCAGCTCCAAGGAGAGAAGATGGATGGAAGAGACAGACAGACACCCATATACTGGTGGGGGTTACATTATTTAAAGACAGAACAAAAACAATAGGAAATTCCTTCTGGATCAAACCCAGCTTCTAAATGTGGATGCCAGTGAGAGGCTTTCACTGGAATGGAAGTGGAAAAAATTGTTCTCTGTGCCCAGCAAAACACACTGTGCTTCCCAGAAAGAAGCTGTTTGTTTCCAGGCATCAAGTAAAAGGAAGTCAAATGGTTGCTTTGCAGAATTGTTTGTGCACGGATGGCACAGGGCTCAGGGCATGCATCCAGAGGTGCTGGAAATCACCACTTAGCTCTCCCTTCTCTGCCTCAGACCTCTCAATTGGGTTATTTTACAAGATTTACTTTTCAGAAGAGTGCCTTTGAATGTATTTGTCCACTGTAATCTGTCACTCACATTGTGGGACAGAGTGGAAATTAAAGAAGCCATTATTCTATGGGAACCTTCTGATTCGGAAAACAAAATTTGGATTATATTTTCGAAAACAACAGTGGGGAAGTGAAAACAGTGAACACCTTTTGGTGTGTGGTGGTGGAAGAACCTGAACACATAGGAAGGATAGTCCAAGGCCCCAGTATTGGTACTTGTATTGCAAAGAACGATTTAAAATAAAGCTTCTCTGTATCTTAATTTCCTGCACAAAAGCCACAGGGTTACTTGATAAGCAGAAATGCTGTCTAAGGAATAGCTTCAGCACATAAAGTTTCTTAGGGAAATCACTAGAAAATGTGTTTATCTTGATCCTCAAGGGAAATACCAGAGTGGTGTTGTCCAAAACTACTGCCTAAGCAGCAAGGACAATTTCCTAACCGCTATCTAGTGCAACACAAGGTGAGGCATGCTGTGTGCAATGCTCAGAGCAGATTGTCACTGTGGTGGCGATGAAGAGGAACTGAAGAGTCGTTTGTGTTGAATTAAAGCAACACAAAGCACTTGAAAGTATTGACTTGGCTGGCCAATGTAATTATTATCTCTGGGCTCAAGCAATAAAGAATTCTGTTCTTCTATACTCTAACTGCAGGGAATTGGCCCTCAGTGAGGAAAAGTGGTAGTGCCTATTGCTCCAGCAGGACATGGAGATGCTGAAGGGCTCTCAGGAGACATGGCTGGAGGGGGCTTTCTGTACAGTGACCCACAGGCTTTGGACAGCTCCATCAGCTTAAATCCTGGTGGGAGATGCTCGGAGAGATTTGCTGCTAAGAAGAAAAATAATCACGTGTCTTGCTTGGTTTGAGAGCTTTTTATCATTGTTTCCTTGCTTAGCAGGCTGATCCTGTGCTAAGCTGATCTGCGAACTGTGTGAAGGACACTGAGCAATCTAAATGTACCCATTTCCCTCAGCCTTTGGCTGTGCCATTCCCTGGCACTGCTCTGCCAGGCAGACTCACAAACTCACCCAGCAGTCAGGAGCACAAAGTGGCGGCTGTGCTGCATTGCCACAGCACGGGTAGTTGCAGAGCCACCGCACAGCACTCCTCCATATCTGGGTCCTCACTTCCCCGCATGCCAAGCCCCAAGGAAACTTCAGAAAGGGAAAAGGTCAGCCACACAGAAAATATGACATCTATAAAAATAGAAAGCCTGGAAGGGGATGTGCTATTTAAGACGAGCGCCATTAGAGTCAGTTTGCCCCAGCAGGCCCAAGTATGAGTGACTTTGTCGGAGAAGGTAGAAAGTGGATGTGGGGACAGTGAGCTGGTGAAGGAGGGATCGCTGCAGAGCACATTGCTGGGCATGTTTTGTCGGAAGCACTCGGTGCTTCCTAGCCCTGCTGGGAGCAGTGTTCGGCACGTGACTGGAAAAGTGTAGGTGTGTGTGAGACAGAAAAAAGATTGTGGGGGACCAGTGGAATAAGATACCGCTTTTCTTCCAATTATTATTATTTTTTGATCCATCTGGTGTTTAAAGCAGCCTTGCCAAGTCAGAAGAAAAGATCTGCTCTTCAGCAGTATTGCTGCAGGTCTCAGCTGATGCATGTTCATGGGTCATTAAGGAAGTTTCTGGAGAGGAAACTGCCCTCTCAGGGCTGGGAGAAGCCTCACAACTTCATGCTTGTGCAGTGTGAAAAACAAACCAAATTGTTTATTGGTTGCTCTGACTTGACTAGCTAGACAGAACTGAGAATATTATTGTCTTAAAGTGTTATATTATTGAAGAGTTATTATATTATTAAAGATCTTAGCGGGGTCAGAAAAAATCCATACATAGGTTAAATACATGTTTTAAATAGAATACATGGTCATTCATCAAATGTCTTATTTATACATGTTTCTATTGTTTATTTTTTGGCGTACTAAAAATTTGTCTAAGCTGAGTTCCAGTAAGTGCTGTTATATATTTATCAGTCCATCCCAGAAACACTGTGCATTCACTTATGGAGTGTAGAAACCAAGGCTGGAAGTAATGGTGATATTTCATATAAAGCTATGATCTGAGAGTTGGAGGGAGTGGGGGAATGGGTTTTGATACCGTGACCAGCTCATGGGGAACAGCCTATAGCACAGAACCTCATCCAGTTGGCAACATGCAGTGCTTTGGACCTGCCATGGCAAGAAAGTTTTATGTAGGTCGGGCTGGCTTCTCTGATCAACTTGATGTGAGAACCAAGTCAAACTACACAGAGCACTTCTGGCCCTTTGTGATACCTGTGAGCAGTCCCATGGAGTTAGGCTCTGTAGTGTGCAGACATACCTATTTAGTGGAGTACAACTCATAGAATCATAGAATCACCAAGGTTGGAAAAGACCCACAGGATCACCCAGTCCAGCCATCCACCTATCACCAATAGTTCTCACTAAACCATGTCCCTCAACACAACGTCCAAACGTTCTTTGAACACCTCTAGGGTCAGTGATTCCACCACCTCCCTGGGCAGCCCATTCCAGTGCATGACCACTCTTTCAGAGAAGTAGTATTTCCTAACGCCCAGCCTGAATCTCCCCTGGTGCTGCTTGAAGCCATTCCCTCTAGTCCTATCACTAGTTACATGAGAGAAGAGGCCGACCCCCAGCTCGCTACAACCTCCCTTCAGGTAGTTATAGAGAGCAATAAGGTCTCCCCTGAGCTTCCTCTTTTCCAGACTGAACAATCCCAGCTCCTTCAGCCGCTCCTCATAAGGCCTGTGCTCCAGACCCCTCACCAGCTTTGTTGCCCTTCTTTGAACACGCTCCAGGGCCTCAATGTCTTTCTTGCAGTGAGGGGCCCAGAACTGGACACAGTACTCAAGGTGCGGCCTCACCAGTGCTGAGTACAGAGGTACAATTACTTCCCTGTTCCTGTTGGCAACACTGTTTCTGATGCAAGGATGCCATTGGCCTTCTTGGCCACCTATGCACACTGCTGGCTCATGTTGAGCCAAGCATCAACCAACACCCCCAGGTCCATTTCCCCTACGCAGTCCTCCAGGCACTCTGCCCCAAGCCTGTAGCATTGCCTGGGGGTTGTTGTGGCCAAAGTGCAGGACATGGCATTTGGTCTTGTTGAACCTCATCCCATTGGCTTCAGCCCAGCTATCCAGCCTGTCCAGATCCCTCTGTAGGGCCTCGCTACCCCCAGGCAGATCAACACTTCCAGCCAACTTGGTGTCATCTGCAAACTTACTGAGGGTGCCCTCAATGCCCTCAAAGTGTCTACTTTAATCCTAAAATGGTCCTGGTAAAAAAGGTCACGTAAGATGAGATTGGTTTCAAACGTGTGTAACCTTACATTTATTTGGCAAGCAATCTATGAAGATGTCAAAACTCTATTCAAACCCCAGTCTAGGTTTAATTTTAAAACATATGCTACTTGTACTAGGCTCAGATATACTGTTTTTCCAAGTAACAATGCTATTTCGTCCAGAATGATGAATCTGAACCTTCTGTTGTGTTACAAGAGCATGTTTGCTATCTTCCCCTTCCTTATTACCCTTTAGAAAAACAAACATTTATAAGCAGTTATTGACCCATTCAAAAAGCTGACTCAAGCTCTTGTGGCTTACAGATGTTTGCTGTCTTACTGAACCCTTCATCAAGCAACTGCCAGCAGCTGTGGTCAGACAGGACTCTGGCATGGCCCAAGCTCTGGTTGGGTCAGGGCCACCTGTTCTTGTGCTTTTTTAGGAAGTAAATATTGCATTTGAAATTCAAGGCAGCATGAAGTTTTAGGGTTTTGCAGGTTTTGCTAAAAAATGCCTGGCTGAAGTGAAATAGCTTCATTTGTCAACACTTGAAGTGGTAAATGTAGCATTCTTGAAATCCAGTACTGGCAAAATGGGAAAATATGATTCCTTTTTATCTTAAAGTAAAAACTGATTTGAAATGTAACCCAGGAGAAGGTTACTCTGAAACAATCCATTTTCTACTAAAGACCTTCAGTTATTTTTTTTCAAACCTAGTCTGATACTCAGTTTTGATAGGTCATCACTTTTCTACCAAGCTGAATAAGCTGCACAGCATCCAGATATCATGAGAAATATTTACTGGAAGAAAGCATTGTGTGGGAAATGCTATGTGTGTGCCTGCCACATTGGCCTTCGGCAGCTTCAGCTTCTGTGCTGGCTGGGGAGATAGACTAGGTGAAATCCTTTGCCAGGCTGCAGCAACATGACCAGCTTGTGGGATGCTTGCTGACAGCCTGGCTCTGGGAAGATGCCCCGACTGCATACTGTAGCTTGTGGATTTGCTTGAATGGCCTGAATGGTAGCAGGCTGATATTCTGTATTTGGAAGGAGGTTCCCATCAACTGAGCACTGGGCCAAAAAAGGGACAGATTCATCCACAGGAATGCTTTAAAGAGGAGCTAGGGGGAAGTATGGAAGTCATTCTGTACTGACTGTGGAGGGATACCAGTTGACCCTGCTGTGTTTTGTACTCATGTTTGCACAACATATAAATAAATCCCTTTACATGACAAACAGACTCCTTCAGGCCAGATCACCTCCTCCTTCTTCGCACAGGAGAGCACAATCATGTATTTCATGTAAGAATAATAACAACAAGAAATGATGTTGCTAAGGTGAAGGTTTAAGGCTCTGGCACAGACATAGGACTTTGTGTCCATTCACACTGAACTAAAAATACTGGCTGCCCTGACACAGTGAAGCTTTTAGTTTCCAGGATTTCAAACAGACCTGGGCCCACTGAGGCTATGTAAGCCATTCATTCCCATAGAAATCCTATGTTGAGCTCTTCTTGTTAAGCTCTTCTTTCTAGTTCCCCTTTAAGGAAATGAATGGCCTCTGTGAGTGTTGAGCTTTAAGCATGGAAGGGAGAGGATTAGGTTAGCCTTCCTTTGCAGTGTGAGACCTGTAGTGACTGCCTGGCTCCTGGTGCACCAAAGCTGTTGGGCATAGTCTTTTCTCATTAAAAACAAAACAAGCTTTTGCAGTGGAAAGCAAATGAGATCAAGCCTTGAGCCCCAAAAGGCTGGTTCTGACCACGGTCACCAACACCCTCCTCTAGAAAGAGCAGAATGACTGTTTCAGGCAGACACACAGCAAAGCTGGGACAGTTAAAATGGTGTGTTTAATGTATGCATATATGCGATGCATTTCAGGATGCTCTGTGACCCAGAAAATCCCAAGTCAGAACCTCCAGATATAGAACCAAACACGTTCCCATCTCCAGACACCCCTGATCCTTAACAGCCCAGAGCAGAGACAGCTGACAGAAGATGCCCTGCTGGGATATCCCACTGGGCAGGCAATGAGCACTGCCTGCATCTCCTTCAGCTGTGAAGTTTGCCACTGTTCTGACATTATTGCTGACCTTTCAGAGGCACCCTTCTCTGTTTGAGGAAGAAGAGAGTTTGCATCCTCTGTAATTTTTGTGTTCAGTCCTTGAGTGCAATAAGACCTTGTCCTCACCCCAAAGTATTCCATCTGACATCTGCCCACAGTTGTGCTGTTTGATCACCCAGAGGTATGGATGGTTTGGAGCACACTGGGAGAGGCACCTGCCTTTACTTCTAACATGACTTCAGAGCAGCTCTGGGCATCTCACAGTTGAGAGGAAGCTGGGAATTGTTCTGTCTTCTAAAACTGAAGCTGTGCTTAGAGCTGTAACAGGTCAAGAGTAGCTGAAAAATTTAGAGGGCCTTCTGCACCTGTTATGTCATTTGAATGTGGAACACTAACCTCATGTTGGAGTGCTTTTATGCTGAATGTTGCTTCCTGTTCCTACAGCTTTGTAGTTCAATTACTTGACTCTGGTTGCTTTGCACACTGGTCACCTTGAAATAAAGTGATGGAGGCACTCTCAAGCATGCTGTGTTGGAGGACCTATTTCGGTCATCTGATCTAAATCTGAATTCAATCACGGATGAAGTACTTGGATTTGGAGTTTCCACATGAGCCAGTACAGGAATGTCCATGACCAAATCTGAGTCGCTATCTGGTTTCCCATGGAGTAAAGCTTGACAGAGGAAGTTTGGCAGAAGAAAGGATAAAAAATTTAGTTAAGCTCTTAGGGACAGAGAAACTTCAAAACTGAGGTTGCCTGGTGTGGAAAAAAAAGATGTGTTTAAAGAACCAGACTGACACAAAAGAACAAGGAGTGTTTCCTGAGTATACTGCAGCTGACTTTCCCTTGCAACTTCAAGCAAGTATTTTGAGACGCTTCATACATCTATTTTCCCTATCGATAAAACCAGGCAATAGTTCCCAATTTGCTGCACCCAGGTTGCAGAATGATTGTCAAAATGATATGTATGCCAGCTTTCTGCTGCTCTCGACAGTGTTATGTGCATTTTTTCACTGTCTGGATGTTAGTGTTGACAGTTTCAGCCTGGAGAGGACATGTACACCAAGTCCTCAGTGTGCCAGATCCTTCATCTGGAGGAGTATATTTTTCATGTTTCTTTCTTCTCACTTTAGAATGGTAGTGCTGGCGTTGTGTTTTCTATGTTTGCTAACAAACTCTCCACATTTCCCTTTCTCCATTGGCCTGCATATTCACATTACATCCAAATTTACTACCCATGGTGTATTTCATGTATGTTGGATATATGTTCTTTCCTCTTTCCCACTCCCCACCCCGAACTGGTTATACTGAGTTCTCCAGGTTGCATTTCTCTGATGGCCAGTAGTAGGCCATTAATGACCTATTTGTAGACCTGGGACCTCCCTTACCAACCTGAGCTGGTATTTCTCAAAGCTGCATCTTATTTTATGATCGTACAAACAATAACTGAGTATTACTGTTATCAGTTACAAAATCTATATAACAACAGGTGTTGCATCACACAACATTACAGTGCTATGTAGGTAGATAATAGTTACCTACCTGATCATTAGAATGATGTTACAAGCAGAACCAAATCTTCACTTGAGCTAGGCAGGGTCTGACAGGTTTATGATGGCTATTTCAAGGCTACTTAATACAAACTTGCATTCTCTCAACCCTGATTTTACCTGATACCGCCTCTGTTTACAAGAATATAGATATGAAACACTTAGCCAAAAGGAGCTTTTAACACAGGCATCTGTAGACATGCTGCGTGGGCTGTGATCACAGTGTTTCCAGAAATGGCCTCTGTAAACAAAATCAGAGATCTGCAGGTACTGAAGAGCCCTCGATCTCCCAGGAGCTCTGCTCTAAAGAATGACTGGAAATCTGCATCTCAAAACATGCACGAGATTTTACAGGTAAGAGTAAATGTTCAGCTTCATCTCTCAGTTTGGAGTTTGCTACTACCAAAGGGATGATGGAGCAGAAGTACCAGCCCTGCTGGTACTTGATGCCAGTGGTGTCCCCATGGAAGAAGTGGCTAGGCAGGATGAGCAAGCTCTCACTGATGTTGCCTACATCATGTCTCTGTTCCACACAGGGCAACAAAGATAAATAGCAAAGCACTTTTCATGAGCAATAAACACCCAGGAAAATGTTTATTGGACTACAGTATACTTTCAACAAAATAACCTGTAATTTTGGGATGTGCAAAGTTAAATTGCCATCAATAACTAGAGTAAAACATTGACCCGTCTAGCAGTTGTAGTAGTTTTCCCAATGCCAGTGAAACTGGAAACAGATTTGGGGATCTCACCTGAGCAGGGAGCTCCTTCCATGCCCTGGCCCTCTGTTCTTCTTATTCATTGCTTCCTGAGGGAAAGAGAAAACACAAAGCAAGAAGCTGAGAAAAGGCTTCCTGATAGCCTAGGTGAAGTGCCCTCTTTCATTCTTACCCTGACCTACTAATAACTTAGGGCAGCAGCAACCCTGCAGTTTTGGAAGGGGCTGCACATGGGCTTTGAGCTTAGCTTTGGAGGGACTGAAAGACTCTTTCTAAGAAAAAGGCCTCTGCTAAGACTGAATCAATCACAACTGAACAAACAGCAGAACAGTGTTCCTGCAGGAAAAATATGATCTGTGGGGGGTTAAGTTTCTCTGAAGGAGTGAAGGAGGAAAGGGGACATTTGTAAAGGTAAGACTTGGAAGAGAAATAAAAGACGTGTGTTCCTGCAGCAAAAATAAACTACATAATAGATTAAACTGGGAATTTATTGTCACAATTTTAGGGAAAGTATGTTCAATAATATTCGGTTATTAAAATGCCTCTGAATAACAAGAAGTTTATCAAGGAAAAGCACAAAGGGAGAATAAGATGTAGCTAGGAAAAAAAATGATATTGAAGGTATTCCAGCTAGTAATTGTTGCTAGAAAGGGCTTTGTGGTGTTATGCAAAATGGATAAAAAGCACTTATTTCAGTCAGACATTGGGTAATTTTACTTCCTTTTCCAGATTGGTTATGGGGCTGGTATGTGATGTAAAATGCCGCTATTTCTTCTGGGCATAAATGGCTCTGAGCAAAATTAATGTCTTATTTCATCCAGTAAATAGATGATCATAGAATCATAGAATGGTTTGGGTTCAGAGGGACCTTAAAGATCACCTATTTCCAAACCCCATGCCATAGTGATCCAAAGTTCCATCCAACTTAGCCTTAAACATCTCCAGAGATGGGACATCCACACATTCTCTGGACAACCTGTTCCAGTGTCTCAGCACCCTCTGAGTAAAGAATTTCTTTTTTGTTTCTAATCTAAACCTACACTTTTTCAGGTTACATCCCTTATCCCTTCTCCAGTCGCTACACTCCCTGATAAAGAGTCCTTCTCCAGCTTTCCTGTAGGCCCCTTCAAGTACTGGAAGGCTGCAATGAGGTCACTTGGGAGCCTTCTCTTCTCCAAGCTGAACACAGCTCTCTCACCTGTCGCCATAGGAGAGGTTCCTCCAGTACTTTGATCATCCTCGTGGCCTCTTCTGGACCTGCTACAACAGCTCCGTGTCCTTCTTATGCTGGGGACCCTGAGCTGAATGTAGTACTGCAGGTGGGGTCTCAAGAGGTAGGGAGAGTTTCCATTAGAGTTAGTGCAGACACATCTTGAGTGTCTGTGTATTTCCTGCAAAACTCTACAGAAATAGACTTTTCTGTTGTTGTTGTGAGCACTGATAATAGTAATTGTTCATTTTCTCTTCTAGATGTCATCTAGAAGATGTTCTTCGGCATCCAAGGATGTGGTTCATTTCTAATATGAAGCAGGCGAGGGAACTTGGATCATTTCTTCTGAGACTTTGTGTTGCACCGAAGTAGAAGACATTCCTCTTACTTAAACGAGTTCAGTGAAATGCTGGATCAACCCACAGGTAGGGATCTGACCTACAGAACACACTATCTTATTCTTTCTAGATTTCACTAAAGAATGGAATACAAAACATAACCTAGAGAGTATTAAGCAAAATATAATTGCTCTTAAAGCAAGAAAATTAATGTTTCTTTGAGTGTCTGTGTCAGTTCTGCTTTTTACTTTCAGAAAGTTTGATTACTTTTGGATAGCATATGCCTTGTCATCATTTTTTGGAACAGAATGTGAAGTAAGCTTATAATCAATACAACAAATGTACTACTTTACAAAAGTAATGTAAATACCTGAGATCCATTAAGACCAGTCCAGATCTTAGTCTGGGTGTGGTATGCAGGTAGGACAATTTCAATACTGAGTAAATTGTTTTGGGACTACCGAATTTCTGAGAAGAACATTCCTGTTGGCTTCTGCCAGTGCTAGTGCTGGGTGGGGTTTCTCAGTGAAAAGCACTTCCTTTGCAGTCTAAAATTAAGGTGCTGAAATCAAAATTCAGTTTACAGTATAATGCAGTGGTGACTGCTGAGAATTACTGAATCCAGTGTGCATTTTTAAAGTAACATCCTAAATTTCCTGGGTATGTTTCTCATTTTTAGCATGCATCAGTTGGTTGGTACCTGGAGCACTTTCCATTTTCTGCTGACATATTTTCACTGCAAAATAACTATCCAAATATAATGCTATTGAATTCCTACCATAACGGATGTCTCTGAGTTAATGCTTCTAAAAAAATTATTTGGCCTTGTACGGCCTTCTACTAACCCATGACAAAAATCTTATTTAAATGGATTGGATATCATTTCCATATACTTGTGAATGCCTTTTTCCTAGCAGGCAGAGCTGAGTATGTAATCTCTTCTCAGCAGCTTTAGAGGTAATTGGGACACCTTACAATTAATTGCAACTGTTTTAACAAATCTCATCTTTCTAACCAAGCCAAGACTGTGCAAAAGCCAGCACTAAACTTATGCTACTGAGGAAAACTGTCAAAAAAAAAAAAAAAAAAGGCATAAATTCCTGTTAATTGTGTGCTTGCTTGGTTAAAAAGTTTATGTTATTGTAATGTTATTGTATACTGGTCCTATTATATGAAGGAAGAAGACAATAAGAACATCAAAATGCATATGTGTTGGCAGTTTCCAAGAAGGTTAGGAGGATGAATCAAGAGGGGAAATGCCCAGCCAAACACTGTCGTGTCCCCACAGTGTTTCTTAATCTGTCGTACATCAAACAGATCTGCAGCAACTGACAATATGTTAATTTTTCTATTGCAGATATGTCTCAAAGCTGTGTAAGTGATTAAGCAAAACTGTATGGATTTTTTTTTGTGCTGTGTTGGAGGAGCGGATTAGATAATGATCCCAAAGCATGAAATCCTTGCATTTTGACAGCTGCGTAGCAGTGTGCCTCACCATACTCTTTAAATACATACAGCAAATTGTGCGGTGACACTGCCAGCATTCAACGTGCCTGCAGAAGCGGCATGTGGGGGAAAGAAATTCAGCTTGTACCTTTCTATACCCTTTGCAGCACATCTATTTTTAACACCTGACAGAGGACTTTGCCCCTGCACTCTTCAGAGCATGAGCCTGTCAGCGTTGCTCGTCACTTCTGTTTTTCCCTGACTGGAATAACTTGTAGAGGGAATTTGAGAAGTAAGCAGACAGCAGACATGACATGCGCACCATCAGGAGCTGATAGCAAGCAGCTCTAAGCCATACTCTGAAGCAGGATCGGTTTTATTTCCCCCTCCCTCTGCTTGCCTTGTTTTTTTTAAGGCTCTCAGTGTTGCCTTAGGGGGACTGCCCAAAGCAAGGTGGGTTGGAGGAAATGGGGTGAGGAGGGGCTGCAGCACACCATGGGCGCTAGGTCTACGCCAAGCTGAGGGCCTGAACCCAAAGGTTGGTGCAGACTCTGGGAAAGGAGCACATGGATGTGAATCATGGAGGTGGTTCGTTGCTTTCCTATTCCTGCTTGGTGCTGGTGCAGAGGGTGTTGAATCCCATGGCTGGGCAGGCACAAAGTCTGAATAAGCTGCGTGGTGTGGGCTTGAAGTGTGCAGTGCAAGGAGAAGTTTGTCAGGGCCAAGCTGTCAAATGATGGTCAGTGGTAAGGTTGGTGAGAGGACATGGGTTCTTCCAGTTGCCAGAAATCAAAGAGGGTGTTAAAATGACCGGATTAAATGTTTCTAATAGGATGAAGAGGAATGAACAAATGGCAGCTAACCAGAAATAGTGCATTTTATCATGTTCTAGGTTGTCTAAGCCATGCTCGGAATTACCACTCCTGTGGCTTAGCAGCTTGCTGCTCCTCTTGTTCCCACAGGTCCCTCAGCATGTCCATCTCTGGTCACAGTGTGCTCCCTGGGCATGCCAGCTCTGATGACATTTCCCTTTTCTGCTCCCAGCTGGCTCCTTATCAGACCTGCTGTGTGCATACACATGCTGGGGCAGCGACAGCAGTGGCAGTGGTACTGCCGCTGCTTTAACGCGGCTAATGCCAGTCTAGAAATCAAAGATGTGCCTGATTGTCTGCAGGGCTAAAGAAGTATTTGGCAACCAGTGCAGTCCTCTTCTCTCCTACCCTGCTTCACTGCAAAGCCACACCCATTGCTAACATACTGAAAAACTGCCCTATTTGGGGAATCAGAGCCTGCTGCTCTTGCTTTCTTGCCCACTTATTTCACAGAATCATAGAATGGTTTGGGTTGGAAGGGACCTTTAAGAACATCTAATTCTAACTCCTTGCTATAGGCAGGGACGCCTCCCTCTAGACCAGGTTGCTCAAAGCCCCGTCCAGCCTGGCCTTGAATGTCTCCATGGAGGGGGCATCCACAACCTCTCCAAGTAACCTGTTCCAGTGTCTCACACCCTCACAGTAAAGAATTTCTTCCTAAAATCTAGTCTAAATCTACCTTCTTACATTTTAAAGCGATTTCCCCTCAAGGGTGCACTTGATCCCACTGTCCATGTCACCTACAAAGATGTTAAATAGCAATGGTCCCAGCACCAATTCCTGAGCAATGTCACTAATCACCGGTCTCCACTTGGACATACAGCCGTTGACCACAACTCTCTGAGTGTGACCATGCAGCCAATTCCTTATCCAGTGAATGATCCATCCATCTTAGCATGCAGAAGAGGATGACGTGACATCTAATTGTGTTGAAGAGATTGGGAAGCTAAAAGTTTCCCTACGTAGCCTGGGCACTTCTTGGGAGATGTCACTGCCTTTTTCAAACTAAGTACATGAGAAAGAATGCAGGGGCTTCCAATGGTTTTCAAGGAAACTCATATACTGATTTTTTACTCAATCTGAACAACCTCAGTGTGGGTACATTTTACCATACAGCTGGGAGGTTAGACCAGGAGGGAGTGGTGGCTTCTAGCCAGGTTTAATTAATTCTTTTTAATGCAACAACAGAAACTTCAGAGTTACCAGCATTAAGATCTCCTCTCCTACCTCCTACTTCTAGTAAGTTGCTCCCAGAGCATTTCACTCCTTTCCTTGGCCTGTGGTTTTGGATTTCTCTCTTTTTTTCCTGCCTCTCAACTCCTGGACATCTTTCCAAATTGTGATTAGCTTTTAAACACTTGCTCAGTCATCCTTGACGCTAAGCTTGGCTTCTTTCTTCTGTCTTAACAATTTCGCCTCCTTTGACAGCAAGGTTATATACTTTCACACACTGTCAAGTATCTACTCCTGTTCTCTTCCTCTTCTTTGAACTCCTCAGCAAATATTTCACATTGCCATCAAACCTAATGGTGCTTACAAACTGGGATTTTTTACATTTACTTTTGGTAATCTCTTTTTTTTTTCCCTATCCTGCACTCAAAGCATCAGGCTGCCAGCCTGTGGTTAAAAAAAAAGCCATTAATTTTACAGGCCCTAAAAAACTGGGTTTGCTGAGGTTGCACGAGTAAAAGTAAAGCAATCTGCAGTGCAGAAATGAATCTGAGCTGTCAATACAAGCAAATCCATGATGTTCCTGGATTTGAGAACCTTCCCCTGTGGCTCTGCTTTCACTGAACTGCTGTTTGTGCAAACTCAGTGGGTTCCTGCTCCAAGAACACAAACCTCAGCAGCTGTGTGCAGACTAAATGTGTATTGCTGCTGTTAGCCTAGCTGGGGCATAGCAGAGGCCCAATCTAATCCCTAGAGTGCTCAGCTCTGAAGGAAATCATCTGCTTATCTTGCTGTGGACAGAGGAAGGCTGTAATTCAAACCTTCAGCGGCTGCAAACAGTAAAGTGAAAACTTGTCAATGACTCATGCTAAAAATCAGTATTTCTTCCGTAGGTTAGAGGAAAAGATCACAGGGAAGGTGGACGTCCAGGATGTGTTTATCTGAGCACGGTCTGTAGGGGCCTGCTCCCCAGTGTCCAGTGGGAATGCACATGTGCCTGACCCAGCGGAACACACAGGCATGCATTGATGTCTGCACGCTTAAGTCTGTGTTGGCACTGTTAAAGGAAACCTCGTAGGCACAGAGCAAAGATAGCAAACCAATGACAGAGTGACCACCTCCTTCTGGAACAAGAGCACAGGAAAAGTGGTAAGTCAAATTAAGGCTATATTAAGGAAAAATGGAGAACTTGAATATTTTGGAACATCAGGTGGTGATTTGTTCTAGAAGTAAGCTAAACATGAACTCTTTGAGAGGTATTTAAGAAGGCAGTTTTTGGACAGACAAGTTTTCTGAGACAGCTCACTATGTGGCTACCTAAGGAGAGGGAAATGTGACCAAGGAGGAATATAGTGGCAACATCATTTGAATGCAGCCTTCACTCAGGCTGGCATCTCATGCCACACATACATTATGGCATGTTCACGACAATTGTCCTCCATCTTTTTTTCATTCATAGGTATCATTTTGTTTAACAGAGAGGAAACTTCAAATAACAGCTGCGTTTATCACTTGAATGAGGATTAGGATGAAATATTAATCATGGATTCGTGATTAACTCTTGTACTATTGTGTAACTAATCAAGCTCAAATCCCCACAGAGGAAAGGTACCCGAAGAAGAAATAGCATAAATATGGCCACAGTGTTGATGTCTATTGTTTTTGTCTTTTGTTCATTAACTAGAGTGGTACATGATTCAATAGTACTGCAAAGAATGAGCTCCAGGGGCATCGTGCTTTCTGTGCTGTACTACAAATACAAAGGTCATATTTTAATATGAAAGGTCTTGAAATTTCCTTTAGGAAAGATTCTATTTCAGACCAGTAGAGGGAGAGAGCAGGCTAAAGACATAAATTACTGGTTTTCATGAAGATTTATTGTGGAAAAAAAATCAAATTTATCCTCATAGTTAGAATGCAAGAACAGTTGCTCAAAGTGCTGCTGGATTCTTTGCTGATATCCTTTATTGTTTCATTAAAAAGCTAATGAATAGTAGGTATATATTTTCCTATTCTGACAGAGTAAAAAGGATAATTTAATTTGAGGTGCAGAGCTTTAGTAGTCAGTTAACAAAGAGTACACTTGGATTTGAGTAAGTAAAAAGAAAATATTTGTATGTATGACACAGTTGCTGTGATTCGACTACACTAATTCTCTGGATACATGTGTAAGATATAATGTCACATGAGACTATTTAAAAATCTTCAAAATAATAAAACAATAATAAGCAAAATATTAAACATATTTACATAAAACCTTTGGAATGCAATTGACTTGTATTCAGGAAATTATTTTTGCCTTAAACTTAGCAGTCTCATTTATAATACAATCAGTACAGCATAGGCAGAGAGAGGTAGAGTCATTTGCACATACTGATTGTGCAAGACACGGAATGGGCAGTTAGGAGGAGAACTAGCAGAGACATCACACCCAAAGAGTAACAAGGCTCTCTGTTTCAAATGTAGTCTCCCTCATACAGATTCAGATATTGATCTTATTACACGGTCTCTTCTCATTTTCTTGTAGAAAATGCTGTGACTGACATTTTCAATATTAAGTTTATTCTCTCCTTCCCTTGGTGTCTGTAGAATGCGCTGCAAACTGTCTGGATGTGATTGCATTTATTTTAAAATTCAAATCATATCAAACATTACGAAAAAGTTGAAGAAAGAAGCATGCTCTCACAGCAGCGAGCATTTTGTTTTTGACTGTGTGGTTCCTCTAAGAACCGACTCCAGACGTAACTGATGCCTTCAGAAAGCTCTGTCCCCTGCAACTCTGAACTGTGAGTAGATGAAGAGTCTCAAGAAATGGATCAGCCTTGCCATCAGCCCCAGAGACACAGAGGACCTTCTGGATGTGGTGAGGTGGGGTCACTACGCACCTGGAAGAAAAGACAGACTGAACTTCCCACCCCATTCTACGCAACTTGGTCAGACCAAGGCTATGCCAGGCTGATGAGCTGCACTGCGGTGTTCTGATGCTGTTGGAGTTTCTGTAACAAGACCAGGACACTGTTCACTGCACTGGGAGGGAGTCTCTTAGCCAAAGGCAGATTCTATGGTATTGGAGTTAAATAGCAGAGAAGAATCAGAGCTTGCTCCTAAACAACAGTAAGATCTCACCAAAATAGATGTGCAACTCCTGTGAAATGAGAGTTCACTGTTCACTTGTACTGACAGCTCTTGAAAATGCCACTAGGGATATTTTTCCCCATACATCTTCACAGTTTTGTCTTTCCTGTGTCCGTCTCCTAGATAAGCTCATTTCAACAAATGTCTGAACCATTTCACTGATACACTGACCCTGCATTGGTAAAGCCAACCATTGGTAATGTCACTTAACTTTGACATTAAATAATAAACTTAAGTAATCCTAAAAGTTAGGAGTAGTCCTGCAAAGTTACAAACGCAGCCACTCAAAGGGAAGTTGGAAAGGTGGGAGTTTACTTTCTTTCCTCAGTGTTTTCTCTTCCATCACTTATTACAAAGTGCCATATAATAACATGTCTCTTTTGGCCTTTCCCTGCACCAGATTTGTCCTGGTTTGAGACATCAGCTTCCACAAGTGTGCATAGCTGGTCTATTATAATTTTGTCTATAAACAGGGAAGGATATTCAGGTACAAGAGCTGACCAGAGAAGCTGGTACAAATGTCTCACTCCTGAATTAGACTTTTGCAACACGGTGAAGGAATTTTATTATTCGTGGAGATGGTAAAATCCTATGTATTTCTATGTTGCTCCTCATAGAGAATTCGTCCTTATCATCAGTATCCATTCAGAGAACCTCACTTCACAGATAAACCTATGTCTTACATGCTACAGGGATCCTGAATCTTCTCTGCTTATCCTTTTGCATTCCCCTTTCACTTCTCCATTGGCAAAATATTCCCCTCCCGTAAGTGAAAACCCTTGATAATGCCTTCAAAGATAGAACACCTTCCATTCCTTGGTACTCAATATGGATAATTTTTTTGTTGTTTATGAATCCTGTAGAGGTAAGATTAAGTTGCAAGAAAGGGACACATTGCTGTAAGTGAAATGTATGAACATCAGATATAAAAGCAGAAGTCTTACAGCAACATTGGTCTGACAATTTATCTGCTGTGCAATTTATTTCTCTGTTAGTTCTTGAAAGAATTATGGCTTGCAATAAAGCTATTTACATCAAGTACATCAACTGGGGTTTGATATTAAAACTGCAACTGAATCTATTCCCATAAATGTTTTTTAAAATAGACCATCGGATGGTTTAGAAGTAATGAAGTCATATCATACTTAGGATGTGCACAGGGTCACCACGAATAGTTGCTGTGGAAACCTTATTGTCTCTTCTTTTCTAACTTAGCAGTAGAAAACCATAGAAATTGTAGAAGATATTTTTTTTTAATGTTCTGTTTCACTTTCAAAGAAAAAGAAAATTTAATGATCTTCACCTAAGGCAGCATAATTAAAGGAAAGAGAATTCCTTACTTTCCTACACCAGAGTTAGGAACAGGAGTGTGGGGCTGCACTTCAGATTGCTCACGAGGACCACTCTAGCTTCAATATTCTGACATGAGCACATAAATTTATACAGACAGGAACAACAAAATCCAAAGGGCTGAGATTTCCAGTATGAGCTATGGCCCGTTTGCTGTTCCGGAAACCAAGCAATTGAGCTGTAACAGCTCAATGGTTCATGCCCACAGAATCCTATCTGAATGGGTTTGCATTCAGGGAGGATCCAGGCAACAACAGCTTGTCACACGTTGGGTAGTAGTAAATGTTCAGCGTGTTGGTACTGACTCAAGGAAAACACACCCGCCCAGGAAGGCCACTTGCAACAGGCTGCCAGAAGTGGCCATGCTGTTGCCCATGTATATTTAAAGCACTCAACACCGTTTTGGAAGTTTACATTTGTTTAACTGTTAAAGTCCATGCTCCCTCTCATGGGACAACCAGGCAGTCAGCCCTCCTGTGTCCTGCCATGAGGGGTCACAGGCATCTTCCCAGTCCTGGAGTTGTCTTCTCAGCCAGCAGCCAAAATACCTGGACAATCTCTTGTAAGGATGGCCACAAGAAAGCAGGTGAGGGCCTACAAAGTAGATGTCTGGAAAGAAAGAATAGTGTTACCAGAAAGCTCATTGAATCAAGACTTGGCTGCAGAGCATTCTAGTTCTGACAGCACAGACTGCAAATGCAAAGTGAGAAAACATTCTCCATGCTAGACCCTCTTTCAGTACAAATCATTTATAATTGCTTTAATGACTTTATTAATGATGCACAGATATCTTATTTACACTATTTACTCAGCTTTCCTCATTACCCCATGGCCTACAGCATAGATGGCACTGAGGAGAACAATAATAATTGGCACCCATAGGAAATTAAGCCATTTGAGCTGTACAATTAGAGACCAGTCCCTTCCCTTTAATTACAAGTTAATTAATAGATGTGGGTATTTTAGATTTTAAAATCACTGTGGCTGTGTTTGTATACATTCACCAGGAACTTGCACAAGGAAGTGAAGCATATTATATAAATATTTGTCTGGAATGTCACACCCTGTTAGCTTTAGAGCTGAGCAGGAAAGGGGGACGTTTCAATTATTCCTGGTATACTGAATTGCTGTTCCAGTTTCCAAACTGGAAAGGTGGTTGTCATATGAGTTATAAAAATGAGAAACTCCTGAAATCTGGTTTGCAATAAGACACTTAATTTTGGCAGAGCTGAAGGAGGAACAAACCTTGCAGAGCTGTTTCTGGCCTTGACATAATGATGCATTTGTGCCATGTCTGCAGCCCTCAACAAGGACTTAGCTAGGGTGAAATAACTGTTGTGATCTTGTCAGACACAGTACCTGTAAGGCATGGAGGGAAAGTGCAACGGTTAATGCGAGGTTCCAAGGCAGACAGAAAAACAGAGGAACCTCCTGTGGATCTGGGACAATCCCTGGACCATTTGCATAAAACCACACAATCATTTTGTCAGCTTGCAACAGATACAATCCTGCTCCAGTACATCCCATGCTATTTTGGGGATAAGTTAAGAAAGAATAATTTAATTATGTGTGTGAGAAAACACCAAGGAACAAACTGATTATACCAAATCCAGGGAGGGGAATTAGAGCATTCATGGGGTAAGCTCCTTGAAACAAGCATGATGTATTTTCTATGGGCTTATGCTGAGCACAGCTCAAAGCATACTGAGCATAATCAAGGCATGTGAGCGGTTGTGCAAGAATATGTCAAACAATAATGGCATTGGATGTGCCAGCATCTGACACATTTACTTTGACTCAGTTCTTTCCAGCAAAGAGGTACGGGCATGCAACCTTCTTTCAGCTGCCGTAGCTATCGTTGCTATGTGTTCATCTCCAAACTTCAGATTTGGTGACAGGAAAACTAATTCAAGGACAAGGTCATCACAGAAAGATTTTTTTCTGTGACAATTTCTGTTTTAATCTCTGGTCAATGTGCCGTGGAGACAAGATTCTCACAATATGTGTTGCTACCACAGCTGAGTAAATCTTACTGGTCAGGGCCTCTGATTCGTACAGTCTGTAAGCTGGCTCAGAAGTGTTGATAAACTAGACAGTGTTGTTTGCAAAAAGCTTGTCCCGGTGTCAGCAGGTGATTTGACTGTTCACCACACTCATTTATTCCTCAGCCATGTGGTAACAATTCTGAAAAGATGAATGTTACCAAAGTAGGGACTTAGATGTAAAATGGCTACATTCAAGTTTCATAGATGCATAAATACTTGTGTGGGAGAAAATTTACCTATTTCCTTGCAACGCTCTGATGAAAAAGGAAAATACTGAGAAAACTCACCTTCTCTTCGGTTTGAGGAGAGGTTAAATTCTGTACTGACCCCCACAGTATTGGAAAACTCTGCTCGGCTGATTTTGCTGACTCTATTCCCACACAGAAATTACTGTCAGGATTTCTGAAAACTACTTTATTCAGAATGTACTAAAATCTAAGAAGTTAATATAAAGTATTTTAATTTTGACTAATCTTGCTTAAGGGAATTCACTGTTTTTATACTGCCTAGGATTTTGAGACACATCACATTATTGCTGTGATCTTGCTTGTAAAATACAAGCAGGGGATTAGATAATGTATAATCTTTGCATCTGAGGGTAGTTTGTATAGAGTTATCATAAGGGGGAAAAAAACCTCTTAAGAACACCACCTACATTTGGCAGCTTTAGCCCAAGGCAGTTGAGATGATGACAGATTCTAAAAATTAATTTTTAATAACTTCAAGTAATGAAAAAGTTCCATTTCTTTGAATCAGAAGAACATTTAATAGGTCTTTCTATGAAAAATAACCTACTTGACTGTCGTCTGGCTCTGAGCATCAAAGGGTAAAAGCAGTGTCTAAAAGCAAATGAACAATTTTTGACGCTGCCAGGAAGCTAGACAGTCAGGGAAAGAGGTTTTAGACCTTTCTGTGTTGACCCAAAACTTCACAGCCACCTGTTGATTCTGGTCCAAAGAAACAAAGGAGGCTAAAAGCAAATGCCTCTAAGCACAAGAGGAACAAGTCGAGCCCAACCAACGCTGGCTCCTGTTTAAATAAACAGGATGTTTGAATCTGTGAAATCAAAGCTGACTTAAGATGAACATTCTCCTGGATAGCTGGAGACTCGTGTGCTTCTTCTCATTCCTCTCCTGAGTACTGTGCAGATTTCTCTCTCTCTCTCTTTTTTTTTTTTAATCTCTGTACATAGCAGCACTGAACCATACAAGAGATGGTACCACACCCTCAGTGCTGCTTTGCATAGGATGCATGTTCAGCTCCAAAGAACTTCAATACCCCCATCCCTGGTGCTACTGCTTGTTGTTGCACTGATGAGCAAGGGGGATTTACTGCTTGAAAGGTGGGGCCAGCTGCAGGTAAGATGGCTGTAACACACCCCAAGGATGAAGGACACTTGCCTTGTGTGTTTCAGCCACAGGCATGAAGTTCTTTAGGGCAACTGGAGAACTCACTATGTCTTTCAAAGAATTTTCCACTTGCAGAAATATAAGAGCTGAGTCTTGTCTTCATCCATATGTATTTGCTGGCAGGAATAAGAGAAGAGCACTAAAAAAGCCTTCATTTCACTGCATGCATCACTTTCCTTGGACAGCTTCAAGATTTCATTTATACAGCCTGTATGAATGAGGAAATCTGCAGTAACATAGGTACTATCAGCACCATGCTCTCTCCTGAGACTTTTCTTCCTGTTCTGATTATTTTTCTTAGCAATGATAGGAAGCTCATAGCACTTAACCACCATTTCTGTTGCTCTGCCAACCCTCTTGGTAGCTTCTATCCTTGCTGTTACCTTTTAACTGATCACAAAAGGAAAAAAAAAAAAAGGCCTCTCCCACCACCACTCCCCCTCGCTACCCCCTGCTGGTCACAAGAAATCATTTTCCTGCATTAGTTACAGCATGTCTGCTAGTGGTCTCAGTTTTGAGACTGTGGAATGCTTCTCTTCAAAGTGTTAGCTCGCCTAAGTTCTGCTGCCAGTTCAATGGGCAAACTTCTTCAAGCTGTCTTCTTTACTAACTTATGTCCATAATCCCAATTCTGTCTGCTCTGCTCTGCTCTTTTTTCACCCCACCATTATGAGGCTCATGGGGCAGGGAATGAGGCTGTTGGCATTTCTGAAGAAAAGTCATGGCAAAGTGCCATATCAAAGCGTACGCTGTACATATTATAGACTATTAAAAATGTGCCCATTATTCTCAGCTCTTTCACTTCTTTCCTATTTGCTTATGGCTATGAGTTACTTAATTGGCTTAACTAAATAATCATAATACACTCTGTTACATACACACTTTATAAAGTGATTTGTATTTATGAAGTTCTTTGAGACTATAAAGTAATAAATAGGTTACAATGACTTCCAGGGAATTACTATCAACTTACTGTTCACTACGTCTTATGGAAATACTTTGAGGTCTTAACAGATCTATTGAAAGCAAAAGAGATTTAATTACTTATGACTTTATATTCTGCCTTGAGACAGCAATGGGCTGACATAAATTCATAATTGCTCCCTGTGGCTAACATGTGTCCTTCTAACAGGTACTCACACTTTCCATACCCAATTTCCTTATTTCAGCCTAAAAAACCCTACTTTTTTCACTAAGGCTGGGGACACTCAGGAAGCAAACTTAGCAAGTTTAAGACCCTCATTCTTATTAAAGAATGACGCAGTATCAGGAAGGTCAGAAATCTGGCCCTTGCCTTGCTGAAAGGAATGCAGAGCAGAAAGCTGATTTTGCTTATAAACATGAAAAGATGATTTTACTCATTCTTGTCTTTTTTTTTTTATTTTTAATGTGACTTATTTCCACTAAAAAATACACCTGATCCCCAGGTTTTTTCTGAAGTTAGACATCAAAAACAATTGGTGAAGACAAACAGGACATCCAACGTGTAAGAGAAGCAGGCAAAGCGAGAAGCCCAGCATGCTACCCAGAAGGCCACTCCAGTATTTCTTCTCTTGTGCATGGTTTTTCTCTTCCTCCTCTCTTAGCTGCACTCTTGCAGTAGTTAATGGCTGGTTTAAGTGTAGTATAAGTTAATACTTACCCCATGGAGTAACGGTGCAAAGTGAAAACATACTGATTGCTATAGTGGTGGGAACAAAAGAGCCTCTAGCCCAACACTTTGTCTTCAGTGCAGCAGAAATATTACAGAGAAAGCTGTAAGATCTCTGTGTGTCTAATTAATGGGTGAAACATTATTCTTGAACTCAGCTTATAGTTCATTAGCTTGAGCGTGCAAAAGTTTCCTCTGTTTGATCTAGCAGTTGTATAATCATAAGCATTATATATAATTAATATTGATGGCTGATTCTAAACCATATTGTTATTTCAGTGATCCAGCTTAGAAGTCTGAGATTGGAGATGGATTGCTGCCCAGGTATTTTTTCAATTATTCAGAAATGCTCAGTGCATGTTATTGATTACTATTCCAAACCAGGCCACGAGTGACCTTTAGATTTAGTCAGTTCCTGATTTGTTGCCATGTCATGTTGTTCATGAAAAATGTTTCTTCTGAAGATGATTGGTCCCCTTTCTTGCTTTCACTTAAAGAAGTGACAAGTTTTTGTCTGCTTAGGAAATACCCAAATACATACTTATGTGTATGTTTTTGGGAAATACAAGATAATAGCTGATGCAGAAAACGTAAGTCTTTTTACAAATGCTTTTGAAATAAGTGTCGTTTGCCTTGCAGAGTTGTGTTTGTCTTGAGGAGTGGCACCCATTTCACCAGCATAGACATGTGTAGGTTAGCACAGAACTAAATGTTTGATAAACCAGTTTATTTGTAATACCATGACATTAACATAAACAAAAATATTCTCCTAGACAATACTTTCCTTGAAAATCTGCCAAGATTTATTGCATACATCTGTCTTGACAGAGCACTTCAACTGAGATCAAATAAAAAGGTACCTTGCAGTGAACAGCTGCAGCTATTTTAAAATGAAGTTAAACAAGCATGAAAAACAGGGATGAAAAATAACACCAGGGGAAAAGTAATTAGTCCAATACAGTACAAGCTGCAGTGATACAAGGTGGATAAAAAGCAGTTTCACGTTACAGCAGTGACTCACTGATGGCTGGAATGAATGACCATGCCACACCTCCATTATCGCTATCCAGTGCACTGAATCCATATGGCAATGATTCTGCTCAGCACACGCCACCTGGCCTCACTTTCAGCAGGAGACACCTCTGCACGTGGCTGTGTGCAGCACCACAGAGGCATATGGAGCAGTACCGCTAGGCAGCTCCTATCTGCTTCCTCTGGCAAAGGAGCATTTTCGTTGTGCACAAGCCACCAATATTCATAGAACCATAGAACCACAAAATGGCTTAGTTGGAAGGGACCTTAAAGACCATCCATTTCCAACCCCCTGCCATGGGTAGGGCTGCCATTCACTGGATCAGGCTGCCCAGGGCTCCATCCAACCTGGCCTTGAGCACCTCCAGGGATGGGTCACCACAGCTTCTCTGGGCAGCTATGCCCAACTAACCTAAATCTTTCCTTTTAGTTTAAAGCCATTCCCCCTTGTCCTTTCACTATCAGACCATGTAAAAAAGTCAGTCTCCCTCCTGATTATGAGCTCCCTTCAAGTACTGAAGGCCGCAATGATGTCTGCCTGGAGCCTTCTCTTCACTAAGCTAAACAAGCACAGTTTCCTCACCCTTTCTTCCTAGGAGAGGTGCTCCAGCCTTCTGATCATCTTCATGGCCCTCCTCTGGTCCCTCTGCAGCATCTCTGCATCCTGCCTGTGCTGGGGACTCCAGACCTGGACACAGTACTCCAGATGGGGCCTCATGAGGACAGAGCAGAAGGGGACAGTCTTCTCCCTCGCCCTGCTGGCCACTCCCCATGATGCAGCCCATCATGCAACCACCTTGAAGGCACGTTTGTGACGGGATAACACAGTTTGAGAGACCATAGCATGGCCAGAGTCACTGCTTGCCCATGGGCACATGGAACTGGAGGGAACCTTTAGTTGGGGACGACCAGAGGTGAATGGGTTGCACACCAAGCACATTTTTAGGAATGAGCACCAAGCATCTAAAACATTTAGACATATAAAGGCAGGGTGATTCCGTTCTGTGATTCTGCTCTGTGGTGACTGGAACAGCCGCCGACAGTGATGCAGCACATTAACCCTCCCTGGCGCTGCGCGACTTTCTGGGCTCGTCCCAACTCCATTTCGTACACGGCACTTGTGGCCTACATCCTGCGGCCGTAACCGACACCAGGACAGACGCTCCTCGTCCTCACGCTGACACGGCTCCCCGCAGCGAAACGAAGGCCGGGCCGGGGGANGTTTGGAGCCAAATGTAAGTGAGCGAGGAGTCACAACATGACAGTGAAGTCAGACTCCAGGAAATGCCTAACTGGGTTTTATGCTTGAATGCAAACGTTTTTGTTTGTATAAACTTGTGAAGTTCAGGCTTATGTTTATTGGTGGGATCTCAGGTTGGCTCCATGTTGTGCCATGTTGATATCAAAGAGTAGCCAAGCTCATGTCCAAAGCCAGTTCCTCTTCTGCCCTACAACTGACAGATAACCCAAGCCCTCAGTTCAATTTTCAGAGGCTTTTTACAGGTTTGTCTGTATTTTGCTCTTGTTTTATATCACTTGAGAAGTGTTTATCTAAAAAAATTCCAAGACAACCTGCTTCTGAAACCCTTTTTTCCACGCATGATGCATAAGTTATGTGTCAACCAACTGCAGCTCATCACCAAGTCCTAGTGAGTTGGGACATGTGGCTTTACAGATGTCACTTATTGTTCTGTTGTATCCCTTATGATTCTTGTTTGCTCTAGCATAAATCAGGGCTAGAAACAGTTCACAGGTGTCAGGTTGAATGCAGAAGGCACAGTCTTATGACGCATTTGTGCTTTTTTTATGCTGTTCATTTACTTGCTAATCTGTAAAATGCAGTAATTTGCAGTGGGTTTTCCTGTTAGCGGTTTGAATTAGCAGTGATTCACTGTATTAAATTTGTTTTCACATCTGGCGCCACTAGACAAGACGGTCTTAGTGGCAACTGCTGTTGGAAGCATTTTCTTACCTCTAAAAGTCCAAGTTTCTGATTCTGTGTTCTGCTCCCACGGAAAGGTTGTCACAGTCAAAGATAAGTTCTTGGATCAAATGTAGGGGTATTCAGATGAGCAATATTTAGTAAGAAGGGTGTAGGGTGTCAGTTAATACACCATATGGTGTGGAGGCAAAATCCTTTATATTGTGTAGAGTGTTTTAAGCATGCCTGTGGTATGTTTATATACTGGTTGGTGTAGATTCTTTGATAGCAGTCAAACAATACATTTAACTGTTTCGTTTTGTAGCTTGTATTGCTTGATCACAGTTTGGCTTTCAGGTTATGATGAGAAGCTTAATAAATGATCATAATCATTTTTCCTCTTTAGTAAAATGCAAAATTAAATTCCTATGTGGTTGTGAAACATGTGGTGCTTTCGGATTGCTTGAGATTTTCCAAAGACTTTACTTTTTGTGTCAGTGTTTCCTTCCGGAAGTTAAAGATACAAATTGCTTGGACGAGAGGTCTTACCACTGCCTTATACAACAGTGATGCTTTGGTATCTTGGCTTTGGGAGAGTTATCTCAGTGGATCTAAGTTTTCTTGGCTAGTTTTTTGAATTTTATCTGTGGTATGTTCCTATGTATCTCTCTTTCAAATAGTGATTACTGTGGTACTGGAGGAGGACATTTTTTGTCACATGATGCTCAACAGCTCGCATGGTATTGGACCTTATCTGCCATCCAGTTCCTTCAGGCCTTACAGAAAAAGGGGAGATCCTGACTTATTCTCTCACGTGCTTTTTCCTCGTGTATGAATTTTTTGTTTCTTTCTGCAGAGTTGGAGTCCAAGGTGGAAAATGCTTCTGTTTAACCTTGACAAAGCAGATAGATAGTCTGCCACAGGGCAGGAGAGAAATTCTTGAGCCTTCCTGGGCTCATCTGAGCTTGAGCCTTTTTCTAAGTACTCCTGTCTTCTCTGCCTGTCTTTTACAATGAGATGTGAGCTGCCTTGAATCCTTCAAAGGAACAGAGGAGGACCTGCTGTTTCTTCCATCTCCCTGCAGGCTTCCAGCTCACTACAGGGCTGCTGATGTTTGGAGCTGGGGCTGACAGGTGTGTTGGGAGGAGGCTGAGGCCTGTGCAGCCTAGCGGGGCAAATCATGGAATGACAGAATGGCTTAGGTTGGAGGAGGGGATCTTAAAGATTGTCCCTTTCCAAGCTTCTGCTGTGGGCAGGGCTGCTGCCCACCAGATCAGGCTGCCTGGGGCCCCATTCAACCTGGCCTTGAGCCCCTCCAGGGATGGGGTACCCACAGCTTCTCTGGGAAATCTGTGCCAGTGCCTTACCACCCTCTGAGTAAAGAAATTCTTCCGAACATCTAACCTAAATCTCTCCTCTTTTGGTTTAAAGCTGTTTCCCCTTGTCCTATCACTGTGAGACTGTAAAATGTCGGTTCCCCTCCTGCACATAAATTACTTTTGAGTACTGGAAGGCTGCAGTGAGGTCTCCCTGTGTCTGTGTGCTGTTTGCCTGGGTTTTGGTGGGCAGAAGAAGGAAGGGAAACCCTGCTGGCTGTTTGCTGCTTTCTGTTCATCACTTGCATGGCCCAGCTCCGTGTTCTGGTTTCTCTCTGACCTGTGATGATTCACTTGGGGCTCATTGACAACCCGTCACGGTAATGAGCTGCACTTTGTGCTTTGGATGGAAGGCACGTGGAGGAGAGGCCAATCATCCACGGTACGATCATGTCTCAGCACATTACTGCTCTAGTTTTGTCTTTCTTGCCAAGCTGTCTTCCTCACTCTGGGAGAAGTAATCATCAGTCTCTCACAGTCAGAGCGCTGTCAGACTATGATTGTCTCCTTCATAATGCAGTTGCTGCTGACTAGAGAAAATAGAACATGGTTTGCCTAAATCCAACATAAACAGTAGGAGATGAGACTGAAGTAAAATGAGAGCATACAGGAATTAGAAAACCAATTATAATGAAACACATACTGAAAGTTTATGTCGGGAGACCTGCGATCCTTAGTTCACTGGTAGGTCCAGATTCTGGATCAGCCTTTCCTTTAAGAGTTTGCTGTTGAGATGAGAAGATTGTTCTGGTCAATGAGTTTGGCTTTTATAGCACATTTTGAATTCCCACTAGGGCTTATGCTTGTGTATCAGCTGCAGGCTTGGTACATGAGTATAAAATGATCATAATCTCATGGAATCACAGAAGGGTTGAGGTTGGAAGGGACCTCTGGAGGTCATCTGGTCCAACCTCCTGCTCAAATAGGGATTTGTGAAGGTTGGTTTCAGTTTGTTGTTGTTGTTGTTGTTGTTTTTTTAATATGGCATTCACTTTTCTTTTAATTTGTCAAAGATAAGTGACAGAATTGAAGTTTTCCAATGTAATCTTTGGTCTTTGTCCTGTAAAAACAACACTTCTTGATATTTAAATTAGTTTATAGTTTTTAACAGTTTAATATGTTGTGTTCTGCCTTTATTCTGCTTCTTGCTTTTCGGTAAGAGATGCCATTCTTTTTGTAAATAAAATAAGATTTTTAGTGGAGCTTTTTTCTTTTAAAAAAGTACTGAAGCTACTTAAGTAGCTTAAACTACTGTAAGATAAAGGAGGAATAATATGAAATTAGTGTTTATTTAATAAATAGGTTGATGCACACACAGTGCTAACCCCTGACCTTGAAGATGTACGGTTTCCTTCATTAAAGTGTATTCCAACACTCTCCTAGGCAAAGTACACACGGTTAAAGTGATAAAATAAAGGGGGAATGCTTCTTCCAGAAAGGATTGAATAAATTTCGTTTTGAACCTGCAGCTTCACTCCAGCTCAACAAACCTAACACTGCTCAGAAGCTTGCAAGCTCGTCAGTTTTCTGGCGAAATCTGACCTAAGATGACTGTGAGTCTGAGAGGAAGATAATTTTCTGCTTTGGTTATGGACTGGGAAATACGTGCAGTAAATCTCAGTTAAAATTGGCTTGGGCATAGTGAGCAACAAGCTTTTTCATGAGGTTTTGTTCTATGTCTGACTGAAGATATGGCATACCAGATGTAAGTCCTCATGTCAGAGGCAGTTGGACTGTGATTAATTTTTCATTGCAAGAGGTGGTTTTGTATTTCCCATGAGTTTATTTTCCCTCTTGTTATTTTGGGAGCTCACTTTGTTTCCAGTCAAAAAGGAAAAATATCCTCGGTGCTGCTTATTGCAGCATTAGACTTAACATTGAAATTCTAAAAAAAATAAATAAATAAATAAAAATTTCTGACCAATGCTAATTGTACCATTGTACCTCATATTAGATTTCATGATGTACTAGTTGCAGTGGAGATCGCTTTGGCCAGTAATGTTCTTTAAATGATTTCTTTTGGATAAGATCTCTTTTGCTCAACTGTCTTGAGATGATTCCCTCTATGCTTGGGACTTATTTTTGTCAGCAAGTAAGGTGTGTGCCACCATATACTTCAGATATTACCTGTTGTGTGACATTTACATTGAAAAAACAGTGTGACAATGTGGTTATTTCTTTGAGACTTTCATGAAACAAAACTTTTTTTTTTTTAATATATAGAATACAGTGAAGGAGCTCTGCAGTGGAGAAAGGACTTGTCTTTCGCCTTGTATGTGTTAAAAGAGCAAAATCTTCACTGATAAGGTTAGATAAAGTATTTCTTATGGTGCTAGAAGACTTTTGCAGAAGCTGATATAATGCCCAACTGTAATTGCAAGACACTGAGCAGGATTATGTAGATCCTAACATAAGTTATATGGGTCTGCTGGCAGTAAGGCTCATAAAGATGAGTTCTTTGGAGACACAACCAAAGATGTAATTACTAGCAGTATTTTTTTTTTTTCTTCTCAGCTTTCTACCTGGAAAATACTGGAAATGGCAAAGTAACTGTGCAGGGTGGAAAAGCTCTAGTGTTGAATCTGCTGCCTCTAAAGCTGAGAACAGGTGAAGGGAAGGTGTTTTATGTGAAACACTTCAACTGCAGGTAGCTGGGCTGAAAGAATCGACTCTTCCTCTATCCCATTTTAGGATGCATAGGAGTAGCATTTCAAAGCAAAACCAGTACTGTGTTGTGGAATTGTGTGATACCACAATGGCAACTAGTGCCTAAATGAAAAGACACGTAGAACATTCTTGTCTGCAGTGACGAAGGTGTTGGTGGGATCTCTTCCTGATGTGCACTTGGTAGGCCCACAGCATATCTCTCCTTCAGGCTGAACAGTCCTAGTGCTCGGGCCTTTCCTTGCTTGAAGGATCCTCCAAGCCTTCTTCATCTCTATAGCCTTGCCTATTAAGAGTTTGCCCAGTAAGTTCTTGCCTGGGTTCTACTGGGGGACCAGGAGCATATTTAGCACTTTAGGTGCAGTCTTCCTAGTGAGGATTTCTTCACTGCAGCATCAAACTCTGATAGGTATTTGTTGTACAATACCCAGTGTGACCATTTGCATAACTTACTTTGTGATGGAGCTCTGTGTCAAGCATAGGATCTGTTTAAAGAGGTACTTAATGGAAAAAAATAAAAAAAAGTTTGGGTTTTTCCTCCCATCCTCATGTAATGCTAATCTTCTGCTGAGGCTGCAAGTCCAAGCAGCTTAGGTTTCATGTGAGCGACTGGGAAATGTGCTGCTCGTCCTCTTTTCTTGTGTTGATGCTCTTGTCTGCTAATAAAATGCAGAAATGTGGCAGTTCTTGAAAAGCATCTCAATTTGTCTATTGTTTTTTGGGTTTTTTTTTTGTGGTTTTTTTTTTTTTAAACTGTTGAATTCAATAACTTTTTTCAATATGGAAGTTTTAATTAGATTTAGACCAGGCTGTAAGTAGTATTAAGATTAGTGTATTATTCAAACAATACCCATTCATGTGTTATAAGCCTAAGCTTTCCTGTTAGTGTGTGTTAATTTGTTGAGAAAAAGTTTTCTAAGGAATTATATTATTCACTAATGTCTCTGAGAGCTTAAATTTCACATTCAGTTTGATATTTAGTAAAGAAGTATTAGGAATGAAGGCAAACAGCCTTGTGTGAGTTATTTCAGCTAAGGCTGGAAGTTATTTTAGGCTGATAAACTGTTTTGGTGCCTTTTTCCCCCATGCTACTCTTTCTCTAGAGAATTTGCCGTTGTGTATTTCCAATATGCTTAATCTGGATCTACTGAAAAAAGACATTTAAGCACTGTTTATACATATTTATATACTCCTCTGATACTCCCAGATCAGAGGTGATTTAGCAAAGTGAAGAAAAATGATTTCCTGAGGGAAAACAAAACCAAACCCAAGTTCCTTGGAGGTTAATAGGATATTGGAATGCAGACAGTGTGTTCCCTATGTTTTTATTTTCGTGGGTTTGTTTACATATAGTATCTGGTGACTCTAAAAGTAAATAGATGTGAAATGAATTCCTTGTCAGCCCACAAGAGGTAGGGGGGCTTCCCATGTAGCTCAGGATTTAGGGTAAATTTCCCCCTTTTAATGTACACTCACAGTCAGCAGCTGAATCGAAGGGGTGTACAGGTAGAGCACAGTTTATGTATATTGCTGTACTGTCTGGAACTCTTGATGCCGAGTAGTATTTATCTCTTTGATACAGTATAAGAACATCTGTTTGTCCTTGTTGTATACGTTTGCGAGGAGCTCATAACATACTTGCAGAAATGATGTACTCTTTCTGAAACCGTAACTTAATGTGAAGAGGGCACCTTTTTGATTGCCCAGATAACTCTATAAATCAAATTGTAGAAATTAATACTGATAGCTGAGTTTGCTAACATTTGACACAATTAATAAGGTCGTGAGGAAACAGCTCAGAACAAAGTGATTATTAATGTAGTGAAGGTACTGTGTTCCTTTAGCTCGGACTTTATAGTGCCTTCAGTTTGCATGTAAACTTGACTACTTTTTTTGCTCTGTTGCCTTTCCCAGGAAGGGTAGGTAATGATGCTGTGGTGGTAATGACTTCTAAATCTTCCAGTTATTCTGGAAAATGCGTTTGAAATGTATATGCTCACTTTTTTGAGGACATCTTAAAACAATTCCTGATCCTTAGTTGCTAGTAGAAACCATTTGTGGTTATTGTTTAAAAAAAANGGCCCTCCCCTGCGGGCGGCGGGGCTCGGCGGTGCCCGGCCGCCGGGTCGGCGCGGGGCTGGGGCTGAGCGCGCCGCGGTTGTTCTCTGCGGCGCTTCCTCGCGATGGCTTTAATGGGGTGTTTTACTCTTGATTAACTTCTCCGGGAGCGCCGAGGGTTTGGGTATAGCGTGTCTGCCTCCTCTGCCGCCTTTCTGCCAGCGCATCGCAGGGCTCCGCGCGTGTAATTTCTGCCTCAGTCAGAGGAGCGTGCGTTTTCCTAGTATCAAGGTCAGTTTATCGTAACTGCTGAGGAAAATACCATATGGCTCCGGCTGACTTTTCTTGGGAACGCTAATTAAGTAGGGCTGTGCGGCGTGCTGTGCTTTGTGTCGTGTTTTAGCTTAGCGCAACCACAGTAGATCGCAAAATGCCTTAGAGTAGGTGTGCATCCCTGCCGGAGCGTGTTATCTAAATCCAGCAGTCCTTATTGACCAACGGTGCCGTTTCCCTTACACCGACTATCTCGCTGCTCCTTGTGTTTCTGGAGATGCGGGCAGCTGTTGTGCTGTGGCGCCTGGAGTTCTTCACAAGCGCAGCCAGGATTTGGCAGGGAGAGCTTTTACTCATTGCTCTGACAGCCCTTTTCTGAAAGGCTGGAAAGAGAAAGGAGGGAAGGGTTGTTCAGCTCGTGCATTACCAGGCGTTTTTCTGACTCAGGCTGGGGAGGTTTTCCTTTTGCTTCTTGTTGGTTGTAGCGGCTTGCCGCGAACTGCACTGAAAGCACTGACTCTCTCCCTGCAGCTGACTGTGAGTGCTTGCCACTTCCAGTCTATTACACAGCTCTGTTACAGTATCTTCTGCTTGAGAAAGTTACCTTCTGCCAGATCCCTCCAGCTGCCGTGTTATCCATCGCTGCTCGGGTACCGGTTTGAATCAGAGCACGTGTGCCATCCAAAACGCATGCAGCAAATCTATAGCCCTCCTGTGGGATCTGTTAGGTAACTTAATGCAGCGCATACGGCAGATGCAAACAGGAGGGCCTCGCTTCAACATCTGCGACGCACTGTTTGCCTGTGGGAGCTCTCAGAAGTCGGTTCCACCCCCGCTGCCCCCACGGCAGTGTGAGACTTCCTGAAGAGCACTGCCCCCGTGCCAGGGCTTGCATCTGGAAACCGCTTCTGGTGCGTGTGACACAGCGCTGCCCTCCCAGACATGCTGCTTAACAGGCTGCCCTCGTCCTGCCCAGCGCTGCCTAGCATGGATCCCAATCACGCTCCAGAGCAAGACCAAAGCAAAGCTAAAACTTCTGTTTATTCACCTAAGTTTGTTTCCCGTTTCCACCCTAACCTGATGAGTGGAGCTGAATGCACTGACAGCAAATTGCTAAACCAGATTTTGGGATTATATAGGGTGTACCTGAGTGTATGAGCATGGTAGGGATTCATCTTTTCACTTCGAAATTGCAGCAAACAGATCACTTGAAGAACTTGTATGTAAAGGAAAAAATCCCCAAATTATGCATGGATGATGCTGAAGAAAGGCTGTATGTTCCAAATGTGCTATTGTTCATTAATAGTACAACTGCATGAAAATGGGACTCCTTTGTGTTGCTGCCAGCACTGATATGACCTATTGTCAGACCAGAAGCTGCTGTTTGGCAGTGTAAACCACCCTAAGTTGCCCTTGGAGAGCTGGGTAAGTTGAAAGGAAGTAGTCAAACAGATCCACGAGAGCCACAGGGACTTTTTTTTTTCTTTGGGGAAGACCATTATTTTAGTGGTCTAACTCAGCCTTCTGTGGAATGTTTTATTTGCTTATTAGGTCCAGGTAGGTTAATTACTAGATGGATATATAGAGATAGTAAAGACATCTGGCTTATTGTGGGCCACTGACAGAAAGAAAATAAGCTCCTCCCAGCTCCAAGTTTGTTATATTTAGAGATTTGGAGCAATGTACATTCAGATGAAGCTCCTTGTACTTACAGTAGAAAGAAGATAACTATAATATAGCTATTTCAGTGTGGAGGAAAACACACTGTACTATTGTTCAAATTGCCAAAGAAACTTGGCCCATATACAGTATAAGCTGGAAATTTTGTGGAAGAGCAAAGTAAGATTTCAAGCCACAACTAGGTCTCAATTTGCCTTCATGTGTGATACCCACGCTATTAAGATCCATCATTTATGTGGTAAATGATTAGTGATAACCACCTGCTTGCAATTTAAACTTCAATAAAATTTGTGCTACCAGCTTTTTTTTTTTTTAAGAATGCTTATTGAAAAATACTGCATTTCCAGAAAATAAATGGATAAACATAATAGTGGAAAGCAGCAATGAATCACTGAACAATGCTGGCATGGTGTGAGCAGAATATGAGGACCACAAAGGTTGGACTGGTCAAAAGCTATTGTCAGTGTTACTGCAAGCACAGGTTTTTAGATCTTATAGATACTATTCTAGGAAAAGGAACACATTAAGGCATATTGGCCCAGAAATTTAAATTTCAATGGCAAAGCAATTCAAGGTTATTCTTTTTTTTTTCTATTTTTGAAGAATGTTATGCTAACAAAAGCCTTCATCTTGTGGGATTTTACTGTCTTGCTACTCCCTGAGAAGATTAAAGTAGACACCTCCTTCTAAATCCTATTACTTGTGTACTTTCTTTCATAACCATCAATAGGTAAATAAAAACTAATATTAGTATATTTGCTATTCAAATTATTGCAGTTGTATCTATCTCCTGGTTGTTTTAAGATAAAGCATTACCATAGGAAATTAATTTTGGGTTGTTCAGGGCAAAGTATGCCTTCAAATAACGTATCACTTGCTAAAGTGGAGGAACAAAGCACTGCGGAAATTAATCTTTGGGAGAGATGTTTTTGATGGCATTGTCTCAAGTTGACTCATGGTGATCAATTAAGTGGCCTTCCTGAGTTCTGCTGGTGCTGGCTTGCCCTACCTGCTGAAATCCCGAGCTCCAGTTCTACTGGGCAGCAGTTCCAGGAATCTTCACTTTCTAGACTCTTCCCTGCAATGTGTGTTGCTTATTGATGGAGAAGAATAAGCAGACAACTGACTTAATATAGCCATAATTTTCTGGATCAAGTCTGTCTAAAGGGTGCTGAGGTAGTTTAATGTAGAAAATTGATTGCTGTATCTTGCGATGGTGATCTGTAGAGTCTTGTTCAAAGGCTGTTGAAGTCCATGGCATTCCCACTAGTTTGAAAGAGTCTTGAAGCCAGGAAACAGCCTGAAGTCTTTGTGTGCTTTTCTTCTTTAATAACAAAACAGTTCCTTACCCAACACCCTCTGCCCCCCTCCATGCAGAATAATATGTGGATCTGCCATTGTAAACCAACTCTCAGTTCTTGGAGGAAGTTTGTACATAACCTGTTTTCCTTCTAGAAAGGAAAGCAAGCAAAACGTTAACAATTTGAGGAGTGAATTTTCTGTTCTGCTTTTGCAATCAAGTGCTTTATCTCTTCTGAAACTAATACCAGAATGGCTTCTTTGCTTATTACGTGTTACCTCTAACACAGAAGGTCGTTTTAACATGGTTCTCTTCTGTTCTTTTTTGGTCTGTATGTTATGTAACAGTGCAGTCCATATAGCAGAGTGCTGATTTTTACTGTTATCACTAATTGCTGTGGCATGGGTATTTAGCATATGGTTCAAGTGCTCTTGACTGAGATACAGCTAATACTGTCCTGAGACTCAAGTTGTACACTGTACACATTATTCTAATAATTGGTAATCTTGCAAGAAGTTGATCTCATTTTTTCCCCTAAGAGAACAGATCCCTTCACACCTCAGTTCTCATCCCCAGCTCTGCTTGGTGTACCTTTCCTGAAGATATCCAACACTCAGGACCAGCAGTCCTATGGTAGGTATATAAAAATACCTAGGATTCTGCTTTCAATTGAAAAGTTGGCCTCAGTGTTGTATTGAGGTCCTTAAGACCTATGGAGGATATTCACTACCTAAAAATTAGGGAAAGGTACTGTACAACTGGAAACTGAAATTGTCTTTCTATCTAAAAAGCTGATATTGTTGCTCATGGAGTTCCATCAAAGGAGCATGCTCTTTCAGCATACTGCTAATGCTGCTCACAACTTTGAGAGTGGGCCCTGGTTAATGCAATTCCCTTTATTTATTTATTTATTTATTTATTTTAAAAAAGTTAATTGGTTACACAGTTGTCCTAACTATGTCCTGAAGATGGTGGCTTAACAATCAAGTTGACTAAGTGATAGTTACTGTGAGACCCAAAAAGAATCGGGAACAAAGGTATCTCAATGATTCTCTAAGTGTTTAAGAAGATGAACTGCTCTGGTACCTTATCTAAAGGAGCAGGGAGGATACTGCAGTTTGGAGCCAAATGTAAGTGAGCGAGGAGTCACAACATGACAGTGAAGTCAGACTCCAGGAAATGCCTAACTGGGTTTTATGCTTGAATGCAAACGTTTTTGTTTGTATAAACTTGTGAAGTTCAGGCTTATGTTTATTGGTGGGATCTCAGGTTGGCTCCATGTTGTGCCATGTTGATATCAAAGAGTAGCCAAGCTCATGTCCAAAGCCAGTTCCTCTTCTGCCCTACAACTGACAGATAACCCAAGCCCTCAGTTCAATTTTCAGAGGCTTTTTACAGGTTTGTCTGTATTTTGCTCTTGTTTTATATCACTTGAGAAGTGTTTATCTAAAAAAATTCCAAGACAACCTGCTTCTGAAACCATTTTTTCCACGCATGATGCATAAGTTATGTGTCAACCAACTGCAGCTCATCACCAAGTCCAAGTGAGTTGGGACATGTGGCTTTACAGATGTCACTTATTGTTCTGTTGTATCCCTTATGATTCTTGTTTGCTCTAGCATAAATCAGGGCTAGAAACAGTTCACAGGTGTCAGGTTGAATGCAGAAGGCACAGTCTTATGACGCATTTGTGCTTTTTTTATGCTGTTCATTTACTTGCTAATCTGTAAAATGCAGTAATTTGCAGTGGGTTTTCCTGTTAGCGGTTTGAATTAGCAGTGATTCACTGTATTAAATTTGTTTTCACATCTGGCGCCACTAGACAAGACGGTCTTAGTGGCAACTGCTGTTGGAAGCATTTTCTTACCTCTAAAAGTCCAAGTTTCTGATTCTATGTTCTGCTCCCACGGAAAGGTTGTCACAGTCAAAGATAAGTTCTTGGATCAAATGTAGGGGTATTCAGATGAGCAATATTTAGTAAGAAGGGTGTAGGGTGTCAGTTAATACACCATATGGTGTGGAGGCAAAATCCTTTATATTGTGTAGAGTGTTTTAAGCATGCCTGTGGTATGTTTATATACTGGTTGGTGTAGATTCTTTGATAGCAGTCAAACAATACATTTAACTGTTTCATTTTGTAGCTTGTATTGCTTGATCACAGTTTGGCTTTCAGGTTATGATGAGAAGCTTAATAAATGATCATAATCATTTTTCCTCTTTAGTAAAATGCAAAATTAAATTCCTATGTGGTTGTGAAACATGTGGTGCTTTCGGATTGCTTGAGATTTTCCAAAGACTTTACTTTTTGTGTCAGTGTTTCCTTCCGGAAGTTAAAGATACAAATTGCTTGGACGAGAGGTCTTACCACTGCCTTATACAACAGTGATGCTTTGGTATCTTGGCTTTGGGAGAGTTATCTCAGTGGATCTAAGTTTTCTTGGCTAGTTTTTTGAATTTTATCTGTGGTATGTTCCTATGTATCTCTCTTTCAAATAGTGATTACTGTGGTACTGGAGGAGGACATTTTTTGTCACATGATGCTCAACAGCTCGCATGGTATTGGACCTTATCTGCCATCCAGTTCCTTCAGGCCTTACAGAAAAAGGGGAGATCCTGACTTATTCTCTCACGTGCTTTTTCCTCGTGTATGAATTTTTTGTTTCTTTCTGCAGAGTTGGAGTCCAAGGTGGAAAATGCTTCTGTTTAACCTTGACAAAGCAGATAGATAGTCTGCCACAGGGCAGGAGAGAAATTCTTGAGCCTTCCTGGGCTCATCTGAGCTTGAGCCTTTTTCTAAGTACTCCTGTCTTCTCTGCCTGTCTTTTACAATGAGATGTGAGCTGCCTTGAATCCTTCAAAGGAACAGAGGAGGACCTGCTGTTTCTTCCATCTCCCTGCAGGCTTCCAGCTCACTACAGGGCTGCTGATGTTTGGAGCTGGGGCTGACAGGTGTGTTGGGAGGAGGCTGAGGCCTGTGCAGCCTAGCGGGGCAAATCATGGAATGACAGAATGGCTTAGGTTGGAGGAGGGGATCTTAAAGATAGTCCCTTTCCAAGCTTCTGCTGTGGGCAGGGCTGCTGCCCACCAGATCAGGCTGCCTGGGGCCCCATTCAACCTGGCCTTGAGCCCCTCCAGGGATGGGGTACCCACAGCTTCTCTGGGAAATCTGTGCCAGTGCCTTACCACCCTCTGAGTAAAGAAATTCTTCCGAACATCTAACCTAAATCTCTCCTCTTTTGGTTTAAAGCTGTTTCCCCTTGTCCTATCACTGTGAGACTGTAAAATGTCGGTTCCCCTCCTGCACATAAATTACTTTTGAGTACTGGAAGGCTGCAGTGAGGTCTCCCTGTGTCTGTGTGCTGTTTGCCTGGGTTTTGGTGGGCAGAAGAAGGAAGGGAAACCCTGCTGGCTGTTTGCTGCTTTCTGTTCATCACTTGCATGGCCCAGCTCCGTGTTCTGGTTTCTCTCTGACCTGTGATGATTCACTTGGGGCTCATTGACAACCCGTCACGGTAATGAGCTGCACTTTGTGCTTTGGATGGAAGGCACGTGGAGGAGAGGCCAATCATCCACGGTACGATCATGTCTCAGCACATTACTGCTCTAGTTTTGTCTTTCTTGCCAAGCTGTCTTCCTCACTCTGGGAGAAGTAATCATCAGTCTCTCACAGTCAGAGCGCTGTCAGACTATGATTGTCTCCTTCATAATGCAGTTGCTGCTGACTAGAGAAAATAGAACATGGTTTGCCTAAATCCAACATAAACAGTAGGAGATGAGACTGAAGTAAAATGAGAGCATACAGGAATTAGAAAACCAATTATAATGAAACACATACTGAAAGTTTATGTCGGGAGACCTGAGATCCTTAGTTCACTGGTAGGTCCAGATTCTGGATCAGCCTTTCCTTTAAGAGTTTGCTGTTGAGATGAGAAGATTGTTCTGGTCAATGAGTTTGGCTTTTATAGCACATTTTGAATTCCCACTAGGGCTTATGCTTGTGTATCAGCTGCAGGCTTGGTACATGAGTATAAAATGATCATAATCTCATGGAATCACAGAAGGGTTGAGGTTGGAAGGGACCTCTGGAGGTCATCTGGTCCAACCTCCTGCTCAAATAGGGATTTGTGAAGGTTGGTTTCAGTTTGTTGTTGTTGTTGTTGTTGTTTTTTTAATATGGCATTCACTTTTCTTTTAATTTGTCAAAGATAAGTGACAGAATTGAAGTTTTCCAATGTAATCTTTGATCTTTGTCCTGTAAAAACAACACTTCTTGATATTTAAATTAGTTTATAGTTTTTAACAGTTTAATATGTTGTGTTCTGCCTTTATTCTGCTTCTTGCTTTTCGGTAAGAGATGCCATTCTTTTTGTAAATAAAATAAGATTTTTAGTGAAGCTTTTTTCTTTTAAAAAAGTACTGAAGCTACTTAAGTAGCTTAAACTACTGTAAGATAAAGGAGGAATAATATGAAATTAGTGTTTATTTAATAAATAGGTTGATGCACACACAGTGCTAACCCCTGACCTTGAAGATGTACGGTTTCCTTCATTAAAGTGTATTCCAACACTCTCCTAGGCAAAGTACACACGGTTAAAGTGATAAAATAAAGGGGGAATGCTTCTTCCAGAAAGGATTGAATAAATTTCGTTTTGAACCTGCAGCTTCACTCCAGCTCAACAAACCTAACACTGCTCAGAAGCTTGCAAGCTCGTCAGTTTTCTGGCGAAATCTGACCTAAGATGACTGTGAGTCTGAGAGGAAGATAATTTTCTGCTTTGGTTATGGACTGGGAAATACGTGCAGTAAATCTCAGTTAAAATTGGCTTGGGCATAGTGAGCAACAAGCTTTTTCATGAGGTTTTGTTCTATGTCTGACTGAAGATATGGCATACCAGATGTAAGTCCTCATGTCAGAGGCAGTTGGACTGTGATTAATTTTTCATTGCAAGAGGTGGTTTTGTATTTCCCATGAGTTTATTTTCCCTCTTGTTATTTTGGGAGCTCACTTTGTTTCCAGTCAAAAAGGAAAAATATCCTCGGTGCTGCTTATTGCAGCATTAGACTTAACATTGAAATTCTAAAAAAAATAAATAAATAAATAAAAATTTCTGACCAATGCTAATTGTACCATTGTACCTCATATTAGATTTCATGATGTACTAGTTGCAGTGGAGATCGCTTTGGCCAGTAATGTTCTTTAAATGATTTCTTTTGGATAAGATCTCTTTTGCTCAACTGTCTTGAGATGATTCCCTCTATGCTTGGGACTTATTTTTGTCAGCAAGTAAGGTGTGTGCCACCATATACTTCAGATATTACCTGTTGTGTGACATTTACATTGAAAAAACAGTGTGACAATGTGGTTATTTCTTTGAGACTTTCATGAAACAAAACTTTTTTTTTTTTTAATATATAGAATACAGTGAAGGAGCTCTGCAGTGGAGAAAGGACTTGTCTTTCGCCTTGTATGTGTTAAAAGAGCAAAATCTTCACTGATAAGGTTAGATAAAGTATTTCTTATGGTGCTAGAAGACTTTTGCAGAAGCTGATATAATGCCCAACTGTAATTGCAAGACACTGAGCAGGATTATGTAGATCCTAACATAAGTTAAATGGGTCTGCTGGCAGTAAGGCTCATAAAGATGAGTTCTTTGGAGACACAACCAAAGATGTAATTACTAGCAGTATTTTTTTTTTTTCTTCTCAGCTTTCTACCTGGAAAATACTGGAAATGGCAAAGTAACTGTGCAGGGTGGAAAAGCTCTAGTGTTGAATCTGCTGCCTCTAAAGCTGAGAACAGGTGAAGGGAAGGTGTTTTATGTGAAACACTTCAACTGCAGGTAGCTGGGCTGAAAGAATCGACTCTTCCTCTATCCCATTTTAGGATGCATAGGAGTAGCATTTCAAAGCAAAACCAGTACTGTGTTGTGGAATTGTGTGATACCACAATGGCAACTAGTGCCTAAATGAAAAGACACGTAGAACATTCTTGTCTGCAGTGACGAAGGTGTTGGTGGGATCTCTTCCTGATGTGCACTTGGTAGGCCCACAGCATATCTCTCCTTCAGGCTGAACAGTCCTAGTGCTCGGGCCTTTCCTTGCTTGAAGGATCCTCCAAGCCTTCTTCATCTCTATAGCCTTGCCTATTAAGAGTTTGCCCAGTAAGTTCTTGCCTGGGTTCTACTGGGGGACCAGGAGCATATTTAGCACTTTAGGTGCAGTCTTCCTAGTGAGGATTTCTTCACTGCAGCATCAAACTCTGATAGGTATTTGTTGTACAATACCCAGTGTGACCATTTGCATAACTTACTTTGTGATGGAGCTCTGTGTCAAGCATAGGATCTGTTTAAAGAGGTACTTAATGGAAAAAAATAAAAAAAAGTTTGGGTTTTTCCTCCCATCCTCATGTAATGCTAATCTTCTGCTGAGGCTGCAAGTCCAAGCAGCTTAGGTTTCATGTGAGCGACTGGGAAATGTGCTGCTCGTCCTCTTTTCTTGTGTTGATGCTCTTGTCTGCTAATAAAATGCAGAAATGTGGCAGTTCTTGAAAAGCATCTCAATTTGTCTATTGTTTTTTGGGTTTTTTTTTTGTGGTTTTTTTTTTTTTAAACTGTTGAATTCAATAACTTTTTTCAATATGGAAGTTTTAATTAGATTTAGACCAGGCTGTAAGTAGTATTAAGATTAGTGTGTTATTCAAACAATACCCATTCATGTGTTATAAGCCTAAGCTTTCCTGTTAGTGTGTGTTAATTTGTTGAGAAAAAGTTTTCTAAGGAATTATATTATTCACTAATGTCTCTGAGAGCTTAAATTTCACATTCAGTTTGATATTTAGTAAAGAAGTATTAGGAATGAAGGCAAACAGCCTTGTGTGAGTTATTTCAGCTAAGGCTGGAAGTTATTTTAGGCTGATAAACTGTTTTGGTGCCTTTTTCCCCCATGCTACTCTTTCTCTAGAGAATTTGCCGTTGTGTATTTCCAATATGCTTAATCTGGATCTACTGAAAAAAGACATTTAAGCACTGTTTATACATATTTATATACTCCTCTGATACTCCCAGATCAGAGGTGATTTAGCAAAGTGAAGAAAAATGATTTCCTGAGGGAAAACAAAACCAAACCCAAGTTCCTTGGAGGTTAATAGGATATTGGAATGCAGACAGTGTGTTCCCTATGTTTTTATTTTCGTGGGTTTGTTTACATATAGTATCTGGTGACTCTAAAAGTAAATAGATGTGAAATGAATTCCTTGTCAGCCCACAAGAGGTAGGGGGGCTTCCCATGTAGCTCAGGATTTAGGGTAAATTTCCCCCTTTTAATGTACACTCACAGTCAGCAGCTGAATCGAAGGGGTGTACAGGTAGAGCACAGTTTATGTATATTGCTGTACTGTCTGGAACTCTTGATGCCGAGTAGTATTTATCTCTTTGATACAGTATAAGAACATCTGTTTGTCCTTGTTGTATACGTTTGCGAGGAGCTCATAACATACTTGCAGAAATGATGTACTCTTTCTGAAACCGTAACTTAATGTGAAGAGGGCACCTTTTTGATTGCCCAGATAACTCTATAAATCAAATTGTAGAAATTAATACTGATAGCTGAGTTTGCTAACATTTGACACAATTAATAAGGTCGTGAGGAAACAGCTCAGAACAAAGTGATTATTAATGTAGTGAAGGTACTGTGTTCCTTTAGCTCGGACTTTATAGTGCCTTCAGTTTGCATGTAAACTTGACTACTTTTTTTGCTCTGTTGCCTTTCCCAGGAAGGGTAGGTAATGATGCTGTGGTGGTAATGACTTCTAAATCTTCCAGTTATTCTGGAAAATGCGTTTGAAATGTATATGCTCACTTTTTTGAGGACATCTTAAAACAATTCCTGATCCTTAGTTGCTAGTAGAAACCATTTGTGGTTATTGTTTAAAAAAAAAAAAAAAAAGTTCTTGGTTCATGCACAGTCTCAGAAGTTGCATTTTGCAAACTGCTAGCATAAAATCGCAAGAAATTTCTAAACCTAACTTCAATTTAGTAATTTTAATGCATTTCTTGTGGAGGACAACATTGCAGTCTTCCCTCAACGTTTAATAACACAAATACTTACTTTCTGCATTTCTTCTTAAAACTGAAGGCAATTGCTTTCAGTGCATGTAACTTTAAAAATTCTGCAGTAAATCATTTTCTTCTCCAATATTTATGGTAGTTTTCTCTTTGTTGAAGAGATGTGATTTCAGCTCGTGGGGAAAAATACCAGTTCTTTCAATTTATTTTACATATATATATATATTTACTGTTTCTGATTTCAGGTATTCCTCCATAAGTTGTTCATATCCAGGACAGAGTATACAATGGGCAGAAAACTGGATCTTTCTGGCTTGACTGATGAAGAAGCAGAGCATGTGCTTCAAGTGGTTCAGCGAGATTTCAGCCTTCGTAAGAAAGAAGAAGAAAGGCTGAGGTAAGATTAAAAACACTGTCGAAACCATTGGTATTTTTGGATCACTACAAGGTGGTTTTGGGGAAGCTGAAGAACAAAGATGCTTTGGCTTGTTGTGTGGGCATTCTTTGGATAATTGGGCTGATATCAGAGGTCTGCAGTTTGACCCCTAGTTGTTAAGGATGTAACTTCTGTGGGGGAAAAAAAAAATGCTTAATTGTGCTAACAACTGTTTGACTGCCAGAAATAGCAGAGTTAAGCTACTACAGCAATTTTTACCTGGGAAGTTGCTGAACCAATCAACGAGCAATTGCTCGGAGCAGTCCGTATGCTATTAAATTTCAACCAAGTTGGAAGATGCTCACTGCCTCATAAAACTCATCCCCTTCGTTCTGCGTGGGGATGGCACAACTTTGTCCTCAAAGATGTCTGACCATGGGGGATCCAGAGACACCCCAGACTAAGCTCACGCAGCCCAAATCAACACAATCCACACCTTACTCCTCCTGACTACTTGCAACTCCAGTTTGCAAAGAAAGGAAGAGTGGAGGTGGCCATATCTATGCAACTTTGTGGTGTTCTGTGCATTAATCACTCTCTCACGGGGCAGTAAACATCCCAGCTCCTCCACATGGATCCAGTTATTGCATAGTAAGTCGTTAGTGTGTTTAGTCTGTCCAGGCCTAACCCACAGGAATAGTTTCTTAATCTCTGTATGTCTACCTAGTAGTTGCTTTGAATGTGGCCATCAACTTCTGTTCATGTTAAGAAAATCAATTGTTTTCTATAGTTAAGTTCTCTATCCTTCATTCAGATACATTGTCTGCATGTAGATATCTGAAGATGAAGAAACTCTACCCATCTCTTTCCCCAGCATAAGCAGTGGCACACTGTCCATTGTATTGAGAAGCTTTGTGTTTAGGTTACTGACAAAAAAAATGATTGCAAGCAGAAACAACCCAGAATAAAGCAATTGAGACTAGTTGCAAGGTAGCTTTCTCAGCCCAGGGGCTTCTGTACGTGACAAGGACGACTACTGGCAGGGGCATGAATTAATAGATGCAATACTTTTCTTGTAGCTTCAGTAATATTTCCTTGAATTCTCTCTCTTATTTTTTTTAATACTTTACTTCATTTAAACACTTTTTTTTTCCCCACCCAGGATAGTCTGAAGTCCCTATCTATAGTTGGCAAACGCGCGTTCCCTTACACTACTACTATCACAGGTAATCATTTGGCACCAAGCTGAAGTCAGCAGAGCAGAAATGCACCTAGTTTCTTATTTAAGTGCAGTGGGGAGCTGAGCAGAGTTCCTTCTTTGTCACATATTTTCTGTTAGTATTTTCTGAAACTATTCGGAACATCAGGAGCAAGAAAGAGGACTCGCAGCATAGGTCTCATTCATTTTTGGCATGCAGTGCAGGTTCTTGCTTGGATTGTTCTTGTGAGCTTGCTGCAGGGGAAAAAAGACTAGATGAGGATGGTACACAGAAGTGTTTTTAATCTTTTTTTGACATGGGTTGTACTGATCGTTTTTTGGTTACCCTTCACAACAAAGCCAAGAGGGGTTATAGAGGGAGCTTAAGGAGGTTGAATAGAGGGGCTTTCTCTGGCTCATTTGTGTGGTTGGATTTATTTTACCAGATTAGCACACCGCAGTTAGCAAGTTCTGGGCATCTTGCCTGTTCTGTACAGCTAGATCTTATCATGAGAAGAGGAGGAAGGGGAAGATGATGTAGGGTGCTCGCAAAAAACTGATCAGAAAGATTTTACTCTTCTAGCCTGAGATGAGAACTTCAGTAAAGTGCTACAAGAACTGAAGTTTGTCTTAGCTCCTGATGGATGTTCCTAAGGTAGTAAAGTGGCAGCTGTTTCAGAGCTAATATACCAATGTTTCTTACAGTATTGCAATTGGTTGCATGTTAAATTAGTTTTACATACTTCTCTAAACAAAATGACATAATGAATGTGTGGAGAAAAGTTCTATATTTTTGTCTGGATAGTTCCATAGATCTGTTTCAAATCAAATGTGTGCACCTTAAGCCATAGATAGCAGTTCAACTGCTGGCAAAATTTGACTTGATATATCTTTTGAGAAGGGCTGTAACACTACCAACCACCAGTTCAAGTATGTGTTTGGGGGGAGTCAAAGGCCCATGCTATTTTTTTTATATACTTAAGAGTAAAACTTGTGTGCACACTGTTCTCTTCCCAGTAATATGGTTTTGTCATCTTTTACATGGGTGCTATGTAAATACTAAAGTGAGATGTAACACATCTAAGAAGCCATACTGATCATCTGCATTTTTTTGCTGCGAAGCTGTGTTGAGTCTCTCTGCAGTGAGGAATTTTAGCAGCAGTTCTCAAATTTGTATCTTTCTTCCCACTTTGTGTTGGTGTTATCAGGCGGGCTCTTGCATGTTTTGTGAGAAGTCGGTTGGGTAAAAATAGTAAGATAACAATAAGATAACTGCGTATAAATAGCTAGCCATTAGTGTGGTTGATTTGTCATGCTTTGCTGCTTCCTATCAGTGCAGTTTCCTTTTTTTATTTGCTATGGCTCTGTCTGATATCAGATTAATAATATTTACTGTTCTTTGTTGCTTGTTCACCCATAATCTTTCTATTTTGATTGTGTTGGTTCTGTTCTTTGGCAGTAGTGTTATATTTTTATTTATTCCAGTGTTGGTATAATCATTCAGAGCCATTTAGGCTAAAATTACAGCACTGACTTCTAAATAGGCAGTCTTGGTTTTCTGTGAACCAGTTGACGCAGGCAAACAAGGAAGGTCTGGCACAAATAGGAAGATGATTAGTTTGAGTTGCTTGGCAAGTGCTCTCAGCATTGGGCTGTGATGGTACAGCCTTATGTACTACACCTCTATTATACAAGCTGCGCAGGCTGTCTGTTGGCTACAGGGATATTCGTTACTGAAAATTCCTTTTAGAGTAAACTTACTGGACACACTACTGGTTTGTTTTCTCATGGACAATCTGTTTTTAGTCTTTAATTTCAGACCTTGTGTTCCGTCAATGTATCAGTCAAGGGGAAGATTGGACTGTTTAGATGTTTGAATTTCTAATGTTTGGTTCTTTATAATTTCTGTGGTTTATCTGCAGTTTGCTTTTTTTAATAGGAACAACAAAGGAGAGCTTACAAGGGTTTATAAGTTTGTGAGATAGGCCTCTTTGCACAAATAGATGTGTAAGAGAGATTGCTACCTTTCATTTGTTGCCATTTACTGCCAGTGTATTTAGTCTTCTGGACCATGGTAGCGTGTCATGGGCTTCTTCTCCCCTGTCATGAAACACATTCCTCCTTTTGGCTTTGTTTTTACAGGTACTGTTGTATTTGTTATAAATGTGCTAGTCCAGTTGTTTCAGATTAGGACTGCTGTGAAACAAGTAAGATTAGGTAAGTTTTAAATATGAAGTAAGATTATCATTTTACCAGAAGAAAAATGATGGATGTTCCCAACCTGCTTATGAAAACAGTAGTCCATGTGGACAGATTGAAGGTCAGCTGCACTAATACTGAATTTAATATAAAAAAACAAGTATAAAAGGAGAAGAGGCAGAGGGGTAGGAAAGGGACAGGCATAGGAGAGGTTCAGTGAGACAGGAACCTCTGAGTGCTGAGCAAGGGCTTTTCTGTCAGTAGCTCCTTTGCTTTTAGAAGGCCGTAGCCTAAGCCACATAAGTTGTCTTCCTATAACCACTGGCCAGCGAACATTCCCATCACCGTACTGAATGCTGAGTAAGTCATTTGTGCGGTGGTAGTTTTGTGGTAAGCCTTGGAAACTTGTATCAGACCAGTTCGAAAAACATTTCTGTGGTGGTGGGGACACGGCTTTGTCTTATTTAAACCACTGCTGTTAATCACCCGGGAAAATGGATTTATGAGGAAAAATTACTGACCTTCTGGTACCATGCGGGCATGTCATCACAAGGTGTTATTCACTTAATATACTTGCATGGAGTGACTGGAAAAGCACTAGGGAAGTGTCGTGAGTTGTCTGTCACCCACAGGCTGAGAACATCTGCATGGTTTGCCTGATACTGTGTACTTTTTAGCTAGCTGGTAAAGATTAGCTTTGCTGTCGTCATTTATGCAGTTATGTTTTCAGCTGTGGTAAAGATGAATTTCACTGATTCACAATCATATCTCCAGCACTGGTTGGTTTGCTTGCTTTTTTGTAGAAAATATTAATGCGTGTGCTCACCAGAGGGCCTCCTACATTCTGGTTGTTGCTATTTTCTCACATCCAGAAATTTGGTGAGGAATTAAAATAGAGCCTTGTGCAGAACAAGATTAAGCATTTTAAATTTAAGAGTTGTTTTTTGCCTGCTTTAATCCTTCTGTTCCTTTCATACCGCAGCTCCTTGGAGCACAGTTAGGCTTGTGAAGAGGCTTTCAAAGAAACAAATTCTCATACCTGACCATATTGAGAAACCAGCTGGGATTCTATTTCTTGTGAGACTACAGTAGGCTTAGGTGTATGCACAGTATGTGTCATGGGTCTTGTAGTGGATAAAATATTAAACTCCTTGCAACCTCTGTTAATAGAAGCGTTGTCTGTATGAGTCATATCAAACTGGAAAAATACCAAGCAGACATTTGGGTAAGCTATCTGTTGATTCTGCTTATCAGTTCTTCTTCCTCCTTCCTGTGGCAGATGTCTGAAATAAATACCTGAATAAGACAAAATAAAGCTATCCTTCTTCCCACTTCTCCTTCAGTCCAAACAGAGCTGTTTTAAAGCAGTTTTCCTGGTAAGGGAGATTGGTTTCCTCCACAGGCTCCAGAGTTCCAGCAGGTGAACTTCCGATCAGTACCTTGTTCAAAGCATTTTCCTAAGGTCATTCTGTCTGCCCTTTCTTCCTGAACAGCTTGAGGAGAGCACAAAGAGGGCTTCTGTCCATTGCTTTGATATCTTCTAGCAGGTAGGCACAGTTCTGGTTCCTGTGCCTGCTCGTTAACCCGTCGAGGGATCTGGAGAGTGAGACTGTAATAAACCACTTAATATCTCTTTCTGCTCATTGGCTCTGAGAACAAGGCTGCACACAGCACTAAGAAAAGTAGTTAGCATTTATTTATGGGCTGTCCTGACACTTAGTTTCTCTTCCCAATGGTTTAAAAAAGAAAAAAGCTTGGAGTGACTTACTCCTCTGAGGGAGGATGTTCTTTGGTATTCCCAAGTTAACACAGCTGCATACTTCTCCAATGCAATACTGTGCTGAGATGTCATAAGCTTAGTACTCATCTGTCTACATTTATTTTTGACTGCTATGAATGATTCATCAGAATTATAGCTGCAACTTAATGTTATTTTGCTACTGCTTTTGTTTTTAAGACCATGTTAAATGGGACAGTACCACTTTAAGGGTTCGTTAACAAAGCTGTCTTGCTCTTAATCTTGTTTCTAGATTATCACCAATTTTACTATGTAATGTTTTAAGGTGAAAAGAAACCTGTTTCTTAGTTGACGTAGACTGTCAGAGATGGGTTGTCAGTAATTTCATCTGTTACTGGTTACTCTGTGCTGTTATTTTGTAGCTCCCTCTAAGCAGTGGTACTTCATTTTTAACAGAAATTCTTCAACAGCGTTCTCAGTTCAGGTTAAGTTACTTAGGAAAAGATAGCTAGTGACCTGGATGGATTCTGAATAAAAGCCAAGTATAGCTAATGCTTACCTTGGCTGCAAAATCAGTAAGGATGCACTTCAAAATGCATTTAGAAACTGTTGCTTGTCATTAATTTCCAGAAACATTGATCTGAGTATGCTGTTTGCTGTCAAATAAGTGCTGTGCTTGAAGTTATGCAAAGAAGTAGGAGTCTCAGCAGTGATGCAACGCAGCTATTTGTGTGCAGTGCTGCGGTGTTTAGTTTGGAGTCTGCATCTGCTCTTTCTGAGGTTTGCCTCAAACTCTCTGTGCTAACACTGCATGGTCCTGGTGCAACGGTGGCTTCTAAATGTGTTTACAAGGCAGCCTTAACTGAGAGAGAACGCTGGTGAACCAAGTGTCAATTAATACAAGACGCTATGTTTATGAAGGAGTGCAAAAAAGAAAGAATTGCAGCGAGCCTTAGAGAAATCTGTATAGTCTGTGCTGAACTGGAATGGTCTGTGGGCATGCATTTAATAAAGAAGGCACTGTGAGTTTGCTGAGACGTAAAATTAGTGCATGCTTTTTGTGATACTTTGGTCTTCATCGTAGGTTATGACTAGTCAAATTAACGGCCATAGTTTCACTAAAAGGAGTGTGCATGTCTAGCGATAATGAATAGCTATAATGTAAAATCAATATTTAATCTCAGATATCTTCTGTATGAGGAGTCTAAGCTGTTAAACGTGACTTGTTGGAGTAATATCTCACCTGAGTAGCCCTGCAGTAGGAGGCAGAGACGCGCTCTTGAGTATGGATTCCTGTCTGTACAGGCATCACAGTGAAAATAGTTGCTGGGAATGCTAAATCTTTCGTGTGCTTTGCATGGGAAGTGCTTCAGCTTTTTTCTTCTGAAGAAAGTAGATACTAATCTGATTGTATATGTTAATATTAATTTATTGGAAATCTCTTTATTAGTGCTAATCATATAATTATTAAGTTTGGAAATGACCTCTAAGATCTTCTAGTTCAACAGTCCACCTATCACCAATATTGCCCACTAAAGCATGTTCTTCAGTATCACGTCCATGTGTTTCTTGAATGCTTCCTGCCATGACTCCACCACCTCCCTGGGCAGCCTGTGCCAGTGCCCGACCACTCTTTTGGAGAAGCTGTTTTTCCAAATATCCAGCCTGAGTGCTAGTTCATGGGAAGAATGTACACGTGTCCGTGAGTACAGGACAGGGAATATACAGGGAATCTCCTGAGGAAAGAGGTGGTTGAGGAATTCACGTGTGATACAGGTTTTTAGAATGGTCTATTTCAGTCTGCCTGAATGCCATCAATTTCTGGAACCTGTTTTGGACATGAGAATGAGTGTTACAGACCTCTTGAGTTTGGTCTCTCCCATTGCCTGCTGAATTCAGAGCTGTTGGAGATCGTGAAATACTTTCGTTCCAGAAATGTCACAGCATTTGCCTAGAGGCGAGTTCAATTTTTGGTATTTATGAGCATGTTCATTTTGTGAGTTCAAAGGACTGCCAGATAACTTTGGGAAGAAAACAGAGTTAACCAGAGTAAGGGGTATGTTGGAGAGAGCTCAGCATTTTTCTTTCTAAATGAAACTGCTGAATATTTTCAGCTAAATGAAAATGGGATTTACACGTGTGGGAGAACTAAAGAGATGTCAAAACACTTTGTTAACACTTTCAAAATATTGTTTCAGAAATGTCTTTGAACATGCTTGCTGACTGTAGGTGCACTTGTTGGCTTCGTATATGGAATATAATGGGTTGACTTTTGTTACCTTCGTGAAAATGATTTTAGAAAGTAATATAAACTAAAAAGTAGATCTTTTGCATTTGTACTATTTTAAACATACTAACATCAGTTGCTGCCTCAACAGACAATAATACAACAATTAATATACCACAAATCACTGTCATAATGGGTACTACCTGAGTATATGTTTCTACCTTATCATGATTGTGGGGTAACTGTAATTTACCCTTGAGGGGTGAGGCAAGGAGCTTCATGTTTACTTTAGTGTAGTAGTATGAATGCGGGCAGTTATTAGAGAGTGATACTTCTCATTGTACTTGAACATGGGGTAACTTGTTAAGTTACTGGTGCCCACATTCGAAGCTGGTGTGTATTTGACTCCGTGTCTAAGGTTAGAGAAAGTCTTTGAGCTTTACCCCAGATAAGACTGTGTAGCAGCCTGTTCCTTTATTTTTGATTTGAGTCAATTCTTGTTGGTCAGTATATTTGCTTATTCTTCTCTTGCTTTATTGCTTTAATTCTTTCATTCTTCCGTTAGTTATGACTTGTATGTAGGTTGCTCCAAAAGTAATGCCTCTGTGGCATTACTTCCATGGAAACTACAACAGGTACAAAGAGCACAATAGCACTATTTGATAGGGCAAATTCTGAGCTAAAGGCTGTTTTTCAGCATAGTCACCACTATTGGCTATGCGTTTTCCCTAGCAATGAACAGGAGGCCATGCTTGTAAAAATCTCCATGGCTGTCTGGAACACAGCTCATCTTTCCAGTCAGTGTTGCCACTGCTGAAACGCACTGCTCACTGCCTAAATGGTACACACACCCACTGTTTGGTCTCCTTAAACATTCAGCAAATGTTGATGGATGTCAGTGGGTGCCATTTTTCCTGCATGGAGAAATTCAATTCCACATCTTTGCTTCATTTGCTCTTTCATGTCAGGTGCTACTCTGTCAGACTGCCCCTCTGCTGCCATCTGTCACATGGCAACAACACGTAATGGAATACTGGTGGGAAGGTTCAGTCTCTACTACCATACCACCAACATCCTCCTCCTGTATTATAAGCCAATGTAATAAAACAGGAGGCATTACTTTTGGAGCAGCCCTCATGTAAAGTTTTCCTGAAAGCAGACGAGTGTAAACGTACTTTCTTTTTCATTCTATGGTACTTATTAAACTTTAAGATTATTTTATGTTTTTACTCTTGACTTGTGTCCAAATTCCATGAAGAAAAATATATAAATCTCTATAAAGCTGGTTTACAACAGGATTAGTATCTTCAGAAATCATACTAGAATGGAACTGTCTTTGGAAGTGGTGTTGCTTCAGTTGATGGAAAGATATTAGCTGTAATGATATCTCTTGAAAACTTTATTTTAATGGATTATAGACTAATAGGAAAATAGACAAATAACCTGTATGACAGATACATAACATCTCCTTTTAGATAGGAGGCTGTAATCTGAATAATACTGTCATTGATAAAGAGATCTATTCCATAATATATCATTTTTAAATATTGTCAATTGATTGGACTGCTCTGATATTACAGGTACGAGCAGTTAGTCTGAGTGGAACATAGGTTTGTATTTCAGTTATACTTACTTAATCATCTAGATGAAGAAAAACTTATTTCTCATTATTTAAAAGTAGTGTGAACTTGTCATGTTTTACTCATTCAGTCTCTTGTGAACTGTTCTGTGATGCTGACATAAATCCAGTTGGCCAATGAGCAGCTTTCTTCAATGATAGGTGATGAGTCAGTGTGAAATTGAGAGTGGATTTAAGTTCGAAAAGAAACTCTTAAGCAGTCTGTATGTCGGTCCAGGTCTGGTGGACTATCTGTGCCTCATCAGGCACAGTACAGTATCCTGACCATTGCTTTTCCTTCCATCATTTGGACATTCATTTCTTTTGCCTTCTAAAATGTCACTTCTAGTGTTCTGTGCAACTCTATTGAATCGGCACAACCATGCTGGCTTCGGAGTGCCAGAGCAGGTAAGAATTGGAGGACAGCCTTGGGAGTAAGAGATTTATAGCAAGTTAAGCATGCCTATCCTTTTGTTTACATGAACGTGGGCCCAACTTTTCATTTTGGAGAGATAAAACTGGAGATCTGGACACTTAGCTTGGAGTCTCTTAAGTGGCTCAATTTCAGGGAGACTGGACAACTAGATTGAATTACCATTCGTGTGTTAAGAACAGCGTAAAAGGCCATCTTTTGGGTGGCATGCCTGTCAGCCAGCTGCAACAGAGAATTTCCTGGCTTGAAGTAAATCAGTTGTCCATTGAATTGCTGGAAAATGTCCTCTTAATGTTTTTAGTGGGTCTAAGAAGGCACAGTCTTTAAATTCATATTTGCCAAACTCTTAATTTAGTTGCAGGCTGTTGTTTTTATCCTGTTGCATTCTGAATAAAAATGAAGACAGAAAAGACATGTTAGCCCAGGAGAGAAAAATTGTTCTTTCAAATCAAACAAAATACTATTCTAGTCCTTAGCACAGTCCATGAGGCTCTGAAAGTGTTCACCTGGACAGCAGTTCTCTCAAATTTCATTTGTCTTTAATCAACTGGGGAAGCAGTTAAGGCAGTAGAGTGAAGCTTTTGTAAAAAGATGCAGAAGCTCCTTTAATCAACTTAGAACTCAGTTTCGTAAAAGAAAGGACAGCAACTGTATCATGATCTGTAAGGAGAAATTTACTTCTCAGGAGAAATGTACTTCACAGGAGGGCTGTGTTTTGACCCACCTGTCCCTGGTTAGGCTATTGGAGTTGGCACTTTATGACCATGTAAGCGGTCTGAGAATTCTCCCCACAGCCAGATGTGCTGTATCTATGGTATAAGTAAGGTGCACCTCAGAGGCAGCAGTAACTTCTGCTGGGAATGGCAACTGGAGCTACCAGGGCTCAGCTGTTAACGCTGTCTTTCCAGAGACTATTGGGCAGGGAATTCCTCAGCGCTGACTCTGAATCAATTGGCAGAGGAGGCAACATTGCAGCAGGGGAGCGTGACTGATATCATTGCTTTGAGCAGAAATGATGATCTTAAATACCTTGTCTTGGTATTGCAGGAACTGGTGTTGTAGCATCAGTTACTCCTCACACTGCACTAATTAATGCTAATCAGCAATACATTGTTGTAGCATGTGTGAACAGTCAGGTGTTTTGGAAACAACTGTGATGCTTCTTTTGATTCAGTGGGAAAAGAATCTTGTAATCCCAGTATTTGCTGCTTTCTGCAGAAGAGTAACGTCAGAGGTTTTACAGAACATGGCAGGTACATCTTTGTGTTTGCATTTAACTTGCTCAGTATGGTGAGATTTACCTTTGATTTGTTTGCCTCAGCATTTTACAACACTTTGTAATGGTGATTGGGGTTATCTGAGACAAGAGAGATTAGGAAAAGAGGGAAGGAGGAGGAGGAAGAAAAAAATATCACAGAAACCACTATTATCCAGTGAAGTCAGAGGCTGATATTTGTTTTTTTTTCTGGCTTATGTTTTTGTGATTTGGCTGCCCCTAGTATGATTTATGAATCTAGTTCAGTTGGCTTTGCGTGGATAAAACACCTCTTTAGTCTTTGGAGTTTTTGGTTACTCGCATGCAAACGCTTTCATTTTAGGTAACAGTAGATTGCGCAGAGGATTTCAAGTCAGAATGTGCTTTGTCTTTGTGAATAGCAAAACCCAAATACTGGGGCACTGTGACTACCAAGATATGTAGGTGTTTAAGTCTTTGCATTTTGGGAATCTGGGAGTATCTTCCACCAAACGCAGCAGATGCTGAATGTATAGAGAACCAGACTGAAACAGATGCTAATGGAAGTGAACTTTTGTGAAGTGGTCAGCAACTAGGTGACAGAAATCATAAGCTCTGTATCATTTTGTATGCTGCCAGTCTTGAGAAAACAGATCCTTCACAGTTAATTTGTGACTAGAAAATATGTCGTGGATTAACAGAAGTTATATTTTAATGTTGCCATTTTCTGAGTAGAACATCAAATACCTTGGATTAAACCCAGTTATGTTTGACTTGTTTTTTGGATTTGTGAATGCTGAAGGAAGTTTGAAGACATAATAAGCTTCCCAGGCCTCTTTATTTAAATTTGAGTAATTTACATATGGGACAGATTAATTCTGGTCCTCTATTGCTGGTGAAGATTCTGGTCTTCTCCTAAAAAGTGGAATTTAATAAAGGGGTGATTAAATAACACCTTTGATTCTGTTATATCCCTTAATAGTTGGCCGGCAGTATAGTTCAAAAACTGTATTGCAATCTCGAATGCTGTTTAAGAAGGGCCCATATTATTTGCACTATGCTTCTAATGAGCTATAATGACTTGAGAGGTAACTGGTAGCCATGGAGGACAGCCTTTTTCTGTGTTAAGAATAAACCCTTTGGCTGCATAATAGTCATTATTGGTTCATTTCCACGATTACTTCCATTTAGGTTATTCTCAGTAGGAGAGAGAATAACCGAAACTAGAAAGCTGAGTTAAAAATAAGCTTGAAACAGAGAATCATACTGGGATGATTTGCCTATCATCTTTCATTGCACAGAGTCCTGTAGGTAGCTTTCAAAATCAAGGTATTGTGGTACATGTCACTAATGCTTTGGAAGATTTTGATTTTAGGGATATTATTTCTCTAGAGGAGATTTTTGAGGAGGCTTTTTCATTTGATTCAAGTGCTGAATAGATGTACCTCCTGATACATATATGAATATACATGCTGTAAGAGTCTTCTTTCTTTTTCAGCTCCTTTCATTTTCAAGTATTTCATTGCTTTGCAAAGCTTTAAAGTATGTTAGGTGTTCATTTTCCTCATTTTCCTACCTGGCATGTAAGCTATTATTTATCAGCGAATTTAGGTTTGATCATAGCTGATATCTTTCCTTGAAATCATATTTAAGGTTTGCTTTGATTCACAATGAAATACTTAGAAGATTGCACATCGTTACAGTTCTGGAGTTTGAGACAATAAATAATCTATTTCTATGGCCATAATAAACCACATTGTAGTTCATTACGGAACATTTGGTTATGTCATTATTGTTTCCATTGCTGATCTCAGGAAGGGCGACGTTATTACTATTTTTAAACAAAGCTTGTACTTAGCACTGATGGTAGGTTAATAAAAAGCAGATTGGTTTCATGGCAAGAACAACGTGGCAGGTTACCAATTTACTCACGTGCTTTTGTGAAATCTAGTGGAATTACACCAAAAAGTCCCTGGAAGGGGAGCCTAGCACAGTGCCACTCTGCAAAGATACCTGTATGGTGAGCAGCCATCATGAAAAGCAGAAATGATTGATGTTTCCTGAGAACCAGAACCCAGATGCCACTGGCACACAGAACAGGGGCTGTAGGAATTTACTTTTTAGGCTGGGAAGCAATCTGTTGCACGAAGCTTGTGTCACTGTACCTCTGGTATCCTGCCGCTTCTTTGGCTCATGGGGCATGTAATGGGAGGAGAGAATGTGCATTTACCTCGCTGATGTGAGTCTTCGTGTCTGCATAGATAATATGAGTCGGAGTCTTGAAGCTCTAATGTGGGGGGCCAGAATACAATCTCAAATTCCTGATATCCTAGTCTGGGGAAGAGAGGGAGGTAGCTTAACAGCCTGTGAGTGAGAATTAGCAAGGTGCAGCAAGTATGATCATGTTTAGCTAAAGGGGACCCTTTAATGAACTCCTGCCTCCAAAAGAAGAAGTGTAAAAATGCTTACGTGAAGTTACTGTTTCTTGGTGTCCTCTTATCAAATGTGTTCCCTGTCCCCCTTAATGCCAGCTCTATGAACTTGACCATTGCTGCAAAAGTTAAGTGGAGGTCTTCTAATTTCATGCCTTACTGCTCTCTTAAAGATCCTGCAGCCTTGGTGAGATGGGAAGTATTGCTTGCGTGGCCTTCTTGTTGCTAGTAGGGTTGCATGATTGTAATTAGGTTTTTTTTTTTTTTTTTTTTTTTTTTTTTTTTTTTTTGCAAGATATTGCACAAGAAGTAATAAAACCGTCTGTGTTTCAATTTAGCAGCATTGTGTCTTCGGGGCTTCTGAGGAATAACAAGTTATATACTGATTTTCATCAAACAAGCATGACCGGAGAGAGTCTGCAGCTTAAAATAAATAAAATAGTGGAGACTTGTTTCAGTTCAAGTTAACATTTTTGAAGCCATCATCCTACAAACACATCCCTCATGCCAGAATTTTTACGTTTTAGGTGTACTGAACCTTTTGTTTGAGCTCTTAGTTACAGTTGACTTTGTTTTCATTTTCTCTGAGTTAAATACAAATCAAATACGGTTTTCTGTGTCTGGTAGCTAAAATGAAACCAACCATGTCAAAGTCTTTAGCTTTAATTAGCAACTTACATCTTTAATAGATGGAGAAATTTGGAATTAGACTGGATTATCACTTGCCCATCTATTTTCAATTGTCAATTGGATGTTAATAATAATGGATTGAATGCATATGATGGGCAGTACTCAGTTTTTCCCCTATTTTAGCTGGTTTACAGTAGCACTGATGCAGAATCTGTCATTAGCTTTTGTTGTGAAGTTGTTCAATTAAGTAAGCTTGGAAGGGTTTTGCCTGCTGATGTTCATCGTTGTGCCAGAAGCAAACAAATGAACAAAGAAGACAGACCCATCTGACGTTACAGATTGTGCTATAAATACTTTGGCTTCGTGTTTCCTATTTGTGGACTCATCCTGAGAGTTTGGTAAGCAGATATGTAAAATGTGGCTTCTGCTTTTTGTGTTTCTGAACACTGATTTTTGACTGTGATTGGTAATATTATGTCCATAATAAAATGTCTCTACAATTTGCAATATGTTTTTGTAATGAAAATCACAACTGGTGACCTGTTTAAGTTTAGAGTGTCTCTGTTAACTGTAGGAATTTCTCATTTCATCATATAGGTTTATTTTATGATTAAATATAGCCTATAAAAATCAACTTTCCTGTATTTGGAAGATATAGTAAGAGAAAGTGACATTTTTTGGAGGTCTTATTTTTGTAGACCAAAGAGTGTGCTACTTCTCCTTCCTTTTTCCTCCCACTCTCTCCCAGATGTGCAAGGATGACATTAGTTCCTTCTCTGCTGTTTGCAGTTGGAGGCTTCCTGTATTCCTACTATGGACAAATGTAGTGATTATATGTCTGGAGTGTACCTGTACCCATTCCAGAAAAAAAAAAAATGCTTGTTATTTCCTTACCAAACATAGCAATGCAGTATAATCGTATTGACATCTGACACTGAGGCAGTGTTTCAACATTCTGTGTAGCTGCTGTCCCCTATAGATAGATGCAAGGGGTCTTACCTGTCTAGGGGTTAATACTGTAACAGCTTTATTGCTCACGTGAAAAGTAAGAATGTGAAAGAAACTTCAGATGGCTGAAGTCTTTATCGTCACCAGCAAATGGACTTCTGAAGCTTATCTGCTTATATAAAGAAATGGTTTACAGCTCAGTACAAGGTAGCTAAAATCCTCTTACTGCTTTGGTAGTGCAAAGGCATCCACTTGAATGCTCTTGAAGCATTGCCATGGTCAATTTTCCATCCTGACAGGAAGAGGAGAGCAACCAATCTCCTAGTCCAAAATGCTGTTCCAGAAGGAAATCACAGCTCTGTTCAGTCAAACATGTCTTCCTGTAGTTTGTGCCAGTTGGTCTGGCATTGTTTCTTTAACCCTCAACACTAAAGAGAACAAATACTCATAAAGAATTTGAGAAAATAGTTCATAATAATGAAGAGATTGGAGAACTTGCTTGTTTCTCACCTGTCTCTACCAGTGATGTGATGTTGAGACCACTTGCAGAAGAGAGGCCTTTCTTCCAAAGCTTTTGGTTTTCTTTGCAGATTAATTTGTGGTTGCAATGAGTGGAAGATGTAGGTGGTATTCTCTAAGTGTGGCAGCACACTTTTGTTTGTAGCTTTTGTCTGGGAGAATACCTGCTGTAGGCACTGAAGGCAGCCAAGCCTTAAGTCAGTAAGTAGCACCAGGTCCTACCAAGCTGACATCCAGTCTCAAGGCTGAAAGTCTGTCTGGCCTTGCAGAGCAGTACAGATGTGACTGTTGTTTCTGTAGTCAAGCAGACCTGTTGTGCCTCTCAGAGTGCTCCAGTGAAGATACAGTCCTGTCAGGAACATGTACAAAGTACATAGAAAAACTGGCCTTGCAACTGAGAGCCAGCCACTTGCATCTGTAATGTTTCCCCATAGATATATTGAAAGAAGTTCAATCATGCAGTCTCATCAGCCCAGGTACCGAAGATGCTGCCTGTTCTCCAGTGAACAGTTTCTCGAAGGGCTCTGGTTAAAATGATAGGTGCAAAATTCCTTTTATTTGTTTTCTGAAAGTCAAGAGTTATTTATCTTTCTCCTTAATTCATAGGGTAGCATTCTCTACTGTGTATGTGAAAACTGTATTACTTGTCCCTTGGAGTATTTGGAGGTGTACGTTATCGGTCTATAGGCAAGTAGGACTTTGTGTCTTAGGAATCTGTATTTCATCTTTCAAAAATACTCAGAGAATATGAAAATATAGTGCAGTTTCCCATTTTGTTATTTGTATTATCTTGTTCCTATGAAAGCTGCAGTGTGTCACAGCTTCAAACAACTGACTTCTGATTTAATAAAAGTGAACTTTGTTGTTATGAATGTAAACATTAAACATGGCTGATGTTTTTTAAAATGTTTATTTTTGCAAGCAGCATATGCAAATTTCTGTTGATTGCTTTAGCACAATAAATCTGACAGCTGTAGACCATGCCTTTAACTAAAGGGTCTGACTTCTACAGCATATTAGGAGTGTCTTTTTAGTTTGGTGGACTGGTCATGAAGTAAAATTGAAGTAATGTGGTGATGAATTGTGTCCAGTATGTTAAGCTAGCAAGTATGTTACAGCAGCCTGGTGCAGAGTCAAATCTATCTGTGTTACTTAAGGTTTGTAAAATCCCCTCTAACAAGTTTAATAGTGCTTGAGGGACCATAGGTGTCAGAGGCATTGATCAGAGGGAATTTAAAAAGGATGCATTGTTTTGGGACAATGAGCTTAGTCGTCGTTGTGTAACATTTGTTTCCTCAATTCCCTGCAACTGATTTTTTTAAACTAAATTTTTTACACCACCTACTCCTATAAAAGACTTCTCTAGGAGAGTTTTGTGGTTACCACAGTACAGTATTTCACAGGATAAAGGCCATTTGCACACTTCAGAGATGTCAGCGTAATTTTATTTCAATTTCTATCTGTTACTATAGCAGTGCTGCTTTGACCTCATATCTTCAGATACTCAAAAATTCTTCAGAAAAGTCATGTGTGCTATGTATGTCTCATTCTTCCCTATTTCTGAGTCTGTCTACCTCTCCCACTTGCTTGTGGTTTTGCAGCTTTCTTTGTGGTGCTTTTTGACATGACTGAAGGAGCAGAAAGAGGGTTGAGCCTGCTTAAGAGCTAGATGTACCTTTCCTACTGTAGCCCAAGGAGAGCTCTGTGATACAGCATAAAAGAAGTGCTCCATTTCAGTGTGAAGTTGGCTATCCTCTTGGCTTTCATGTTGCTTGCACCAATCCAGCATGGCTTTAATTATTCTCTCTCTGAGGGGCATCTGAGGCAGAGGAACTGGTTTACTTTTGAGTGTCTTTAGGTACACTCTGAAACTAACAGAACATCAGTCATGCTGTGAAGCCCAGTCTGGCTCTCAACTATGCTGCTCCTTGGAGGTCTCCCAGCTAGTTACTGACCATTTATACAGGAATTTGAAACAGGACAAGCTTGTAGTAGATTGAGGAGAAGGTGGCAGAAGACCTTCATGAGTGAGCAAGGAGCTAAGGGAGAAACTGAAATGGAAGAAGGAAGTTAGTGAAATGTGGAAAAAGGGTCTAGCCGCTTGGAAGAAGTACAGGAATGTTGTCTGGGCAAGCAAGGATGCAACGAGGAAGGCCAATGCCTATTTGGAACTAAATCTGGAAAGGGAGATCAAGGACAACAAGAAGGGCTTCTTTAAGTACATCAGCATCAAAAGTAAGAGTAGGGAAAATGTGGACCTGCTGCTGAATGAGGTGGGTGCACTGGTAACAGGATGCTGAGAAGGCAGAGTTACTAAATGCCTTCTTTACTTCAGTCTTTACTACTAAGACCGGCCTTGGGAATCCCAAACTGTGGAGATAAGAGAGAGAATCTGGAGAAAGGAAGACTTCCCATTGGTCAAAGAAGATCTAGGTAGAGATCATCTAGGCAAACTCAGTACATACAATGGGCCTTGGTGGGGTGAACCTACGAGTGCTGAGGGAGCTGGCAGAAGTGATTGCCAAGCTGCTGTCTATCATATCTGAAAAGTCATAGAGAATGGGAAAGGTGACTGAGGACTAGAGGAAAGCCAGTGTCAATGCAGTCTTCAGAAAAGGGCCAGAATGGGGTCCCAGGAAACTACAGGCCAGTCAGCCTCACATCTGACCCTAGGAATGTGATGGAACAACTTATTCTGGATGTCATCTCTAAGCAAGTGGAAAATTATGTTATCAGGGGTAGTAAATGTGGATTCACCATGGAGAAATCATGCTTAACTAACCTGGTAGCCTTCCAAGATGTCATGACTAGCAGGGTAGATGAAGGGAGAGCAGTGAATGCTGTCTGTCTTGACTTCAGCAAGACTTTTGACACTGTCTCTCACAGCATCCTACTAGGTAAGCTCAGGAAGCATAGGTTAGATGAGTGAAACTCAGTGGTGCAGTCCAGTTGGAGTCCTGTAGCTAGCAGTGTTCCCCGGTGGTTGGTACTTTGTGCGGTCTTGTTTAACATATTCATCAATGACCTGGATGAGCAATAGAATGAGCAAGTTCTTTGGTGATGCGAATCTGGAAGGAGTGGCTGACACAGCAGAAGGCTGTGCTGCCATTCGCTGAGACCTGGGGAGGCTGGAGAGTTGAGCAGAAAGGAACCTAATGAGGTTCAACAAGGGCAAGCATAGGGTCCTGGGGACAAATAACTGCATGCATCAGTACAGGCTAGAGGCTGACCTGCTGGAAAGGAGCTCTGCAGAGAAGGACCTGGGTGTCCTGGTGGGCAACAGGTTGGCCATGAGCCAGCAGTGTGCCCTTGTGGCTAAGAAGGCTAAAGGTATCCCATAGTGTATTAAGAAGAGAGTGATCAGCAGAATGAGGGAGGTGATCCTCCCCCCCCGGCTCTGCCATGGTGAGGCCATATTTAGAATACTGTCCCCAGTTCTGGGCTCCCCAGTTCAAAAAAAAGATCTCCTAGAAGGAGTCCAGTGGAGAGCCACAAGGGTGATTGAGGGCCTGGAGCACCTCCTGTATGAGGAAAGGCTGAGAGACCTGGCACTGTTCAGCCTGGAGGGGAGAAGGCTGAGAGGGGATCCTATCAATGATTTTAAATATCTAATCAGCGGGAGTCAAGTGGACGGGGCCAGGGTATTTTCAGTGGTGCCTAGTGACAGAAAAGGGGCACAAGCTGTAACATAAGAAATTTCAGATGAATGTGAGGAAGAACTTCTTCACTGTGAGAGTGACAGAGAACAGGCTGTCCAAAGCAGTTGTGGAGTAATCTTCTTTGGAGATATTTAGAAGCCACCTGGATGCTTTCCTATATAACCAACTGTAGGGAACCTGCTTGAGCAGGACATTGGACTAGACGATTTCCATAGGTTCCTTCCAACCTTGATGATTCTGTGATTCTGAGAAGCAACTGAGAACCAGTTTAAGCACCCTGGGCAATAGCACTGATCCTTGTATAATAGCCTTGTAAACTTAGCTGAGCTTGACCTGAGGAAGGCACCACAATTCTGGGTGTACAAAGACTGTGCAAGGCAAAGACCTGTGCTTAGCAAGGATTAACAGGGTATGGTGACCTGGACTGAAGCCTCAGCCTTTCTAGGATTGTTTTTTTAGCTTCATGGATTTGAGTTAGAACACTGTTTTTTTTTTTTTTTTTTTTTTTGTTTGAAATAAGCTTGTGTGTCTGGTTTAACAGAGGTTTGTTCTTCTGTTTGCTGTTTGTAGCATTAATAAAGCCAGAATTTGCAGGTATGACTGGAACTGTGCATCCGTGGGTGATTAGTCAGCTTTAATCCTGTATGGACCCTTCTCAGCAAAGCACGAGATGACTACTGTTCCTGCCTTGGCTAATGCTGTTCTTGTGTTAAAACAGTGGGCACAATGCTTTTGAACTTTGGATTTTTCTTTATGTATTAAAGAAATATGTGTCAATAAACTATCAGCTCTATTTCTATTTTAATGAAATAATATGAATACAAGTGTTTTTGTGTGGATTGCCACCCTCCAAATTAGAAATGCTCAGCTTAAAAAAATGCTTGAATGGAGGCTCCTGGCAGAAAGGGAGAAATTGTCAAGCCAGAACAGTTTCTTTGAGATAATGGGCAAAGAATGACAAGTAAGTTTGGCTGTGTTAAGACTGCAGAAGGGAAAAACAAGGCAAGTGAGGTTTGTGGTGCATACAAATGTATTCCTCTGGAACATCCTGTGTGTCTAGCTTTGGCACACTTAATACAGGTGCTAACAGAAATTGAGACAAAAAATTGGGATTATAATCGTAAGATAATATGAAGGTTTTTCTGGTTTTTTTTTGTTTGTTTAGGTGTTGTTTATTTTTTTGAGGGGGATCAGGTGGAGCTGCTTCAGCAACTGACTATCTGAAAGTAATTTTTTGTCTTTCTACCTTCTTTAGTTCTATCCTATTTTGCTATCATGATGACGACTTGTATCATCTCAGAAATCTCTGTATTGAGGTTTTTTTTCCCCATTTTAACATTTACTGCATCAACATGCTGTCCTGTGGAAAAAAAATAAGGAAAATGCTGAATGAAACTGATCATGCATTATAGAGTTTCCATTATGTTGTAAAGAAGTCTAAAATTTGAAGGTGTTACATCTTTTGGGGTGTTTCTGTGTATGTGTGCCTCTGATCTTCATAAAGTTTTTATCACACTTTGCACAACTCAAGTTATTTTGGTCAGCATATCTGCTCCCTTGGACTTCTGGAGGGTAGACTTCAAACTGTTCAGGACAGTTCAGGGCCACTGGGATGAAGTTTAACAAGACCAAGTGACGGGTCCTGTTCTTTGGTCACAACAACCCCAGGCAACACTACAGGCTTGGGGTAGAGTGACTGGAAAGCTATATAGAGGAAAATGGTCTGGGAGTGCTAGTCAACAGCCAGCTGAACATGAGCCAACTGTGTGTCCAGGAAGGCCAGTGGCATTCTGACTTGTATCAGTAGTGTGACCAGCAGGAGCAGGGATGTGATTGTCCACCTACACTCAGCTCTGGTGAGGCTGCATCTCTAGTGCTGTGTTCAGTTTTGGGCCCTTCACTGCAAGAAGAACATTGAGGTCCTGGAGCGTGTCCAGAGAAGGGCAGTGAAGCTGTGAGGAGTCTGGAGCACAAGTCTTATGAGGAACAGCTGAGGGAACTGGGATTGTTCAGTCTGGTGAAGAGGAGGCTTGGGGAGACCTTATTGCTTTCTTCAGTGACCTGAAAGGAGGCTGTGGCGAGGTGGGGGTTGGCCTCTTCTCCCAGTTAACAGTGATAGGACAAGAGGGTGCGGCCTCAAGTTGGACCAGGGGAGGTTCAGGTTGGATATTATGAAGAATTTCTTCTCTGAAAGAGTGGTGAGGCATTGGAGCAAGTTGCCTAGGGAAGTGATGGAGTCACCTGGAGATTCTTAAGGAGAGGGTAGATGCAGTACTTTGGAACATGGTTTAGTAGGCGATATTGGTGGTAGGTGGATGGTTGGACTAGATGATCCTAGAGATCTTTTCCAACCTTAATGATTCTGTGATTCTAAGCTGTCACTGCATTGAACTTGCCCTTTATTAATATATAGTAAATATACTAATTGTGGTATTCTTTTTGAAATGAAAGTGGTATGCGTATGTGCTTGTAAAGTGTATTTTAAGTTCACGTCCTCTGTGCTTCCGTTTGGTATGTTATGTTTTTCATATTGTGTTAATAAGGTTTGAAGTTAGTTTCTGGCACAAGTTCACTTCCAACTGGGTTCCAGCATTGTTTTCTCCAAAGTATAGATAAAATCTTGACACTTTTAGGAGTGCCTTATCGTTGGTGTTTGACAGCCTCCACCCTCAGCTAACAGCTTTCAAATACAGTGTTCTCTGGGCTTGACAGGTAGTGCTTCACTGATGTCTGCGAACTTGAAGCATCCAGATCTTGTTTTCAGAACAGATATATTATGAGTGACAGGCTGTCCGTAAGAATATAGGTTGCTCCTTTAAAATCTGCTTGGAACAGGTTCAGTGCCCTGGTACAGGCACCTCTGTGAGAAATAATTACTACACAGAATTGAATTAGAAGTTGTTGCTGACCAATAGATGGAGGACGTGAGTTTTGAATTTGCTTCGTAGCACTTCCACTAAACTTTGAACCTTTTATTTTAACAAAATGTTTGGGAAATGCTTTAAAGGATAGCAAGGACTGTCAAAATAATTAGAAGTCTTTCTAGTAAATTGAAGTGAGCGCTACAGTAATTCACAGCAGGCAGAGGTACAGTAATTTATTTGATGGGCGTTCAACCTTCGAACACGTCCAGTAGAACTATTATCTGACACTTTAAGAACTTCAGCCTCATTGCATAAAGGCCACAAGAGTAAGAAGTGTTTTGATGATGTGAGATTCCATAACCTCCTCAACAACAGCCCAGTTTGTGATGTGGTTCCCAAGGCAGCTGCTGGAGGAGTAGCTTCCAGCCACCTTTGTGCTGAGTGGGTTCCAAGTGTTGAGCTTCTTGCCGTGGTAGTGGCTAAAGCTACTCTTACAGTTTAAATGAAACCTATCTGTTTGTACATTTCTTTGATTCTTTCTGTCTTGATTCACAGTGTCCTTGGCCAGTTGCTTGTGTGGTGTAGCGATAGCTTGAGGCACATTTGAGTACAGTGTCCCACAGAAGCCCTCTTGCTTTGTACATGAGACTCACTGATATTCGGTAGGGCCTGCACCGTTCCAAGTCTGTGAAGAGTAGCTTTGGCAGCAAAAGCAGTGTGCTATGCCTTGTGCTACTTCTTAGCAGTGCAGGCATGACAGGAATAAATGGTTTCTTCTTTTGTCCATTTTTAAATTTATGAGTGAATGGATATCCTTCTGACTGAAGGTATCAGGAAGCAGATCTCTTGAGTAAGAGTGCGCCTTTTATTTTCCCCCTCCTAGAAATAATTTTTCAGTGAGTAGCTGTTCTTTTGGTCTGTCTGAAGCTGACATGTATTATTTGTAAAGGCTAGATTGGTTTTATTAAAGATAATTCTCTTCAGATAACATAGAAAAATACTCATTTATGAGGTGCAGGTTCTTCATGTTCCTGGGGCACTGGTCTTGAACAATAACTCTGGTATTGCAGGTTTTCTCTTTGTTTTCAGCTATTATTTATTTACTTATTTATTTAACTAGAGCCTGTCCACAATAGAAAGTAGCTTTTGTTCTTCCACCTTCTGGATGGTGGGAGGCATCCAGAAAGTTAAGTGAAGGCAGTGTGAGGTGGTTAGCCAACTTGAGAGGTCCAAGTTTCCTTCTCAGGTCCTTGAAGGAGATCTTTAGTTCAGGCTTAAACTATCTTTTTAAACTGAGTATTGGGAACACTTCTCTTATGAGTAATACTGATCGCCTGGTGTTTATATATTGCTCTACTCTATAATTGACTTTGGTCTTTTGATTGAATTTGGGCTTCTGATAGCAATAGCTCCTGACAACAGTATGGAAAGCAAAGAAAGCTTCACAATGGAAGTATCAGAAATCAAAAATACCAGGAAGGTCGGGATGACTCTAAATATGTGGGCGGTCTCAGGAGCGGGTTGAAGCCACAGCATGAGATACTGTAATGAAAAGTAGACTCCTAATGTAATATTAATTTGACACTTTCTATAAGAATTCATGTATTTCCTGACACTTGTTTAACTGTGCAAGCATGACATCCTGCAACACCACTTTTTTTCAGTGAAAATTTAATTTGTATTTAATTAGAAGCAAAAATGAATTTCATTGTTGGGAACAATTTTCTCATCATCATCTTTTCCATGCGCTACACTCAGTAAATGAAGCCAGCGATGCTCCCTATTCCTGCATCATTAAGAAATTGATTCAGAGAAGTATGAAGTGTCCCTACCTCTAATTCACTTCCTGAGAGTTGAAAATACACAGCGCCTGTGTAGCAGGTCTGGTATATGACACTGGCTCAGTGAAGAGATGGATCTGTAAATGCAAAATCTGAGACTTCAGAAACGTTTATATTTTTTTCCTAAAAATCTTGGGCATTTTATACGGATAGCACTTGTAGAATAGCGTATCCTGTACAAATTGAGTTGGATGCTAGAGCTGATGAGTTTGACCATAAGCAACGTGTTTTGGGTGGTTGTACTGAACTTCTCATTAATTTCACATGAAGCCTTCTTCTGAACCTGTTGTGCGGCTGCTCCAAAAGCTTTGATTGAATGCCTTTGTGTGCTTGTTTCCAGGTTTTCATTCCATAAAAAAATGTTGATTTTTAACTTTTTAAATTTACAGAGAAGGGAATCATAATACTCAGAACTGCACAATTGAGATGGATAGCTTCATAGAGATGCAGTTCAATATGAAAATGATGCATGAGAATTACTGGTTTAGATGCATTAGAGTACCATATTATAGCTTTGTTTTTGTACTGGTCTTGTCTGGGTAGAGTCTCATTTTGAAAGCAACCTGGTCTTTGTTTGCCCTTTAGTTTTGGGTGGATGTCTCTTGTTCTCCTTTATTTTGCGGTGGGTAACAATTGCCTGGTAAGAATTTCATATTCATTGTTAAGAGCTACAACTCAGCATTTAAGAAGATCACTGAAATGCAAACAGTTTATGCAGTTTAGCCTGCAGTTTATTCTGAAAAGATAAATGTATTGGTACTTCCTTACTCAGTTAATATTCACTGAGTAACAGAATGATTGAAAGGCCCTCTGGATGACATGGTCTAGCCCCTGCTCCAGCAGGGTGCCCAGGCTCACATCCATGCAGCTCTTGAAGATTTCCAAGGAGAAGACTCCACAGCCTGTCTGGGCACCCCGTGCCAGTGCACATGAAAATGACTGAGGAAAAGCTGCCAAACCTCAGTTTGCTCCTTTTTCCTTTTTTGTGAGGACTTCATTTTAAAGAAAAACGTACTGAGTAACAGGTGGTGGGGAGGAGAGCGTGGGACAAGACAGACAGTCCTCAGTACTTTGCAGCATTTTTCCAGTTTTCAAAAGTTCTTACATTTAAGTTTTGATATTATGCAGACTAAAACAATAGTAGTCTGTTTCTGAAGCAACCTCTCATAATAAATGTGCTTTGAGAAGAAAAGACAAAGTAAAACTCAAGAACTAACTGATGCTAACTGCAAATAGGGCCAGTGTTGGTTGTAAATTCAGCTGTTCCCGATCTCATCCAGCATGATGACATAATTCCCTGCGTATGATGATACAATCCCCTTCACAGCAGCTGGTTGTTAAAAACGCTCACTTGATTCAAAGTATTAATCTAAGTATTAATCTACTTTTAGGCCTAATTAATTTGGTGTCAGCAATTTCATTTTTATTTATATGGAACAGAATTTAAAAGACGTTAGATGTATGTTACTCTAACACTGGCAAATTGGTCTGTAGCACCTCTTCTTTTTTTTTTTTTATTGAAGCCCATTTACCATTTCAGTTTGTTTTCATTTGTTGATCTCTAGTCAACTTCCCTCAACTGCATATAATCAATTTTCACAGAACGTAAACGTTACTAAAACAAGCCTTACTGGCAGAAAGTCATTTTGAGGTACTAATGCACAGTGTCAAAATATACTACCTAAAGAAAATGAAAATAAACTCCTTTGGGTTGGGAAGAGTTGTTTACTGTTGGTCTTGCTAACCAGCTGCACTCATGTGTCTTTTTTTTTGGTAGGGTTTTTTTTTTTTGGTTGCTTATTGTTGTGGTCTTGGTTTTTTTTTTTTGTTTTGTTTTCATTTTCTAGGTTGTACATCTTTTGATGGCAGAAAAGCAGTTCAGTTCCACTGATAGTGTCAGAGGAGCTGTTTGCTGGGAGCTTAGTCTGTTATGATTTAACAGAAGCATTTGTGCCAGACAAGTATTGGGATGAATCAAAGAATCACAGGGGTTGGAAGGGACCTCTAGAGATCGAGTGCAACCCCCCTGCCAAAGCAGGTTCCCTACACCAGGTCGCACAGGTGGGCGTCCAGGCGGGTCTTGAATATCTCCAGAGAAGGAGACTCCACAACCTCACTGGGCAGCCTGTTCCAGTGCTCCGTCACCTCACCATAAAGAAGTTCTTGCGCACATTGGTGCGGAACTTCCTATGCTCCAGTTTCTGGCCGTTTCCCCTTGTCCTGTCTTGAAGTTTATATGTCAAGTCTGAACCCTGCAGATCACTGAAGAAGTAGTAGTGAGAAGGGTGAATAAGCTGGAAGTTTTGATACAAACATGGAACTTCAAAACAGTGAATTGAAAAAACATCAGTATGTACGTAGTGCCAAACATTTAACACGCAAATAAAAATTTAAGGTGTAGAAAATGGTCACTGAGCCATTTTACACTATTTCTTCAATATAAGATCAAAGAATTCTCTTAAGAGCATAGATGTTCTTTACTCAGAGGAACATAGATCTTTACTCAGAGCTTGGTAAGGGGTCGCAACAGACTGTCTGGAGAAGTTTTGGATGCCCCATCCCTAGAGGTGCTCAAGGCCAGGTTGGATGGGGCCCTGGACAGCCTGACCTGCTGGGTGGCAGCCTTGCCCATGGTAGGGGTTGGAGCTTGATAGTCTTTAAGGTCCCTTTCAACCAAAGACATTCTGTGATCTGTGTTATACCTAATTTAGCAAAACAGTACCAAGCCTGCATATGTTTGGCTGTGCGTGCTTGTTTTTTTTTTTCATTTTCCATACAGTGACTCCCAATTTGCAATAATATAAAAGTTTTCCAGGCTTTTGAGAGGATGACTTACCAAATTAAGCTGTTGAGAAGCACAACATAATATGCTTTTGAAAGGAAAATTGATGCTTGAAATTTCTTCTAATCTTTCTTAATTAAGCAGAGAAACACTTTGCATTGTTAAGTCCACACGTGTAATCCTGGGATTGTTGAATAATAAACACAAAATTATGCTTAACTTGCACTCGGTATTAACACTAAGCAAGTTTCGTAGTGTTAGCTATGTCATTGACTTAAGTGTGGCTGATTTCTGTTTGTTTATTTACTAGCTATCACACTATCATCCCTTGCTGGAGACTGAATAATGATAGCTGTTGAATAGAAAGGCCTCTTTTTATCTGGAAAACAATTTCAACAGAAGAGGTGATGGTACTGTTGTACCCCTTGTCTTACCTTTGTCTTGTATATTAGTATTTTGAATGACAAAAAGTGATTTTAATTTACAAAAGAGAAAGGAACAGCTAAAAAGGGAAGTGTTTGGATGCAAGGTGAAAGCTATAGACTTGAGTAAATATCCCACCAGGTAGATGAAGAAGACTGAAAAGACCCCAGCCAACCAACCAAACCAAAATTGAAGGCATCCTTCAAAAATTGAAAGCCATGTCCACCAAAGAAAATAGAAAACTCAAATTCTCTTTGTATTCTGATACATAAGAAGAAACAAGTTGCCAGGGAGTCAGCAAAGTAGAAATATTTAGGATTAAGAAGGGGCACTGCGGGAGAGTCATATAGTTGCAGCACAGTTAAATGTTTTTGCTCTGGAGTTCACATCAGAAGAAATCAAGAGTCCTTCCTTCATTTAAGTATGAGGTAATTAAAAATGTTAGGAAATTGACAATATACTTGCAAAGAAAGAGAGAGAAAATCAGAAACCACTTGTGCCAATGTGAAAATCTGTACCACATCCACTTTTCACTACTGCATGTGCTTTTCTAATGTAATAGGTTTCCCATCTTTATTGTAGCAGTACAAAATGTATAGGAAAGATTGTCAGGTTTGATCAAAGGTACGGGATATTTTCTAGTCTGAGAAATAAAACTTCTCAGCTTAGAAAACAAACAGCTGTAATAAAAATAAATGAAATGCATGCTCTTTTAAAACCTTATTGCCATAAAAAACGTGAATACAGACTTTTTTGTTCACTATTTCACATTAATACTGTGAGCTAGGCTACACAATTAGGGAGGAAATTGTTCATTTATAAGAGCAAATGAAAGGGATCTGCTCTGTCAGAGTCCTTACTCTGGTTGTATTGGCAGTGCAGCCAAGATTGTCAATGGAAAAAAGAAAGTGAAGTCTATGGGAAGAAGGGCTATTAATTAAACCATGAGACACAGTTACAAAAAGCAGAATATTCTGAAGAAAAACCCATGTGTTGAAAAGCATGTCTTCCCTTTTCATCTTTACTGCTTCATCAGCTGCTCAAATAGCCAAGGTGGGGAAGCTGCCGTTTATCAAATAATCATATAAATTGCTTATAGCATTGTAGCTCAGACAAGAGAAAAGCATTTATTTGAATGTAGATGCTCTTGCTTTTATTTCTGGTTCTTCTAATGACTTCTGACCCTCCATGGTAGTTTATGAATAATAGATTGAAGTGATTGTGTCAAAGGCCCAACTGTTCCGTTGTGGGTTTTTTGCTTGCTTGTTTTGTTGCCTTTCTTTTTTTCAGAAGCATAATTGTAAAAGTCACAGAGTTTTGTATAGTTTGTGCCAGATTCAGATCCTTATTTGTAGCACAGCGTGCTCTGGGAAAAGCTCAGATGCCTTTTGTTTTGTTTGCATGTCTTCACTGAAAAGAGCTGCAGTCTAGTCTCAAGTCTAGACTTTTGATAATAGCTTTATTTTCTGCATAGCGTGACTTCAGCATATTTTCAAGTGGTCATTTTTAGTTTTAAGTATGTTGGTTGATATTTATTGAAACATTGCTAGATGAGTTGCTAAGTGGAGAGCTAAATAGGAGAAGGAAATGGAAAGACAGCCTAGTTGACATGTTCATTTGAAATTGCCAGACTATTTTGGAGGAGAGCTAAAGGAGGCCTAGTAGTAAGTTGAGTCGTGTGTCTGAGTCATCTAGCCTTTATTCCAGGCATAAAAGCTCTCTCGGTATCAAATAGCAGGAGGATCTGCACTCTCCTTTATAGATATGAACATCTTGCAGTCAAACCTTTCTTTCTTGTAAATAAGACCGAACGGCTTAATATTTATTTTCATTCTACTGTTCTGAAATCTTCGTTATCTGCTCTGTAATCCTTCAGATAGTCTGGATGTAATAATGCTTTCTACTGTTACATCTTTTTAATAAAGAAATACAGCAGTGATATTTTAAGAACAATTAAAGTAGTCTTGTTTAATGAACTGCTGATTTGAGCACATAGCCCACTGGCTTGCGAACATCTATTCATTAAACATGAATGCTGGTCAAGAAAAGGACAGCAAATTTCTTCTTTTTTTCCTTTTTTTGAGTTAAAATCTGACTGACGTATTGCTTAAAAAAGAAAACTAGACTGTTTCAGTAATCATTATGTCCCTTTATCCTTGTGTTTTACTGCCCCGTCAAATTTCACTAGGGTTCATTTTTCTCCTTTTTCTCAGGTTTAGTTCTAATTGTTTCTGTTATTTTGTTGGCCTTCAAGGCTGTTAATGTTTTCAGTTTTTTCCCTTAATCTTTTCAGCTTTTGATCTGTAACTGTGTATGGTTTTCTTGTTCTGAATTGTGCTGTTCTTCTGCCTTATGAGAACAGCATCTGACTTCAGAATTTCTGTGCCTAAGCATTTCCTTCCTCCAATTGTTGCTGACCTCATCAAGAAGGAAAGAAAATTTCAACAGAGAAGCTACTTGACCCTTCTACTCGGTCACAGACCATCATCGTTATCAATATTACTGAGGTTGGAAGATGACACCAGCAGTAATTTTAAGTTTACAAAATCTTTAAGATCTGTTTGTCCTTATTGGAATATAAGCAGTTGACTACATCATTGTTCTGTCTGGAAAAATGCACTGAGTATTAAATAAGCAGTCTAACAGTTTGAGAGAAGAAATGTGTGAATTTTACCCATTTTTTTCCCCAGCCCTAATTGTGACCTACCTGTTTTGGTGATTCAGAAGAGTATAGCAAATAACATGCGCTACATCATAAGGGCAGAAAAGTAAGGAGCAGAACAGGAGTGTCTGAAGCACTGTTTTGCTACACAGACAGAACGTTGAGAGCTGGTTATCTAGTGATATGGAATCTATCTTTCTAATTGAGTTGGGTGGCCATAACTGCATAAAGGCAGTTTAGTGTTGCCCATCAGGAAGAAGGGTGAACCCCACTGTGACATGGGTGCTGTTATATTGGATGATCAGTACTGCCAAGGAGACACGCAGTGTAGCCAGAATCCCCCTTTTCTAGTGCACCATATCCAGCTTCACTGTAGTATTTAGTTAACAAACCTGTTTCAATCTATTGCCAACCTCAGTAAGCTGTTAAGGTGATAGGAGATGAGTTATGCTTTAACACACAACATTCAGATGAGCTCCTGCCTCTTGATCTCAGGGTGCAGATGGCCTGTGATGCTCTTTAGAGATGACTGTCTGGGTATGGAGACACTTTAACTAAGGCCAAAAGGGATTTTTACTGTTGCTAAAGTAATTACTTTGAAAAAGCAAATTTGTTTTAGCTGATTTTTTTTTTTAATTGAGGTACAGAAAATGTAGTGTTATGTCTAGTTTTATTTGTTGCTTGCTTTGATTTCACTGTGTCTGGTTCTCACTTGGAAAGCTAGTCTCTCACTGGTTATCTTTTCTGTCCGCCGCCCCATGTGTTCCCTGGGGGCTTCTTCTCTGCTTCTCTGTGCTGTACAATACCCAGGCACTGCTGAAAGGGTCACAGCAGGCTTGAAATGAGACCGGACACTCTAGCAGCCATCATCGCTGTGCTCAATTACAAGGCACTTGGTTTCTGGTTTATAGATTCCATTGATTTATTTCAAAAATAAACTTTCAGATGTTATTGTATGGTACTTGAAAAAGACAAGAAGCAATCAGTGCACTATATTTAGTTTTAAACATTGGAATTATAAATAGGCACAACGGGTGTCTTTAAATGATTGATTAAATATAAATAATGAAGCAACTTTGCCTTTTTCTAAAGGAGAAGAAACAAAGTGCACACTAATGCTTGATGTAAATTTTAATCTGAAAATACACTGTCATTATGAGAACAACCTATTTTACTCTTTCTCACACTGCAGCTTTATTTCAGGATTGGAATAATTAGGCTGGTGAATTCTGATGGTCTTTAGCTGGATGACCATAATGCTTAAAAATACTAAGAACTTCAGGGTCCTTTGGGTGGTGGCATGGGTGTGAGTGTGGGGTAGTGTTCTCCATGTCCCTGCCTCCAGAGGTGGAACCTTCTGGCATATTCTCCTGTCTTTTCTTTAACAAGTAATTGAAAGTCTTGGGTTAAAATATTACAGGCAGACTGATGCTTGAGAGGAAAGGAAGTAAAATCAGTCATTAAGGGGCAATTGAAGTGGAGCGGCTGCTGCTGGAGCACAGACCTGCTCCCTTGAAAACCCCACAAGAAGGAGCATGTTCATAAGGAGGGTAAAGGCAGAAATTGGATCCTGCTTCTGCAGCTGATAAGCAGTGCTAAATGTAGGTGCGTGGCCTGCTCTCCATTGCCTCTCCTTGCCAAGACTTGGCAAGCTTCTGTCAAGTTGACTTTCCAGTAAGGGAAAAAGTCCTGTGACATTCCTTTCAGGTGTTACTAATAGATACTCTCTCTTAAGGTCAGGGTTTGACCCACGACCACTGGGGTAGGTAACGAAGTTAGCTCTGGTAATGAGCATGTTCAAAGCAAATACTCTTGCTTTCTATCACAACTCTCACAAATGTATTTCCAGTAGAACAACTCTGAGTCAGCTGGCTTAGCTGTGATATGCTGGTTTGTGTGCCAGTCTGTGCTGCGTTGTCTTTTCAACACCTTGCTGTCCATGCAATCAGTGTACAGTCTTCCTATCATGGCATTATTGGGACGTTTAGGTGGTGCTGCCATAGCTGGCATATCAGATTATTTTTGACTCTTTGCAGACAATATGGATTTGAGCAGGTGAAATTATGGAAATGAAAGGAAATTGCTAAGAACGAATAAGCAGACTGAGGGATCTGTGTCATGCGTGAGGTGAAATGTCTGAGTATTTGCGTGAGAAAATACAAACATGAATATTAGAACATGTGATGAAAAGACCTTTCAGATAAGAGCATTTTCTTTTAAATTGATCTAGTACTGCAGCATGCAAAATGTTGTTTATGAAGTGAAAAATAAGTAAAAAGGTAGCTGATTCCACAGTAATAGTGGAAATTCATTAGCGTGAGTTTTGAAGAGCGGTTATTAGAATTTGCTTGTCAAATTCTCTACTGGCTTCCATTTGTTTTAGAGTCAGCAGGAAACGCATTTCCCAGGTTAATAGTAGCAAATTCATTAGTATTTTGATATTTAGTGAATGCAAATTAAATGCTTTCTGCAGTGTCCTGGTATTTTCCATGGTTCTTACGAAAATCAAAGCTACCGATTTTGTTTCTTCTTACTTCCCTAATTAAACTAGTGTATTTGGACTGCTGTTGACTCAAAATGTTTGGAGTTTTTTTGCTATGCAGTATGCACTGTAATGAACAGTTTCTTTGTGGTTTGTTTTTTGTTTGTTTGCTTTTGTTTTTTTTTTCCAAAGCTGGAGTTTTTACTGCATTTAGGATCAAATGAAGCTACGCACTGAGGTTCCCACCACAATACATCTGGTGCTGGAGCAGGTGCTTGTGTCTTGACTTTGCAATCTACAGTTAGCGAAGGGTTGCTAACACTTATTAATCTTTTACTAGGCCTCTTCTGAGGTTTGCAAGCTTGCTTTTTTCTTTAAGATGAGAGCTTCTTCAAGGGAAACAGTGTGGGGTTGAGAACTGGTAAGGAAATGTACCAAAAAATGAGTTACTTTGGTATGTGAACATATGCCTGAGGAAATGAGCTCAGGTGAGCTGCTTGGTGCCGGTATGGTTACTCCAGTGTTTAGAGTGAGGAAAGGAAATGTGCACACGTGCGGTCAGTGTGACTTACAACAGAGAATTTTGTACTGCTTTGAGCAGCAATAACCGCTTTCGGCCTTGCAGCTTGGCCTTGTGTGCTCAGGGGAGCAGAAAAGCATGGCCCACTGCAGTGGAATGCCCAAATGAATGTGTTTTGAGGCTAACTGCTCCCTTTTTCACTTCCATTTACTCCAGCTCATTCAATACTATTTTGGATTTTCGGTTAAAAATAGCATCAAAGCAATTTCCTGTACAGTCACAGTGGAGTGTACAGGCAGCGTTCTGTGAACAGAGGCAGCTTGCTTGAAGGCCTCCATCCTGGTATGCGTAGGACCTGCTGTTCTGCCTGTGGCCTGGGGACTGTTCTGTGCTTATGTGTGCATCACCAACCACCTGCAGAACAGCCAACCTTTCCCTCTTGGCTGAGCAAAACTAATGCCCTCTCAGGGGGAGTCTAACTCTTCTCATTGCTTAGCTGCAGGAAAGGTTGCAATCATGAGGCTTTACCTCTTCCTTATATTACCTTGAAATTTGCCAACTGGCTCAAGCCACGTTAAAAAAGTATATCAAAACTGCCTTGTACTGATCAATAAATGCAGACAGATCCAGGTTGTTTCCCATAAATAAGAGAATTCAGATACTCAACACAGTCTAGGGATTATGCTGCCTGCTTTAAGAACTGGTTGGATATTAGGGATAACTTCTTCTCTGAAAGAGAAAGAGTGGTCAGGCACTGGAACAGGCTGCCCAGGGAGGTGGTGGACACCGTTCCTGGAGGTGTTCAAGAAATGTGGAGATGTGGCACTGAGGGATATGGTTAATGGGCAGTATTGATGGTAGGTGAATGGTTAGACTGGATGATGATCTTAGTGGTCTTTTCCAACCTTAACGATTCTGTGATTTGCAGACGTTTATCCTTTGTGTCTTGTGCCTCCCCATTGATTCTGTTGGCAGAATTTTACTGTTCTAATTGAGTATTTTGATTTTGCTAAAATCTTTTCTGAATTTTAAAGTTAAGTAGGAACAAAGAGACTAATTTCAGTATTCCATGCACAGAGAATAAATTTAATGTGTATTTGCATACTTTTTTCATGCTCATTAATTTTTTTTGAACCAGAAGCAGTGACATTTTCTTAGTTACTCATTAGGCACATCAGACAAACAATGTAATTTTTCTGTTTATCTATCTAGAGAAGCGTATAATCTTATATTGCAAAGTAATAGGTCATTATGACAGTTCTGTAAAGTATCTTGAGGTTCTGAGAGAAATGAAAGTTAATTAGGCATCCAGACGGCTCTTGAATATCTCCGTGGAAGGAGACTCCTCAACCTCTCTGGGCAGACTGTTTCAGTGCTCTGTCAGCCTCACTGTGAAGAAGTTCTCCCACATGTTAGTACGGAACTTCCTTTGTTCAAGTTTTAGGCCATTGCTCCTTGTCCTATCGCTACACATCACCGAGAAAAGCCTGGCCTCATCCATTTGCCTCCCACCTCCCTTTAGATATTTATAAACATTAATTAGATGCCCCATCTCTGGAGGCACTCTTGAAGGCCAGGTTGGATGGGGCCGTGGGCAGCCCGATCTGGTGGGTGGCAAACCTGCCCACAGCAGGAGACTGGTACTAGATGATCCTTAAGGTCCCCTCCAACGTAAGCAATTCTGTGATTCTATGACAGAATTATGATCTGCCTGTGACAAAAGTTAATGTGACAGAAAAGCAGGTAGTGGTGTGTTGGTGACCCATTGAGTCGGCTCTGCTCCTTACTAAATGCCTCTTTGGAAAGAGAATGAAAGTTAATGGGCCTTGTGGAAAGAGGTTTGGGTGAGAAATGCTTTTGAAGGAAGTGAAAATACCATTTTTTTCAGACATCTGCAACATACCATGTATATTATCCTCAGTTTAGAGGTGAATTTATTTTATTCTTCTTCTGTGGAGATATTCAAGACCCATCTGGATGCCAAAATCACAGGATGGCTGAGGATGGAAGGGAGCTTTGGAGCAGGGCTACCCAGAGCCAGGGGCCCAGACCCATGTCCAGGCTGCTTTGTGACCTTCAAGGACACCCACGTTCTCCCTGGGCAGCCTCTGCCAGTGCTCCATTGCCCACACAGCGCAGAAGTGTTTTCCTGTGGCTATGTGTAAAGGCATTAGTGTTTCTTGCACAGAATTGCTGGAGTACTAAGTAGTGATTGAACACAAGAATTTGCACCTATGTTAAGAACCTCTGTATTTTGTATTTTTTGAAATCTACTTTAATAGAAGTCAAGCAGCAGGGTTAAATAGCTACATTATGTTATATTCTAGATAAGTATCTTGGGAGGGTATAAAATTGAAGGGTAACATCGTACTGTAATACTGTTGTATGTACTGTGATAGAATAAAACACAGTAACATATGGGAGGATGTATGTAGATATGTTTGCTCATTCAGTTGGAGGGAGCTGTGTTTGTTCACCATGACAAAGGGGGAGAGCTCTGGGGAGACCTGATAGTGCTCTTCCAGTACTTAAAAAGAACTTTTAAGCAGGAAGGAAATCAACTTTTTACAGGGGTAGATAGTAATAATACAAGGGGGAATGGTTTTAAACTAAAAGAAGGGAGAGATTTAGATTAGATGTTGGGGAAATTTTTCATGGAGACGATAGTGAGGCACAGGCTGCCCAGGGAAGCTGTGGATGTTCCATCCCTGACGGTGTTCAAGGCCAGGTTGGATGGGGCCCTGGGCAGCCTGGTCTGGTGCCTGATTTAGTGGCTGGCGGCGCTGCTGGTGGCAGGGTGGGGTTGGAACTAGATGATCTTTGAGGTCCCTTCCAACCCAAGTCATTCTGTGATTCTGAGAATTTAATTACGTAAAACACTTCATAATTAGGAACACTGCCTCATTAAAATTAATTGGAAAATGTACAAGTTAAGAGTAACATAGATTTGTCACTCTCTAAGAATGAAACTAGTAACAAAGAATTAAATTGCCAGTACAGTACTGTACAATGGTTAAATAAAAACCTCACTTTAATCAGGCACAATTGTACTCTGTGACAATTTGTAAAGTGAGGCATATTTGCTCTTTAGTCTTTCAAACTGAAAAATACAGGTTGCATACATCATCTGTATTACTGTAAGAGGAGAGCAGCCGGTATCAGAAGAATTAACAGCAGAGCAGTAGAACAACTGAAAGGTACTGTTGTATTCACTGTGCCAGAAATGTCATGGCAGTGACTTCACAGACTCCTTCCTCTTTTTTTTTTTTTTTTCCCCCCAGTCTCTGTGATTTATATTATTTAGTTCTTTAAACACAGAAACACTGATTTTTAGTACCTTGACATGATAGGAAGCTTTTCACCTGAGATCACAAGTTCAAATGCAGATATAACTGGCAATGACAGAGTAGTTGCCCTTTGCTCATGCAGTGACTTGCTGGTCCTAGCCTAGAGCTTTGTAGAAATGTGCCCTTGTAGCAAATGGCATGGGAGTGATCAAGCTTGCCAGAGGATAAGAACTGAATGGGCATCTGGACGCTTAATTATTCTCCAACTCCTACAGAGCATCTTTATTTTTTTTTTTACAGATATGTGGTCAGACAGCAGCCAAATCCAAATGGGTTGCCTCTGAGCATTTTCTTTGTCCTAAATTTTTTTGAAGTTCAGATTTGCTATGAGCACAAGCTCAGATATCTGTGCATGCTAGTTTAATATAATGTATAAATGGATGTATTAAACAAGTTATATTTAAGTAGGATTAATTTTTCATGTGGAATACTTGAACAGACCATCTATAGTAATGTCAGCTGTAGAGTTGTACTGCCTCTTAGTATCCATAAATAAAATGTCCTATTCATTATTATGCATAAATTAAAAAACAAACAAACAAACAAACAAAAAAAAAAACAGCCAGAAAGAAATGTTAGTTCTGGTGGGAGATGAGCTTTTTTCCTTTGAAAGAATAAACGAAGAGGCTTTTTTGCTTTGGTCAACCCTTTCCTATAGCTATTTTTTGTGACCGAAAAGGGTTGTTTAAATGCCTCATACGCCTCTTAGTCTGACAGAAATATTTGGCATGATTGAGACCCACAGGAAAAAAATCAGTTTTAAAATTGTCTTTTAGTACTACAATTAAAACCTTAAAAAATAAAACTAAAAAGATACTGGTTTTGTGCCTCTTCTTGCCTGTGTTTCAAACCTTTATTGGAAGAAGACCTCCTAATATATGCAGAGTTAACTGCTTCTGCTTTTAATTACTATGGATAACACTGTTGCTGTTTAGTCCTTACCTGTGTTTATCTATTCAAGGGTTCCATCTTTTCTCCTGCATCCCACAGGATTTGTTTGTTGATCTTTTATTTAATATGTCTTACTTTAGGACGGCTCTCTTTCTACTGGTCATGAGTCAATCCATCTCTACCCTGGACCTCTCTCCTGCTTGGTCCAAACTCAGCCTCCAGCCCACCTCTCTCAAATAAGCCAGCAAAAAAACCCAAACAAACAGCAACAACAACAAAACCCCTAAAACTACAAGTATATGGGACTTTGCCTACCTATTTGTAGCTAAAGTAGTACTCCTAAGTTTTGCTTGCCTTGCTTCTTATGTGACATTTTTTGTTGCAGAGGTTTAACTCCGTCCATCACTTTGACCCTGTAAGCAGAGTGTCGCACCTGACTGCTGCTTCCTTATAGGGCCTGGTCTGTGGGCTGTGTCAAAAGATACTGGCATGTGATACCAGCTGGTTGAGTTGCCAAACTCAGTCTCTTTTTTCTGTCTACCTTCAAACTTGTGGACCTTGCGGTGGTCATTATGTACATAAGAATTCCAGTCTGTTCAACCTCAGAGTCTGTTGCCTTGCATACTTCAAGCTTTCAGCTGCCTTCTTGGCTTGCCGCTTCCTTCACCAGCCTGATTCTCTGCAGTCACCCAAGTCAGATTCCTTGTCCTTCATTTTCAGTGTCTCCTTTTACTTGTGCATAATGAAGATTGATTCCTGTTCTAACTCTGCCAATTATGCTAGGCTTCATTTCTTAAACCTCTTCTGTTCTGTAGGAAATGTGCTGTACGTGTCCTCCTAAAGCAGTCTGGCCCTCTGCTCTGAACCGGAGGTGCTGGGTGTATTGCTTTTGCTCCTGAAAGGGTTTGTAATTCACAAAATTTGTTTGCTGACTGCATTTCATATCTACTGTGTTAATCTCCTTCTGGTCATCTGCAGATCCAGGCTTGTTTGCTGTCTTGTTCTGTTTTTCTCCTGTCTCTGGCTGTGGAGTGTGGGAGGCAGCTGGGAGGCTGCACATCCTCTGAAGGCTCATCAAGCTCAGAACTCTGCTGGGAGGCAGGCTTCATGTCAGGAGTGAATGCTTCACTGGACCACTATGACTTTAGTACTTTGCTCTGCAGATTGGGTATGTGACTGCCCGTATTGGCTGCTCATAATTTGGCGATTCTGGCACTCGCATGCCTTTAAACCACTATTATCAGCACAATATTCTTAATGCTCCTTCCAAATCTTATCATTAAAGCAAAACAATTTGTAGTGATCAGATAATCTCTTACAAACTGTAAACATCACGTTTCTTTCACAATGCTTTTGTGGAAGTCCTGTTTTTCAGGACAAAATATTTCCCTCTTTTTTCTTTTTCTTTAAGCAGCAGTTCACAGTACGCTTTTATATTGTAAACAAGTATGCATAGATCCTGGAGAGAAGAGAAGTGTTGTTCTAACCCCTTTAAATCAATATCAGTGTTCTGTTATAAATGCTGATTCTAAAGGCCCCACTGGATTGTACTTCGCTTTTGCTTTGGGTTTTATCCATGCAGAGATGGAAGTTATTCTCATCCAACATTATGGACTGTTCCAATACAGAAAAGAAAATAAACCACAGTGGGCAAACTTGTAATATATAAGGCTGTAAATGTAGAGATGGATGCTTTTTTTGCTGATGAAATTGTTGGCAGTTTTGTTGGAACTAGAAGGAACAGGTGAGGAAAGAAAATTAGCAGAAATCAAGAGTATGGAAGCTGTTTTTTCTCATACCATCAGGCTTCTAGAACACTGGCAACAGTGGGTAGAAGTTCTGTGTATGTAGGGTGTTAAATTATTGAGGAAAAAACATGCTAGAATAAAGAAGTTCAAGTGAAATAGTTTATTCAGCAAAGAAACTGCTTATTGTGCACAGAAGCAATAGCTTCTTAATGCATGTGCTTCAGTACCAGTTATTTTCAGGGGAGATTTTCAGCATTGCTCATTAGAGAGTAGTAAAAGAAAGAAAGATGAAATAGCAGAGACTTGTTATTATATCATGCTGAATTTTTATTATTTGATTTGTCAGGGCTGAGCCTAGGCTGTTTTTAAAATGTGCCTCTTTTCCAAGGTAAGTTTGCTGCTGGGCCTCAGTTGTATCCTCTAATTTAATATGATTATTTTATTACAGTAACTAGGTTGTTTATGATGGTATTTGATCTTTGCAGCCAATGAAGATGGAATGCACCAAAATTCAAATTTTCCTAGTCTGACGATTTGAATTCACCTTTTGTGTGGCTTTTCAGCTTATAGTGAAATAGTTTCTGTTTGTTTTCTCATGCTTGTAACTCACTGTAGGAACAAATTATGCTTCATTTACTTGCTTTGAAGCAGGGATAGCTTTTATTACCACAAAGATAATAGTGACCAAGTTGGAAAATGTACTTCTAAACAAATTAGATTCTTCGTCCACCTGCAAACGCATGATTATTAAGTTAACCACAGTAAACATTATTACAGCCACTCACAAACTACTGTGAAAGAATCTTTGGTGATGAGTCCAGTCATCCTAGAAGTCATTCACATTTTGAAATCTGGAAGGGTTCAGAATATAATCTTTGAAATACTCTGAATTAGATTGTCTGGGAGCGTTATTTGAAGTTGGTCAACCGTATCTTCTGTCAATTTAGCATATTGACTACAAAGCCTCTGAAATGAAAGCAAAATACATTGAAGTTATATGGCATGCTATTTGAAAAGCAGAGAGAATCTTAAGGCCAGTGTAAGGAAGACTGTGCTCCTATTAGTTTTCAATATCCCTTCACTGTTAGTGCTATGAAATGTAATTAACCAATTTTTTATGTTACCTTTCCAAAACAGTGGGTGCTTTTCAGTTGTAAATACAAATTTCATTCTTTTACTGCATTCAGTTTTTGTGGAGGGCACCTAAGGTTTGGCACTGCTGTTCTGAGGCAGCAAATTGGACAAAATTTACAAATCATTTCTCAGTTTATCTCCATGTGAGACATTGCCTGTAGTAGTAAGACAGTTTCTTTCATATCTCTTCTATCTTTGTCCCTACTATACATGCTCAGTCCTAATCTTGGATGCTCAACTGTTAATTTTTGAGATGAGATAGAGGCTTTACTTAGGTGCTTAAGTTTGAAAGATAAGGAGAACCAGCCAAGTGAAGGGGTCAGCATATGGCTGAGTTGCTGTGAGAGGCAGAATCCTTCAGGCACCTTAAATGCGTGCGTTGCTCAATTCCCTCCTTGCCTACTAGCAGATAAGAGCAGGAGCAGCTACATTTATTCCACAACTCAATTTCCTTCACCTTGATACACTTTAAAGGTGTCCAAGAGGAAAAAAAACATTGTGATGAGATGTGTTTGGATGTACAATTCTAATTTTGAAGAATAATGTACTCAAAAGCACAGACCTGTTATCCTGTTAGCAAGGAATAACCATGCTTATTTCACAATATATTTTGAAAGGTTTTTTTTTTTTTTTTTTTTTTTTTTTTAGCACTAAGGTAATATATATATGTTCATCAGTAGGCCGGGGAATGAATAATAATAAAAATTGTCTGTTTGTGGTTTTGTTTTATTTTCTGGACAGGGTGACTGTAGAGCCTTCAAATTAATAAGCATATAAATTATTAATATTTTTTCTAATAAAGATGCCTGAACTATTATGAATTGAGGTTTCTGGAAAAAAAAAAAAAAAAGCCTGATCTGGCTGTACTTTAAAACGATAGTAGACATGGGTATTCCTTGCAGGGTTAAGCAGATATTTCTCATTCACTTTGTATTTAGTTAAGATGGACATAAATTACAATGACTTACTCGAATCAGCGCACTTCAAGCTAGCACATAAATTATTATAGATTGTCCAGTTTTTAAAGCAGCAATTAGTTATGTCATGAAATATGTGGAAGTCTTAGATCTTTACTTGGTGTTTTTGTAATTTTTTTCCATAGGCAGCTGAATCTGCTTTTAGGAGGTTAATGAAAGATGCATGATTTATTTTGATACACACAGCAGAGAAGTTATCCTTTCTACAGTACAAAAGTGACCTCATATCTTAAGCATTCAGGCAAAGCCTGTAAAATCTTGGTGCATTTATGGAACTTACCTGATTAAGTTTATCAGATGCTAAAAATTTTTAATGCTTATTTCTTTTTTGTACTTGTAATCTTGCTGTAGCTACCCCCAAAACCTCAGTTGTCCATAGAGACTCCAAAGGCAAAAAGCTGCTCGTTGTCTCATATTATGATCAAAACAGGAGTCTTTTAGTATTGATTTCCAGCTAAAGAGCTGAGATGCTTTTTGCAATAGGATTAATACTGTCTTCTTATTATTAATTGCTCCTTTTCTAAGAGGAGCAGAATCCCCTGTAACTCACCAGTTTTTCTACTAAGATTGCAACTCTTATCTTTGGAGAGCTTCAGGACCTTCTGTATGTTGAACGGTCTTGCCCACCTGGTATCCCCCACTTTCAGAGCACCTGCAGCAGATGACATCCATGTCCTCCAATCTAGGAGTACCCTCGGGGCTGACTGAGCCATTACCAGGACTGTATCACCTCTTAGTAGCTCATAGGTTAGCTAGCGCCTTACTCCAAGCTTGTGTGATTTACAGACGTTGGGAGTTGCTGTACGTGGTGCCTGCAGCTGCAGGGAGCTGAACAGCCAATTTGCTCACCCTTTGCTCTTGCATCCCGCACTTATTACAGTTTGGCCAAAATCCAGGACTGTGGGTCTTGCTTGAAAAATTACTCTTATTATTTTTCATAATTCTTTACTTCCAGTGAGGAGGTGGAGGATATGAAGGTGGCTGCTCGAAGGGTTAAGAAGCCTTTTTCCAGCTATGTCTTAGAAGGGTCATTGTGACCTTTGCAATATTTTATTTAAGAAGCCAGTACAGCATTTTTAGACCATGCTGCTGTGTGTACTGCAGCATTTGCTGCAGCTGTGTTGCAGTCTAATGCTCTGCAAAATACAATCTCTGTCTAGCAAAGCTGGATGCTAAAGCCAAGGCAGATGATATCACAGTTAGCAGTGCCTTGGCTGTTAGCAGTTTCCCACGTGGAATTAATTCCTGGGGCTAGACTAGCCAGACTAGCCAGACTTAAACTATGTGTATATGCTGCTGTTACTACAGCTGATAAAGGAGCTAATATGAAAACGTTCACCTTTAAATCAGGGAAAGGTTATTGACAGGTGACAGCCTCTTGAGTTGGGATTCTCCTTAATTTGCCTGATCGGGTTTGCTTGTTTGTTGTTGTGCTGCCCTCTCTCTCCAGTCTGCTTTGCTGTTTATATCCTCCTCTGCCTATCACTTTCAGTGTTTTAAAACCATCCAAATGCACATGGTGAGCCTTTCATTAAATAAATAAAAACTAGCAAGTGAAGGTATACAGGACCTTAGGAAGTCACCCTTTATTCTAGGCTTAATAATCTTTATTCTGCAGATTTTCTTTCGTTTGCTTTATTTCTATATCTCAGATCATCCTGGTTGCTGCTGCAGACTCTGTTAAGCTCTTCCCTAGCTTACTGAAAAACAATCCCTAACCCAGTCCTACCCTTATGAAGCAGGCTGGAGGGATGATTTCACCTGGTTTTTCAGCTTGTTTTGCTGTCTGTGTTCTTTGCCACTATCTTGGAAACACAGTTGCTTTGTGCTCTGCTTGTCGTCCTTCCCTGGCAGAATACAGCCTTGCTCAGCTGCTGCCCCGCTGCTCCTTCACCCATAGCAGCACAGCTGATTCTCTGTGCATACCCATACAACCTTGGTTTGTCCCTTACTGCATTTCAGAGGTTTCTTTTCTGGCAGTTTATCAATTTTCTAGATCGTTTTGGGTTTCTTTTGGCTGTCTTTGTCATTTGCAAGTAAGTATATATTCCTTTGTCAGTGTCATTAATTACATAACTAACTGGGACAGCTGCAGTGCCATTAGCAGTCTTTCCATTCTGGGAGTGGTCCATTGGTAGCTCCTCTTTGTCTGTAGTTACCTGATCCATTTTGTATGTATTATGTTAAGACTATGCAGCACAGATTAGTTTTCTTTATTTTTGAACATCTGGATACCTAGCTTGAAAGTTTTTCCTTGAGAAATAAATAAGAAACATTTTTTAAAAGATTGAAAAGCTTGATGTTTGTTCTTTCTTTAAAAAATCTCTTAGAAACTGTTTTTTTCTGACAGTTGCAGTTTCAGATGGTAGGCATTTGGGTTATGTTTTATTGTAGAGTGATTGAGCTTAAATAGCACGGAGTAAGATAATGAAACTGTTGCCACAACTTCTCTGTTTCTGCTAGAAGCAAGGTTACCTGCTACTAGAATGTGCTTTTTGTCTTATTTCCATCAACACTTCAACTCACATAGGTGAGATCCTGCAGTTCTTAAATGAGCTATGGAAGGCCTTAGGGACTGAAGTCATTCTTTTCCTGTGTTCCTTGCTCTGACAAAAACTCCTCAGTTACTGTGTCCACTTCAGCCAGCCTGGTTTATGCAGATGTTTTAACAGAAAAGAAATGGAAAATCCTGTGACCAAAGGTTTTCAGACTTTGTTGAGTGAGCTTGGGCAAATCCTTTGGTCCCGTGACTTTGAAAGTATTCAAATTCTTTGCTTCCATTGATTCCCTTGAATTAAATGTACTTTTTTTTTAACGCCTGCTAAAGGAAATGTAAGGTATATCTATATACTCTCTTTATGTTATTGAAAATCAGATATGCTTGCGTTCATCCTTCCCTCAAAGTTTTTTGTCCTTCCTGTTTTTCTTTCAAAATCTTGTTGGGAATCTTTGGATAGAGAAGCAGTTACCTTTTCTCAGTCTGTAGCCAGACTTCAGAAGTTGGTTGTAGGTCGTTGGTTTTTGTTTTGTTTTGAATTTGTTGTTCTTGTTGGTGGGGGAGGGTGGGAGTGGTCATCATTTTTGTTTGATTGTAGAAGACTGTTGTAATCCCAGTCTGAACAGCATAACTCCTCTTTGCTTTCCTTCACAATCCTTTCCCTATTGAGTTATGTTGGCTGTTACCTTCATCTTGTGGGTTAGAGAATAGTATGCTTGGGTTGTGTTCTAGCAACAAATGTCACAAATTATACAAACTATTTCTAATATTTTCAGAGATTCGTAAAGGAATCCTTTCATTTGAAGCTGTGTGTCTCCTGCCATGAATTAGAGGTCTGTATATTCCTCTCTAAAACAAAGGATGGAGACATGGACACATTATTTTATTAGCTCTTTTATTTCTGATTTAGAAAATAAAGTTCTATGTCTACTAATTTTTCATTCTATCATTTTTATGATAGAATCATAGAATCGTTTGAGTTGGAAGGGATCCTTAAAGGTCCAACCCCCTGCAATGGACTGGGACACTTACAGCAAGATCAGATTGCTCAGAGCCCAGTCCAGCCTGACCTTGAATGCCTCCAAGGACTGGACATCCACTGCCACTCTGGGCAGCCCGTTCCAGTGCCTCACCACCCTTAAAAACATTATCTTTATATCCAGTCTAAATCTCTCCTCTTTTAATTTGAAACTGTTTCACTTTCCCCTATCACAACAGACCCTGCTAAAGATTCTGTCCCTTTCTTTCATATAGCCCCACTCTAGTTACTGAAAGACTGCTCTGAGGTCTCCCCAGAGTCTTCTCCTCTCCAGGCTGAACAGCCCCAGCTCTCTCAGCCTGTCCTCATAGGGGAAGGCGTTCCATCCCTTAGATCATTTTTGTGGCCCTCCTCTGGATGCGCTCCAACAGGTCCATGTCTCTCCTGTACTGAGGACTCCGCATCTGCATGCATTACTCCAGGTGAGGCCTCACCAGCACAGAGCAGAGGGGCAAGATCACCTCCCTTGCCCTGCTGGCCATGCTTCTTTGGAAGCAGCCCAGGATACAGTTGGCTTTCTGGGCTGCACAGCATGTTGCTGCCTCATATCCAACTTCCCACCCATCAGTACCTCCAGGTCCTTTCCAACAGGGCTGTGCTCCAGCCTTACATCCCCCAGCTTGTACAGATAGCGGAGTTGCCATGAAGCAGGTGCAAGAACTTGCACTTGGGTTTGTTGAACCTCATGAGGTTCTCTTTGTTCCACTGTGCATTGAATGGATCCATTGTATTTTGTAACTTTTATTTCTATCCTGTATGGTATTTAGAAATGCCTTTGCAACGTGTGACTTCTTCCTATACCACCATACTCATAATTAATATGATGTAATTTTGAATCACACCTTTATGCCTAAGAAAAACAGCAACAAGCACAGATCACTGTTTCTGCAGTGTTTATTCACTAACATTTTAGTTGATTATAATGCAAGATAAGCTAGCTTGCCTGCAAGCACAATTCTACTCATCTGTATGATTTAATTAATAGTTAATTATATCAGAATCCCTACATCATAATGTTATGCAACTGCATTTGTGTCTAAACAACTCCTTACATCTGACACTTTAGCACTGATAGCCTCAGGAGAAAAGAGCAATTTTCTGTTCTCAGTAGCCTTGCCTTTCTGCTAGACTCCGAAGCACGTTTCCCTTCTTGCTGAAGATGATGGATGTTTTTCAAGGGAGTGATGGGGGTTCAAGGAGAATGATTTGAGTGGATGTATACAGATCAGAAATGCAAATAGTCTGGAAATGCAGGAATGCTTTCTGAGCGTCAAGAGCTGGCAATGTGCTGTTTGTGCAGGGACTTTGCTCCAATCTGTTCTAGCACCTGTGCCCCTGACTGCATTATGTTTTCATGGTTTCTAATAAGACTTTATATTCATTGATAAGCAGCAAAGTTTTCAACGCATCTCTTTCTCTTTAGTTTTTAATTGATCTGTAATTACAGTAACATCTGGATACTTGAGTCTGTGTAAGCTGTTATGCATCCTTAGGTCTGTACTATATCCAGGTTAAACAGAGAAGAGGAGTGATGCCAGGAGCCAAGAAGTAACTTGGCAGATGATGCAGGCACCTTCCCACAGTGCAGGTTGCTACCTCTGCCACCCACCTCTCGGCCCAAGCCCACAGTTGTCCTTTTTCTGCATAACGTTTACGAACCATCCATTTCCAAAGTGTTGTGATTTCCATGGCGTGGAGCAGACTGTAGAATACACAGCTGAGAGATGCATAACTGTAATAGCAATCCTGTCCTTTGGTCTTCCAAAGTGCTACTAATAAATTATTTCAGTAACTGATACAGGCCACATCTTAAACGAGCGTCTGTGTGTACAGAGAAATTGCAGCACAGATCACTTACAGAAGTGGCCTGTTTTGTCTGTCTGTGTTTTAGATCTATTTTTACATGCAGTTGTCTCTTCAAGGTCCTGAATAGCATTACTTGCTCATGGGATCGTGTGTATCCTGAGTGTCAGATTTGTAGCAAAGCTGTGTGTACTCTTCCTAATGAAAGTGTCACAAATAAGCATACTTTAGAGACCTGGCACGTTATGAATGTAAAAGCCAAGGAGAGACAAGCTTAGAATGTAAGAATTTGTGGTATAATACTTGGTGCTTATATACTGAGAAATAAAAGCTAACTTTTCTTTACATTTTGACTTGTAGCTTTTTTCCCCTTCATATTATCATATGAAATATTTTAACCTAACTCCCCTGACAGTAGAGTAATTGTTATTTTGAAAATTAATGTTTAATATTCCAATTTGTTCTGTTCTGAGTTTATTTGTGAGTTACGAAACATAAAAAGGAACATAGTGGCGTAAGGATTATTCAAGCTGAAAGAACTGCAAAATTGCTTCTTTTTAGGGCTTGTGGTCATTTTAGCTGCAGATCTCTGCTTTCTTTCTCTAAGTCGTTTTCATTTTCAGATTGAGTCTGGGTAGTTCACCACTGTCTGGCCCAAGCAGCAGGGAAATGTGCTGACCCACAGCTCCTTCCCTCTACCCCCAACTGTCTTACTGAAATTAGAAAAAGCGGGAAACGTTTTGTCAGCCTGTAAGCAATAATCAAAATGTATTTGATTATTTTTAGAAACCCTTCTGCCCAAATAGGTCCAATCGTGTCCTTTAATGTTTTTGTGTCCTATAAGATTGTTGTCATTGCTGTCTAATATAGAATTCCAATTGGCAAACACCCAAGTTATATTGAGCATTTACATTAATGGTTTAGAAACCAATATAATCTTAATGTTTTCCAACTCTAGCAGCATGGTTTATTCAAAATATTTCCACAAGACTTTTTAACACGGTCATGATGTGCTACAGGTCCTGTTGTAAATTGACCAATGCTTGACTTGAGTGCATTAATGTGGATAGAGAGATGAAGGATCTAATTTTGATGTTACTAGGAAGGTAAGTACTGCCAGGGATTTATCTTAAGTCTGCAATCATATTGCAGCACTGACAAAAAGGGAGTTTATTACTCTGTATTTGTTGAAGAGCAGCTTTGCCTTGAGGGCTGAAGGACCACATCAGCTAATAGTGGGGGAAGCCATTGGCTTGATTAAGAGGAAAAGAATAATGCGATACAAGTGTGAAACACTGGTTTAAATAAAAAGTAGTGAATATTTTAGCCCTTTGCCTCATGCCCTGATGTATAGATACGCTCAGTGAGAGTGTATTTCTCATCTCTTTAGAAGTGTGTGGTACAAGGCAAAATGCAAACCAGCCAACTAATACAGCAAAGCCAAAGGGGGTAACATTTTCTAAAGCAAAATCTCGTGCCTTTCTGTTTGTTACAGCCACAGAGACAAAGACAGGCAGAGAAGAGCTGGGTTTGTGCATTATAGTTATAAGTTTATTACGCTCTAGTGTAAAGGTAAGTGGCATATATAGGGAGAGATAGCAAAGTTAGAAGAATTGGATCTCAGATATGAAGGTATCTCCAGTCTGGAAATTATGTCTAAATTGCTCCACCACTTTTTGCTTTTAATTCTTGTTTGTTTTTACCCCTGTACATCCTGACGTGGTTTAGAGCTGTGTGGTACATGAGGCAAGCATGGAAGCACCTTTGTGGCAGCTTTATCCTTCCTTTCCTTCCCAAGTTTTTTGAACCACTTCTAAGATGCCTGTTACAGAAAGTAGCTGTTCTTTGTTCCTCAGTAGGTAGCGTACTTGGAACTATCTAGCATCAATATACATTATTCAGAATTACATAATGGCAGGCAGCCAGCACATACGTAATCCTAAGATCAAAGAGACTTGGAAAAGGAGCTGCTTTCTCATTAAACTTGAGAGATAAAGACTCAGGCAGAAGTTGAAAAAACTTTTTTCATTAGGGAGAAAATTATTGGGGTGACAGGATCCCAACTGCTTGCCAAATACTGCCAAGCCTTACAGTGCTTGCAGGCTTGAGTTTGGGGCACCTAATTCATTCATAATGCATCTTCCTGGGGGAAGACAATCTTTGTGAGAGGGGGACAGTGTGACCCAGAAACATTGTGAGCTCTGCTACCCTCTAGTGTGAGGCTTGGCAAGTTGATTAATTTTCCTCTTTGTTCCACAGAGCTTTGCCTAACTAGGCAGAGTGGTCAGGGCCAGTTAATGGCACATTTAATGTTTTGTATTGTACAGTTGTATAGTGCCTTGTACAGCGTATCCCTAGCCATAAGAGGCTTTGGTGCCGGGACTAAAGCAAACTGTAAGCTGTGCAAAACATGATATGTGCTGAAAATCTCCCCAAAACACAGTTAGTTGACCAGATTTCTTTCTTTCAACACAGTCAGACAGTCTAAGTTTTAATACATTGCCTCATTCAGGGCAGTTTTTCATTGCTGTTAGCTTGATCCAAGCCTGCAGAAATGCCTATCTGGCACTTGGGGTATGAAGTTAATAAGTTAGTGCTGGGGCAGGGATGAGAGTGCACTGGTGGGTCTCTTCTGGTTTTTTTTTGGATTTGATGCTGGAGTTTTTACCTGGAGGATGGTGAGGCACTGGCACAGGCTGCCATGAGAAGCTGTGGATGCCCCATCCCTGGAGGTGCTGAAGGCCAGATTGGGTGGGGCTCTAGGCAGCCTGACCTAGTGGAAGGTGTCCCTGCTCATGGCAAGGGGTTGGAACTGGATGGTCTTTAAGGTCCTTCCCAACCCAAGCCATTCTATGATTCTATTATTCTGTAAAGCAGTGTGAAATGACTTGAAGCTATGGATTGTTGGCCAGATATTGATTCTGCTTTTCACTGCTGTAGCTCCTAGTTTTGGTTATCCATACACTGAAATTCTATGGTAATGCAACCCTCGCTGTGCCATCAGGGCAAAGTCTGCTGGCAGACCTTGTCAGTGAACCCAGCATTGTGTGGCTGGTCCAGATCTTAGTGGGGTGTTGTTTTCTGAAATACAAAGGGCGCTTAAGCTGCTGTTACAGCCTTAATCCATCACTCGAGCAGACCATGGCTCTGGGACAGTTTCTGGGCAGCAGTTACTCTGTTGGGAAGCACAGCACCACTGCATGCCGTAAACAGGAGCTGCTGGCCGTCAGTCTCAGCGTTATTCCCATCTCTTACCTGCCCTACAGTTCACTCAGCAGCAGCTCAGCCCAGTTGCTCTGGACCTGCATCCTTGTTTTCCCTGTCTGAGATCAACCTGGGGATTTTTCACCCATCTCTATGACAAGTACTCTTGCTTTTCTTTTACTTGTTCATATTCCTTATATACACCTTAGGGAAGGAGTAGAGTTCAATTTGGATGTTGAAGGCTGGACTAAAGTCTGTGCTTGTATGCCTTGGGCTGAAAAAATAAGGCAGAAACAGCTGAGAAATAGCTGAGGTGGTATTGCTATCAAATAAAAAATATATATATATAAAGATGGATTAGACACTATGTATTGTGATAGTTATTCAATAATGCACTTTCTATTGGCTTTTAAAAAAAGGTGTGATTATTGTGTGTGATAGTAGCTGGATTCAGACAGTGCTTTCTGGACAGACTGATGTGTGACACAACAAATTGGAAAATCAACAATTAAAGTGGTTGAACAAAAAACCCCCACAAGTTTGGTTTCAAAACTTTGATCTCATTACCATTGCTTCCTAAATATGATTCTACTGTAGCAGAAAGGGGCAATAAGCTAGCTAGACAAATGTTGCAAAGAATGTGCAACACTTTGCATGTTTTTTTTTTTTTTCTGAGGGTTTTCGTTTTTTAATTACCCAGGAGACTGAAATTGTAATTAAGCAATATTGAAAAATGCATATTGTGTACCTAATACAGCAGCACTGTTGAATATACATAATGACATTTCCATAGTTGTTTTTTTTCTTTTTTTCCTGAGTTCAGGATGTTGTTTATTTCTGAATAATTGTGTATTTTGGCTTTTTGTTGTTGAGAAAAGCTCAAGGGGAAGGTAGACATTTTTGGAACATTCAAAGGGAGATCTCACAAGTTGAACAGATGTTACATTAATTCAGGAAAATAACTTGATTAATTACACACAGAATTTTTGACCTAGTTCTTTTCCATATAAGATCACATCTTATGTATCTTCTCTGATGCTTACATTGACTATGCGAACGTTTTATATCCTCCAAGCCAGCTCTCTTTCCACATTAAAGAATGGTAACGTTGAGCAACATGGAGCTAAGTTTTAATTGCAGAGTATGTTGTCTGAACAAAACAAAAAAAAGCTAGGAACTACTCCCAATTTATACCATATAAGAACGTTTTCTTGAAGGCAATGAGAACTCCCACTTATTCTCCCAAAGTAACACGCAACATCCCAATTTAGAATTACCCGGTTTGTATTATTAAGATAACATTTGTGTGAAGATCAGCACACTTCCATTAATACTGAAATGGCCTAATGATAAATGATAGTGATAATGCTTCTTAATTTTCTTGGAATACAAAGACAATGAGTATGTGATGTAGTATAGAATCAGAGAATATCCTGACTTGGAAGGGATCCACAAGGATAATCAAGTCCAACTCCTGCCTCCACACAGTAATCAATATGCTAATTGTTTTTCTTTACTTTCTTCTAGACTAGTTAGCAAAGGTAAGCAGGTTAATACCACATGCTAATAACTCCAATTATTCATTATGCCAGGAATGGAAGATTTTCATGAAAAATGAAAGCTGCTTGATATGTGTGTGGCACTGAATAGCGTTCCATGCTGAACTACTCAACATTCCTCCCAGTTTATGTGCACTTACATAAAGTGCTCAAAAGGATGAAATTACTGAAGTCTTGACTGATTAAGCAAAACGCAGCAACAGTGCTTTATTTTGACTGCAGAAAGCTCTAATATTATCAAGAGTAGATTAGTTAGGTTTTCTTTTTCAAGATTGATTTTGTCAGTGTATTAATTTGTCTTTTAAGTAATTTTCGGTTCTTTCTTCTAGTTTTACATGTAGCACTGGAGAACCTGAGCAAGTTCTAATGTTCATTCTCTGATAGCCAAAGTGAGATAAATGCTGTCCTGTCCTGTCTTGTTCAAGTTATGGCCTTGAGCACTGCCCTGATGGACCTCTTTGCTCGTTTCTATCCAGTGGGGTTCTCAAAACTGATTTCTGCCCTACTTGATACTAGACAAAAATGTATGTAACTACAAAAAACAAAAACACAAACACTTCTACCTGTCTAAACAACATTCAAGTATAGGAGTTGAAGGTGATCGCCTTATATTTTGTTACAAAGTTGGGTAAATTTTTGTATGCCTTTGTAAATGTAGCTGAAGATATTCCTTGGACTCATTGGCTGTTTGAACATGTAAATAGGACCATTTTAATGGTCCTTCAAATTAACAATGCTGAGAGTTTATTTCTATAAGAGATGCGTATTCTTTGCCCAGGTGCTGTTGATTCTGTGCTCATTTGCATGGAACTGAAAAGCTCTGTTTGTTTGTCAGCCCCAAGTAGCCTGAGAACCAGGGCTTGAGAGTATTTTTATTAAAAGAGCATATTTTGAATAAAAGCAAAGTTATTCAGGAGAAAAAATATTTGTGCACGTTTGTGAGGGATTTAATAAAGGAGCAATGTAAAGCTATGTCTGTTAGATAATTAATGCAAGCCCTAAGATTTGTTTTTCTTTGTTAAAAGCAAAACATAGCATTCTTTGAAAATGCACTGTCTGGTTTTGGTGGTGGTGGGAAGGCTGTCTGCAAAGTGGCTGTTGGCAGTAAAATGAGACATTCATTTTGTCCAAGCAATTTGAAATGCAGAAAATTTGAAGCTCCCCGGAAGCACTTCATGTCATCAGATTGGGGAGATTTGTGCATCCCTGTATGACAAGTGGCCTTGAGCTTCAGCATGGAACTCCATCCCTCCCCAGCTCCTGCTTGGCTGGGCAGCTGACCCTGAATGCACCTTTTTGCCATATAACCTGGTACAGGTGTTCGAAAGAGCACAGGTGTGAATGCAGGCATTCAGACTTCGGAGCTGTGTGTCTGCTCCTGGGATGCACAAATGTGTCACATTCAATGCTGTGAGGTCATTCAGCAAAGGACTGCAAGTTTGAGTTGCAAAAGCAATGTGTTTTATTGAGTAATGTTGTATATTGGATGGCTGGATGTGGCTCTGGGCAGCCTGGTCTAGTGGTTGGCGACCCTGCACATAGCAGGGGGGTTGAAACTAGATGGTCATTGTGGTCCTTTTCAACCCAGGCCATTCTATGATATTGGTGATAGGCAGATGGTTGGACTGGGTGCTCTTGTAGGTCTTTTCCAACCTTGATGATTCTATGATTCTGTGATATTGGTATTCCTTGATATTATGTGCAATATGTGCACCTGTGCGTAAATGAATTGGTGCAGCTTGTGCTGTGTTTTTAATGCCTGCATGCATGTCAAACAAGGGTTTGCAGTTGTTTACTGACACTCACTGTGGTTACCCAGTATATGCTGCGTTTCCAGTAACGTTGTGTATCCTCTAGCTGAGGTGTATGTTTCTGGGATATGGGAAATAATGTTGGGTTCTTCTAAAACAAAACCAATCAAACAAAAATACCCTGAAATTCCAAACTCTGCTATTACTTAAGCAGTAACCTTTTTTACCCTGTTTCTAAGGCATGGTATACCAACACATCACAAATTATTTTATTTATTTATTTCTGGTAGGGGAGTAGAAATCCATCCAATAGAAAATATGCAGTAACTATATAATCACTACATAGTCTGTCTCTTTTGACAGTGCAGTGCCACATCACAGTGTGTATCCTTACATACAACGTACAACTATATAGATTGTACAGTCCTATTCATTTTTTTTCACTGTAAAGCAGGTGATGGCTGAATAGATCCACTGTTTTTATCTCACTTTATTCACTGGCAGTTGATACTGAAAAATTCTCTTTGTGTAGCTGACCTGGAACGTTGACAATCATCAACCATACAATTCTGTAGTTCAAGTACAACTCTAGGTATTTTTTTGTACCTTAACTAAACGGCTTTTGTCACTTCAGTTTTCTGGTAAGATTTGCTTGTCCCTCAAGCTTTTCTCTGTATTCAGGATGGCTAGAATTTTGTGTGTGCTGTTGTGAGCTTTGAATGTGTACTTTGAATATTTACTGCAGACACGCTTTATTTTTCATAAGTTTGGGATGAAAGCAGAAGAAGAGTATCTTGAAATCAGCCAATCAGATTATACTGAAAATGGTATAAAATTTAAAAGAATCTGTGGCTGTCTAGTATATTCCTTTCTTGTTCATTACTTCACAAAGCTCTAAATTTCATTTAGGCATTTAGTTTTGGAACCTGTAATAGAGGTGAACCGTACTGTATTGTAAAAACAAAATATTGAATATTAGTTAAAAAACAATAGCTCTTTTCTGTATTTATAAATAAAATATTGAGAATTTCCTTTGAATCAGAAATTAAGATAAATGAAGTGGGGAAAATTCTTTGTAGTTTTTCAATGCTCTTTGTTAGTAGGTTGACAATGTATGCAAAAATTCCATCAATTTAGACTAACATGTCTTATTCTCATTCTTAATTAGTCTTTTCAGGTTCTATAATTCCCCAAGGAGATCGTAGTTTATCCTGCTGAGTATTTGTAAAATTAATTAGGCCTTTGAGTTTGACCTTCTTTGTTGAAATTCACTTAACTGAATCTGTCATGAGTGATTAGAGGTAGCTAAGAAATGAAGGATTTTATTTTTGACCATGTATAATCAGGTATTTTATCTCTCTCAAAAGAAAAAAATATTTCCTTTGATTTGCATAATGTAGTTTTGTTGTACAAGAATGATTTAGGTAGCATTAAGACTATCAGAGCAAGTTTTATTCAAGCTGAGAAGACCAACAGAGAACAAGAGAATTGTGAGTTACAAAGAATCAGAGGTAAGATTATTTTGTCCATCCAAGTAGTAAAGCCTCATTCCAGGTGGTGCTGTCACTTTGTTGCCATGTCAGGTTAAAATGAACTTTAGGGGTCTGTCTGGGAAAATCTGGATGCGAAGTAATTAAGAATAACCCAAACTGAGCTGAAGAAGTATCTTCTAAAATGAAATCAGAGGCGCACACACATGCACATGAGATGTAAATAGATTGCAGCTTCCTGATATGCATCTCTCCCATCTCTGATGCTCTATTGTTCTGAATTTAATTTTTTTTTTAATAAGAATTTTCACTTCGTTTGCCAAAACTATCATTTAAGTCTATGTACAGCCTAACTTCTTACAAGGCATTTTGGTTTTGTATTAAGTTACAGCTGTGGGATACAACAGTTGTGCTGTTGCTTTCAGAATCTTCTGTATTCTAAATAATCAGGTGAAAATTATGACTCTGTTTTAAAGAGAAGGAGAGGAAAAGATGGTCTGTATCCCAAATGGATTTTGAGACTTTGTGTGAATGTAGCAACATAATGTTGCTGTAACTTCCTTTTTTATTTTAATTAGTTAGGATTCCACAGCCCTTTTCCAAAATCTCTGATTATTTTGAATGAGTAGCCTTGAGTCTTTAGAGAGATTTTGAGCTATTATTAGTGACTGTTTAAGACTGATGATGGTTGTGAGTGCTCCAACTCTGTAAGATGGATACCACGTCACTGTCCTAAACGGAAATGATTGGTTGCAGCGGGGTTGGAACTAGATAATATTTAAGGTTCCTTCTAACCTAGGCCATTCTGTGATTCAATTCAGCAGCAGACTTCAGTATCTTGTGGGTGGTTTTGCTTATTTTATTGACTTTCAACTGTTTTCTACTTAAATAAAAGCTTTCACGTATGCCTACTCTCTTAAGTAGAGCCTCCTGTGACCTATTCTTTTACACATCTGTGGTTTTTGGTTTCAGCTTGGATGAAATTGCTCCAAAATAATCCAATTTCTGTGATCTGCTCAGGAAATATTTTGATTCTGTGCTCAGAAGTTGATCAAATGAGCAAGTGAGTGGTGTGAGTAGTACAAAGTAGAAAGCAATATCCTTGGAGTACATAAAAACAGGACAAAGGCTACTGCCATGGTTAGTGTAGTAGAACAGCAGAAGTAATGAAGTCAAGTCATAGAAAGATTTGTTGGATTTCAAAATACTTTAAGTAGTTCTTCATGTTATATATCATTTTTAGAAGACCTTCTCATGTCTGTGTCTAGTTCAAAAAGATTAGACTTACTGTTAATCTGCAAGGTGCATGGGTATAATATAGGCTTGATTCAAAGAAATTAAATTGTCCTAATACCAAACACATTAAAATGTTTATCCCGTACTGCTAGTCTTTGGATGGAAAATAATGGAACTCATGTTTTTGTGGATTTACCTTTCCACTGAGACTTCACCACGTGGGGTGGGGAAGAAAGAAGGGATGGCATGTTGGGGGGGNGGGGGGGGTGTTATGGATCTGATTGTTATACTCCCAGAAGTATGGAAAGCAGATAGATATAGTGAATTAAGCTTGACTGGGGAACTCATAATTACTACATCATGCAAGCTGCTAGTGGCATGGGTTTTAAAAATCAGTATAAAGCTTATTTTAGCTGGTACTTAAATAAAGTGTGAAAGGCAGTCACTAGAACTTGTCAGAAAGGATGAATGATCCTCGATAGTCACATGAGAAATAGATGGACTAAAGAATAAAGGTCAAAGTGTATTAAATTATAAATGTCTGATCTTCCCATGTCCTCTTACATACTCTGCATTTGAGTGCTTGGTCACCTCCGTGACATGGACTCAGAAAGTAGACATTTGTCTCTTGATGTGTCATGTGAATGACCAAGGGAGATGTCTCTGGAGCATGGATCTACGCTTCAGTTGCTTGAAGCACTTTTTAGTCACCTGGGCTCTTACTGGAACAGTAACTAGGGCACTGTAGATAGCAGAATATTATTATTTAAAAGTTGCTTCAAATTTTGAGCAAAATCTTTCTTTTAGTATTAAAAAAAATAATAATAATAAAAAAAATGGGTGACTGCAGAATGTCCTGCTTCTGGTTGGCCATATGAGCAAATTAAAAACAGTACCACATTTTGACCATAACTACCTACTCTTTATATTTAATGTTACTTTCTTTTTTTTCTGTCAGCCAAGGTGAAAAGTTTAGTTTAATGAAATACCAAGATCTATAAATGTTTTAGGAAGCATTTAGTTCAGTCTATTTTGTTTTGCATTATCTTGACGTTCATTAAGCATCTGTAGCAGCCAAGGTTTTCATGTAATTGCAGCCAAGGCTCCAATTAATGAGATATCTTGCTATTGAAAACTAGCTGGGTGATACTTTGGGGTATCCAGCACCAAATTAATAGCAATGTTTTCTCACCCAACTTCTGTGAGAAACAGAAATGGGCCTTGAGTTTTTCATACTGTTTGTTTAAACTCTGAAGTACAAGCAGGGTTTGGTTGTGTTCTGAAACACACTGTTAGGATATTAGTTTCATGAGATAATTTCATATCAGTGATCATTTGTCATGAAGGCTGTTAGTAACCTGTGGAATGGCCTTTCCCAGGCAGTTGGTCTGCCTTGTCCAGGCAAAGACCTCATGGAGTTTGTTGACTGGCTGCTTATAGGCACTTGTAGCTCTGCATTCCTGCTGAGTGTTTCCACACTGTCTCACAATTCAAACTTATTTTTTTCCAGATGAGCAACACTTAGAAAGACAGAATCATTCTGGTGTTTAAAGTATCTCCTATTTTATATCAAAAATAAAAAAGAAAAATATTTTTATGTATGTTAGGCTTTTTTTATCCAATTCTTACAACTCATCATTTTCTGTTTTCCATTTTTGCACAGAACTTATTCTGAATAAAACAATATTTTGAAGAATCTGCATGTAGTTCCAGCAAAGATATTATACTTCACAATTCTTATTGATTGATTATCTGTATATGCTGCTTTCCAGGATTTGTAACTGAGATCCTGAGTCAAATGCTTTATAGGTACAAGTATTTGTTCTGGGCAATTGTGTGAATGGAGAGAAAGAAGAAGCACGTCTAAGCAAAGAGCCACAACTTCACTGACAGCATTTAACTGCAGGAGTTAATGGAAATTTCAGCCATGCTGCAAAGATTTGTTCTTCTCCATTTTAATCACCTGTATCTTTTGTGTTTGAAAGGGAAGGGAAAATGTTTGAGATCCTCTTTGGAAATGACATCAGGTTTTCTCCTTGGAGACTTCTTGCTGGGAGTTAGCATTGGTGTTTGTTGATGGGTAGCTTTACAAGAACGTCTGTCAGGCTTGTAATCCTGATGTCTGTTAAACATGCTTCTCTGCTGTTGAGGGAAGCAGAAGCTGAACAAAACAAGATATGAGGCCTTTGACAAGCTGTGTTTCGTGGGAGAACATTTCTTTTCTAATTTCCTCAGCCCTGTTTGCTCCAACTAAACGAGCAGTCGGAATCCTGCTGGGCTGGAACCTGCCGGCCAGCCCAAAGAAATACAGGGCTAAAATCATGAAGAAGATGGAAGCAGTTTGACTTTGCCCTTCTTTTCAAGAGCTGTTCATCATGCATCATCTGTTTATTTTTTGCAGTTGGTGCAAGTTCTGCTCTGTTCATTTGCTGCAGATTTACTGTGAAGGATGTGCGAGGGCTGAGTCTTCATAGGCCTAGTAGAGACCCTGAGGGCCATGGCCCTTAGAAAGTTGCTAGAGACCTGCAAGCATAGCGTGCAAAATACGAGGGTCCCATCTCATTCCTGCTGTGCCAGATGGGGATTCAAGCTAGGGGGGGAAAGACTCCATAGCATTGCTTCTTAGCAGTGGTTCTTATTAATCTAAAGCAGATCCAGGTGTCGCTGGATGTCATACTACTAACAGAAACAAAGCTGTGAGTTAGTAATGACTGGGCATCCTTCTCTTTGCTCAAACTTTCTTCACTTACAAATGGACAGTGTGGAAAACTTATCCTACTTACTTTTTCTTTACAATTGGAGTTTCTCTGAGGATATGCTTTTACCCAAACTCTTAGCACCATCAGATTATAAATAATATCAAAGGTGTGCAGGGAAAACTAACTCTCAATATTAACTTACTCACCTGAATTCTTATCTCAAATACTCTAGTGGCCCAAATTCCCATTTTGTCTGGGTATCAGTGCAGCAAATGTAATTTCCTAAACGCTTTCTGAAATATCCCCATTGTATTTCTAAGGAATTGGGGGAGTTACATTTTTCTGAATCAGGAGTGACTCTCTTGTTAGGGAAACTGTGAGAAATTCACCCTGATGCTCCTATGAACCTAATCTGAACATCTGATCAACCTGTACTCTGGTTCTTCATAGGATACATATCTAGGTACAGCCAGGGTGGTCTTCCCATGCTCATATGTTGGTTTTGGTTGTGTTGGTTTTTTTTGGTGTGTTTTTTTTTTCCCTTTTAATCCATATTTTATGTTGAATGTAGTTTAAATGAGCACAAAGGCACTGTTTTAAAAGAGGCTGATGGCAAAGATATGGCTTTGATTCTTAGCTGTAAATTTTTTTTTCTCCCTCTGGAAGCTAATAAACTCAGGATTTTTAGGTGATTAGACATACGGAGCCCTTGAGGCTTGGCATCCGAACAGCTAATGCTACTTTTCTGAGCACAAGGGTTCACTGTGTCTTCATAATAAAGATGCCAATAGCAGCCCAAACTTCACACATCGCTCTCAGTGCTTTGTATGTGTTCTTTCTCCAACATTTTTTGCCTTTTTTTTTTTCTGAGAATGTTAGAAGTATGCTGTTAATCACATTACAATGTATGAGAGTAAAAGTGTATTGTAGATGTAAATACTAAATCTGTTTCAGACTATGATAGTGTGTTCTTTGTGATGGAACTATATGAAAATCTCTCATAGAAAACTAACTTGAATTCAGTGTGAGGACACCTTTACTGAGTTGCTCTATTGCACTGAGCAAAAGAAAACACTACAGAAAATAGGGGAATTAATACAATTTTAATGATATTTTGTGAATCAGTCTGTTTCACTGACTTTTAGACAATTTGCGTTTTCCAGGATTTAATGGTATTTCATCATTTATCTCTGTGAAGAAATATAGGATTTACCTAGTTTATCCACTGGAAAACAATGTATGCACACCAAGACACGTGACTGCTAACACTATTTTTTATTGCAGTGAATGCTTTCATTACAGAGATGCTAAAACTTTGCCTGGGATTGTACAGGGTTGAAAGGGTTATAAGAGAGGTCAGTGAACTCTCTTGCTTGAAACTGATAGGATGCTCACTGGTCTTCTGTATTTTCTGGCTGTCTTTTCATTTGCTCACCCTGCTGTAGCAGAGGCTATAGTTTATAGACTCACAGCACATCTTAAAGGAACTTAATCCCACATGCAGTGACATGTAAAAGTCTTAGGCCAGATGCAAATGTCCAAATTCTGTTCTGCCTTCTTGAGAAATTCTTGTTAAATTGTTTTTCTTGCAACACACTCAGTGCTTTTTCATCCCAATGCTCTTCGCAGAGGGTAAATAGTGATGGCTAAGGGATGTGCTGTCATGGCAAAACATCACCTGAGTTGGGGTGGTCCTTGCAAGAGCTTGGACCAACCTTCAGCTAGCCGTGCTTTTCACTGCTCAGGAATGGGAAAAGTTGGATCATCTTTGAAAAGGACACATTCCTCGGGGCTATCCTAGTAATTAAGGAACAAGAGGTTATGATACCAGACATTTAATGTAAATTCCTTCTTATAGAAGTTGTTTTTGTATTTATTGGACGAGTCTTTATTTATGAAAAGTGAGTCTTAATCTTGCAACCTTCTGTTTTTTAAAGCCCAGTGGTATGCTGCTGGCAGCCTCACCTACCGATATGGCTGCTTTCTCTTGCAGAAGTGAAGGTGTTGCTGCTTTTCTCTAAAAGAGTTGGGTCGTGTTGTGTTAGTTCACACATCCTCCTGCGTGTCTTAGAATATTTACTGAGTGTGTGCTCCATTGCTACTCAGCCAAAGCTTGTAGTGCCACCTACTTGATACAGTGACAGATCCTAAGTGTAGGAGCTAAAAAACAGTCTAGGCAGAGCGAGACAGGAGTATTGCTAAGGATCCTTGCAGGTTTGCAGTGTGGGCTGGAAGCTTTGGATTGGGTGGCTTTAAATTCAGCAGATGGCATTTACAGAAGCACTGAAAGTCAGTGTAAAGTAGTGGGACTGATCTAACCTGAGGCTCTGGGGAAGGTGGCAGGGCTGTTTGAAGGAGGAGCCGTGTGCTGCTACAGTGACTGCTGCTCTGCACACCTCTCCTTTAGCATCATTACTTCAGGGTAGCCCAGTGCAAGCAAACAAACCTGGGTTCTCAAATTCCCAGCACAACTCTTCCTACTAACGTAGGTGTATTGTTATCAGTTCCTGGCAGCTGGCTGTCACATGAGCAAAAGTGACTCTCAGCAAAGTTAAATTCAGTGTAATTTATTTGAATCATCCTCATTTTATGTCATTTAGATAGCTGAAGAAAACCAAACTAAAAAACTGTATTTTTATTTTCTGCTTAAAGGGCATTTTTTTCATCTTAAGAGTCACAGTAATCTCAAAGAACTGGTGGTAGTTACAAATCAAGTGGTATCATCCTATCCAAGGGTGCTGGTGGTAAATGCTGCCAGGACACTGCAACAGAAGAGTGTCATGACGGTTCCCAAACAGTCAGCCAGGCACATTGTGCTCTTCTTTTTTTCTTGAGCTTTTTTCAAACCTGCTAAGTTTGCTCTTAGAGTAGGAGTTACAAGTAGACTGTAACTGCAGAATTTGGACCATAAAGTACCTGTATGTCCTACAGAGCGTATAAGTAGCATCTTGTTTAATTTTGTATATATTAAGCTACTGGTTACTGAAAGTAAGAATCTGTTTTAAAAGCACATATAAACAGTTGCTTTTCCCTACTTGGAGATATTCAGAGGAATCTTGTGAGATACAAGCCAGAGTTTGGAGCACAGTCTCAAAGATCCTCAGTTGCATTTTTCTGAATGCCACATCACTGTAGTATTTTAACACTTCTCAGATACTTGAAAATAAAGGGTATAGTCTTAACTTTTTTTCCATTTCACAGCCACACAAAAAGGTTGAGGTTGAAAGGGACCTCTGGAGACCATCTGGTCCAACCTCCCCATTTTTAAATAAGTTAGAGGGAGAGCTTCACTCAAAGTTTGGTGTGAGTAAAAGTCTGACCAATGCAGCTAAGCTATTGTGAGAGTGTGGGAACTGATGAATTTTGCCCTTTGATCCCACGGGGTTTAGTGCAGTGTTGCTCCTCACCTCATACAGAAGCTGTGAGCTCAAGCTGGCTGTCTCTTCATGTTTCTAGGTGTGCTTGCTATTGCACTTGAGCTTACATGTTCAGAATTCCCAACAGATTGTGCCAAGCTTTGATTTGGTCTGGGTAGTGCTTTAGTTTTTTTCAGCTAGGTTTTTTTTCTCTCTGGGAGACAGCCGGTGGCTGTGAGACACTGCTGTTCTTGCAAGACATCAAGAAGGCAAGACCTGCTGGGAGCGTCTCTGCTTTCCCTTTTAGGTGCTGTGTCAGGAGTGGGGCGGGAGGGTTCGCTTCTCAGTTGGCTCCTTATGCTTTTTCTGGTTGGGATGGACCTTCAGCTGCCCAGAGGAGATCTGAAGAACTTCAAAGTGAGGTATTACAGGATTACAGGACTGGTTCTTTTCTCTTTTTTTGCTTTGATACTAAAGTTGTGTAGATGTGGCCCTTAATTCCAAAAGGCGCGATGAAAAGTGGATTATGAGAAGACTGTTCTTATAGCCTGGAAAGGAAGACTTGGGAAATGTTTTTGTTGTTTCTGGGACAGTAGGTGGAGCTGTTTATTACACACTCAAAAACCTCCTCCTTGAAAAATGACAAACTCAAAAATGTGGTTGAGAAGCAGTTTTCGTGTGCAGTGATTGAATGCCATGCCCTAGCATCCCTGAGATGCTAATTCCTAATAGTCTGTTTAGAAAGAGGGTACAAGTAAACTACTTCTGTAAACTTCTGCAATCTCTTGCATGCAGCTCTGTCTGCCCAGACCTTATAATACTTGCACTCATAATTTTCCATACTTACCAACTGAAGCAGTTATGTCCTGATTTGACACGTGATTTCTCAGTTTCTCTGCCTTCTTATTGTGAGCTTACGCAGATCTTTGTAATTCAGACTTCTGCATTTCTAATTTGATTCACTTTGTTATCATATAAGAATTTCAGGTCAGTTGTGTCACAAGGGGATAATCTTGTTATGGAGGATGCTCTGAGAGTTTTCACATAGAACTCACATCGCTTGCACGTACCCCCAGCTCCATCCCTGTTTGGTGAGCTGCTGCCTATGCTGTGCATGTGCTCTACAGGTCTGCTGGAGCCCTGTAGCTGCTCTGCTTGTTGTTTGGTTCTAACAGTGCTTTCCCAATCCCTTCTGGTGGTAAAGTCTTCTACAGCATTACAGTAAACTGTAACTGAATTTACATCAAAAACATTGACAATTAAATTAAAAACATTTATGTTGCCTGCTTGCAAGATCAAGAAGAAAAGTAAACGTTACTGAATTAAGTCTCAGAATATTAAGCAGTAATGTATATTCTTGCTATTTTCTTTTGCTAATGAGAGGCAGTAAAACAGTAATTGCAATATCTTTTGCCAGTTTGTGCTTAATGATAACCTTTGGTATAAATGAACTTCTTATATGTAGCAGCCTTCTTTTCAGTGTTGGCAGGTGAGAAAATTCATAGAGCAAGCATATAATTTAATTTTTTGCATTGGGTAATGTAGCAGAACATTACAGTACACAATCAAGAGCTCAAGCAAGGCATTGCTTACAGTCTCTGTATTCTTGGTGTTCTGCAGGACCTCAGCAAATGAGGTTTACTGGTAAAATTAGCGGGTTTACAGGCGAAATAATAAACAGCAGTGCATCATTTGCAGAACCCCTAGTTAATTGTATACTCAGTAAAACTATTCTTGGAAACCAGAGGCATCTGCTTTTGCAGAATTGTGTATCTACAGGCTGAAGTCAGGAATCAGAAGCTTGCAAAACAGCAGCAGCAGCTCAGCATCCCATTTTAAACAATTTGAAATTGCCTAATGACTTCTAAAGTGAATTACTCAGTAATGGAAAAATAGCAGTGCATTGTTCATTATTGCTGTTATTCATCTTATCATCAGTTCTGGAAGACTTCAGGATGTTCCACAAATACATGGTCGTATTTTATTCCAGTCATTTGACAGCTCTTGAGTAAATCAGTGATACTGGAATGCTTATTTTTGAAATACTTTTGTCATTTTATTAGAATGTGATTATTTTCTTAAAAGAATTTCCTGCAGACATGTCACCTTTGATTTTGAAAATCTGAGTAAAACATTTGGATGCCGGCTCAGTAGTTCTTACTATTATGGGAAAAACAAATCTGGCTGCTTAATGGAGGAGACTTTAGAAAACTTGATTAGTACCTAACCAATTCATTATTATTTGCCTGACCTTAAAAAAATAAAAGAAAAAAAAAGAGCAGAAATGATATTTTGGAGATTTAGACTATCCCAGTCTCACACCAGTTCAGATAACAGTAACGATACTATCACTGTTAATGATTTCTTTGGTCATCAAAATGTGCAGGAAAGTAGAGGAAGTAGCCTATTCCTAGAATGTCCTAACGCCCAACCTATCTCAGGTTGGATATTAGGAAACAGTTCTCTGGAAAAGTGGTGAAGCAGTGGCACAGGCTGCCCAGGGAGGTTCTGGAGTCACTGTCCCAGGAGGTGTTCAAGAAATGTGTAGATGTGGCACTGAGGGACATGAGTTTGGGGCGTGATGGGTATGGGCTGATGGTTGGACTAAATGATCTTAGAGGTCTTTTCCCACCCTTCATGATTCCGTGATTCTAATTCAGAATGAATGTGAAGTTTCATTGTAGAATGACCTGTCATGACATTTTGATCACTTGTTTTGCAGTTCTGTAACACGAGTGGCAGAATTTTCTAGTGTATTAGGAGATGTAAAGCACATCTTAATGGTGGGGGAGAATAATTGATAAAAGTAAGTGAAATTTTGTGCAGAGATATCAGAAGGAGCGAGCCTTCTGGAGAGTCTTTGAGTCTGCTGTCTGAAGAGGAAGACGGAAAAGAAGCAATCCAGGAGGATAGTTTGTTAATGACTACAAAATAAATCTTTTGCATTCTCTCTTCTTTGGGTGAGTTTAGGAGAGTTTCCTTGTTGGTCTCTCACTCCATGAGAGTCTGCCTTAACTGGAAGTGTCAAGAATAAGTTCTAGACTAAAGGTAAAAAGAACAGAGGTCAGTCTCCAGGACCAGATGGCAATTTCTCACAGGTTCCAGAGAAACTGAAAAAGGAACTTGTTGAATTGTGATATGAAAGCTGTCTCCTAAATTGTGTCTGGTACCAGGAGAATGGATGAATTTGCTATGTGATGCCAGTTTCTAAAAAGGGATGCAATAAGTGGGAAGCTGCAGGCTAGGAAGTCTGGTTTCTATACTGAATGAATGGCAAAGTTAACAAAGGAAGTAGCCATTCTCACACCAGGAATGCTGGAGAGGAATTGACATGATTTTGGAGAGCTAAGGCACTCTCTGAAAATGTAGTAGAGCTATGAAGGAGCTAAGAAGCGTGTGAATTAGGGCGATCAAGCTGCTGTACCACATGTGGGATTTAAAAGTATCTCAGTGAGTTCCCTCGCTGAAAGCTCAAGGAAACAAAGCTGTTGAGCAACATGAGAGAATATATTTAATAGATTAACTACTCATTTTGTAAAAATGGGGAAGGGAGAAAAATAGAACAAAATGAAGCGAATGAAACTATTCTGGCTTGTACTGGTTGGAAGAGCTCTTCCCATCCTGTGTTACCTTGATAACTAACATATGATTCAGTTACTGTGCAAACAAACAGTGTTGTTTTCCAAATTCCTGCTCTTATGAAGTACCACCTTCCTGCATCCTTGTTCCCTGAATGTTCTTCACAACTAGTAGAAAAGCTAACTTGTGCTTGAGACATTTTGCTTCCAAATCTATGGTCCTAATGTTTCTGCTGTAGTGGAAGAGAAGATTGTCCTCTCTCTTCTTAACATTTAAAAGAGCTTGTTCCACCAAGTATTAATTGTTTTGATTCTATATGCTTAAACATCATTTATTCTAAAAAAGAAATCATGTTTTTGTTCTTGATTTTAGGAACAGAAAACACAGCAAACACACACACCAGCCCTAAGGCTGTTATAAATGTTAATGAAAACAGTGTGCATTAAGCAGTGTTGCATTTTAGTACAAGCCTTTGTTCCTTAAGCTGAGCCTCTCCTGTAGGTTTTTTGGATCCATCTGGAGCCTTTCACTGATTTCAGTAAGGCTTTGCAAAAGTTTAAAATTCTTCTTACCCTGTGTGTATCTACTTAAAGAATTGGGGCCCAGCTTACATGTTTCCTGTCATTGTTCTGCATTTGGAAGGTAATTTCAGCCACTCCCGGAGACAGCTGAAGCATTCTTTTCCTGCTGTTTTGCCCAAATGTTCATAGCTGGTTTTGCTTAGTAGAAGTTCCCAGGCTCCGTGACAGGATGACAAACAGGACTTTTTTTACGGGTACAAAACTATTTATTTAGGGCTATGCAGAGGCACAAAATTAAGCTTCCAAGTTTCAAGCTTTAGAATAGTTCTGATGACATTCTCTTCTGTAGAAACTTAGATGAGCACAGGAAACGTTTGTTTTCAGCTTTGAGAGCGATGGTTTTCTTGGACAAGTCCAAGTAACTTGAACAAAAGTTACTTGGGCATGTGATGAAGATGCTCACAGTTCAGCAGATAATCTTGTAATCATTTTCAGCAAAACATTTTGATGTGCAGTGAAATTCGACTGCAAGCAATGTATGGCGTTCATGTTCTGATATGAACTACAAGGTGCAGTGTTTCGTGTATGTTATTGTTATTTGGGAAGAGTATTTCAATGCTGTTGATACTGTACTAAAAAGTTGTTATATTAGCCACTAATTAGTAAAACGAGAAATAATAAGGGTTGGAAACACTTTACGTTAAAATTAAAGCATGTTTTCAAATCTGTAATGGCATTATCTCTAGCAACAAATCAAATTAAAAGACATCCATTTTGTATGTTTCTTACAGCACTTTTCTCTTGTAGGTGTGATGCTGTCATCTCCATTTTATGAACAAAGAGCTCTAGGACTCTAAATAGTTGTATTATTAATGAACTGCTGACTTGTGTTTTGATTTTAATAAATCCATTTGTATTTATTAAAACATTTAAAAAAAACATACACAGTAGGCTTAACATATAAACTCCAGGAGCCAGAGAAAGATTCTAGTCTTGACTCATTTTACTATTTGCTATGCCTAACTCCATAGGATTACTTTGATTTATAAAAGTGTTAGAAAAAAAATCCCGTAAGAAAAGATCACGAAAAGGTCATGATGCTATCAGGAGGCTAGAAATGAAAAGTTTCTGTAGATTACAAATTGCAGCTGAAATTGTCAAATAGAAACAAATAATGAGTTTTCAGCTTTGGCTAGAAGCATGTGGGGCTTCATATTAAAGGACTTCTTTAGCTTATTTATCAGTGATTTGGAAATGGATGGCAAGATGTTTAGAAGAAATGGAAGGGTTTAGATTAGGTAAAATCAGAAGTGCCTGCAAGTATGTAGGTGAAACATTTATTTCAAGGTCTGACTGTGGATTGGGGATGGTTTTCTTTTCTCTCCATCTTTGATCTTACACTGGGCAATGCCACTTGAGTAGAGGAACTTGCACTGGAACTGATGGAAAACAGCTGAGTAGGAAGATGCCTAGGCAAAAACTCAACTCATGCACAAGTTTTGGAGAACGCACTAATTATGGTGGAAGATAACACCAGTGATAATTCCATTGTGCAAATTGAATTTACCTTCTTGCCAAGAACAGCCATTGCTTCTGATCAGAAAAGCAGTACACAGATAATTGAGAGCTTTTGTTAGAAGCTTTCATGTTAAAAGAAACATGAAGAGTTTAACTTAGAAAACAAACGAGAGGACACAGTGAAAGTACAGATACATAGAATCAAGTGATCTTGCAATTACTTTTGATACCAATCAAGACATCATCAAATTCACACTAAATAAACCAATGATTTTTGCAAAGTTAGACTAAGGAATTAATTTTTCAAATAATATTGAGGTTCACATGTAACAGAATTTTAAACCAAACAAGCAAGTAATGAAATCCCTCATTACAGCTCCTTTATGAAACTACTCTATTACGGACTTTCAGAAGTTCCAATAACAGCGTTCACTCTTTGTGGAATGAGGATGTTTCTGCAAGCAGAGAAGCTAGAAATAAGCCTTCTATGTTCCAGTCACTCCTGCCTTTCTGGTCAGACATCTGTCTCAAGTCTTATTTGGACCATAATCTTTCTTGGCTGTTTTGGAATTTACTTCCCAAAGCCAAAGTCCATTATTTCAAAGCTGTTAGAAGAGGAAGCAGTACCAAGAATAGTGATCAGAGTGAGCAAAAATGGATATATGTATAATCTTCAAAGTCTGTTACAGCACAGGATGCTGCCATGAGAAACTATTGTAGCGCTGATAGCAGGTTTGGATTAAGTGCATTTCAAAATAATAGGGTGGGTGAAATTTAATTCTGAGATTGAGTTTTTAAGTGAAGCGTTGGCAGAGAAGCTGTTGAGATAAATTACTAGCTGTTGTTTAAACAGTTCACCAGAAATAAGGAAAAACGATATTTAGAACACTTAAAAGTCTCTGCAGTTCAACAAATGCAGAAATCATCATTCTGAGGGCCATTTAGACACCCCAAAGAATAGAGAAATTGAGAGCACTGCTGAATAACAGCACCAAGAGCACAGTGTACAGTAAGTGGTCTGTATGTCACCCACTTTAGAAGAATGCATTGGGGCTGGCATGGAAAAGATATGTGTTTATCACAGAATTAATTTATTATGTACAGTAAATTGCTGTGCTGGGAGATCTGACACCTTTGCAATATGATGATGAAGTTTTTGATCTCTTGGCAGTGAACAATATCAAGTGCTCTGCAGTCAATAAAAAATAAGGCATTGATGCACAGAAGACTGGTGGAAAGCCTTAAGGGAGGCAGATGATTTTTAATTAACTCTGGTTGAGAATTTTGCTGGAAAAAATAATTGGAAATCTGAAAAATAAATAAATAATAATAAAAAAAAATTAGCTCTCAATTTGGAGAATCCAGAATTGAGTTCTGTTTGGGAAAAAAAATAATCTGTTTTTCTGCTGCTTAATGTCTTGAAATTCATCTAGGTGTAAACATAACAGAGGCGGTACATTTTGAGCAATAATTGAGTTAATGTGTGTTTTGTAAAGGTGAAATTTATTTGCAGGGGGCAGTGCTGTAATGAGACCTTCATGGTTCCTTTTCTATTAGCAACAGCTGAAAATATGAAGTGAAATGGGATTCATTGCTGACTAGTTTGGCCTAGTGTAAGATGAGGTGGATTTTAGTGGGCACACATCTGCTCTACTGTGAGCACCGAGCAATAGGGATGCTCACAGAAGCGCATCAGTTGCCATGACGGCCCTTATGGATGTGTCAGCACAGAGCCCCACATGAGGACCATTGTGTAACCATTGCTGTTGAGCATTGTGGAGTGAATTCCTGCATTAGGAAGAAAAACAGGAAGGGGAAATGGAGGGAAAAGGAACAATAGCAAACAGTCGTAATGGCATGGAGTAATAGCTAAAGCCTTCATCAAACTTGCTTTGGAGAGTGCAGAGGCAGTAGGAGGTTGTAGGCCTTGGTCCTTAGGAAGGCATGCTGTTCACTGATCTTTCAGAAAAATTCTTGTGACACTGATGAAGTTTTCCTCATGTCAGATCTTATAATAGTTATATAATGTAGTGTGTATGTATATAGTGTGTGTGTATATGAATATTTAATATAGTGTGTGTATGTATATATATATGTGTGTGTGTATATATATATATATATATAATACATATACATGCACACATGTTCCTAAGTGCATGCACACACATAGTTAGGTGCTGTCCCGCACCCAGGCAGGGCAAGGAGGGAAAGTAACAGAAACTACTAGGCAGCTGTTAATCAAATAGAAATACTGAAGCTCTGAATAAGAGTATCCCAGGTAAAATGTGGAGTCTTAGATGGTGTCTTTTAGTATAAATGCATGTCCTACCTAGAGAAAGAGACCCCTCTATGTTAGAGGGTTATTTCTAATCTGACATGAAGGGAACTTAACATAACTTGAGCTTCTGAATTACATGATTTCTCTGAAAGATGGATGTTCAGTGGCTTGACGAAATAGTACATGTGAGGATAACTAGTGTTGGGATGCCAGAGGCATCTTAGAAATACCCGTCATGCTAATTAATCTCATCTTTCATTTCTTCTAGGTAGCCGATTCTCTTATGTTTGCCATCTTTGAGTTCTCAAGTAGGTGAATCTGGGCTAACATCATTCACAGTTTGTTACTGGCTTTCACAGTGAAGTTTTGTGGCTTATGCTAAATGGCTTGAATTATACCCTTTATTTACTGAAGGGCAAAGCCTCATCAATCTTATGTAGGAGGATCATGCCCCTAATTAAATTTAGGTTTCTTTTTTTTTTCTATTTTTATTGAATTTTATTTTTTAATAGCATAGACCAGGAAGTCAAAATCAGAGTCATTTGTGCTCCATTGAACAGATCATAAGATTCAGATTAAATACTTACATGCTCTCAGGGGTTCAGTTGGGTTTTTGGATGTTATAATTGGATACACACAAATATACAGGCGTGTAATGCATATTTTAAAGTGTTTATCCAATTTACGTAGCTTACTGCTTTCCTTACTGCATCTGTATTTCTTTGATCTTCTACAAACTTCCCTTTATGTTCTTCTGATTAAATAATAAATCTGGGGATTTTTGCCCTGCTATAAATAAATATTTTATTATCAAGGATTTGGAAGAAGTTGAAGGCATTAAATACTTTTGAAATGATCTTCAAGAAACTTCCAGCCATGCACAGTAGAGTTTATAGAAAATTAAGTTTATTTCAGTGCATTATTTTCTTTTGCCTCAATATTTGTAGTATGTTTTCATTTAAGGTGGAAAATAATGCAGATATTCTGGATAAAGTATAGTGTGTTGAACATAACTGATTTTAATGGGATGTGGCAACAGCTGATATTTTAACTGCTTAACAGTAGTGGGTAACAAAACTCTGTGCTTTTGGATCTCTTAAATTTGAGGTATACAGAGAGAGAAAGAACAAAAAAAAAAAAAAAAAGGGACCTGATTTTCATGAAGAGCTGAGCCATGACTTAAAATCACTTCCTTCAAAGCATCTGTCATTCTATATCCCATATCTCAGGAGCCAAAAATCTGGTCTTAATCATCTGGCTCAAATTCTGTACAGTGGATAAAAGGTACAATTTGATATTTGTGTATACAGTTATACCTTTAAGCATTCGTATTGACACATAGACCCTGTGATGAGCACGTAATGAGGATTTGAATGAAAACATGTTATTTTAATACTAACGAAGAAAGTATCACTGCAATAAGAATTTAACATTTGTACTGTATTTGCTCAGCTTTTTATTTTAGACTTAAGCGAACTGAAACATTTAGAAAACAATTTGGAAAAACTTATGCTGAACAGACACTGTGGATAACCAAACCTTATGAGGAGACTGGGTTTTTGGTTGCTTTGCTTTGCTTTGCTTGCTTATGCCCTGCAGTTTAGCTGGGCGCTGTGTAGCCAATAAATCTCTGAAACTGCAGCTTGCTTTTACAGCATCACTATAATTATTGAGTGTTATTTGAGCTTAGTGTATTTATTTTCTACCTGATGACAATCTGTCCCCTGTGAGCCTTCAAACCCATGCAGGAATGGTAATGGTGAGACCAATGGCCGTCCCTTTCTTTTCTTTTGAAGTGTCCCTGCTTAACCTGAGGCAGCAGAGTTTGCGTGCCACTTGCTTACAGCAGGCTGCCCCGAGGCACTCAGCTGCCCTACAATCTGTCTGCGTCTGCCACATCCTCCCTGGAGTTGTATTCAGCTTGCAAGGCATTTAGTGTCATTAAGCATACAGGTTTTCTGAGGATGGGCCCTGCAAGGTCCCCTTTGACAGTAACAGTGGCAAGGTGACGTGTGATAGAGGCAAAGCCAAAGTGGGTGCAGTGCCCACTGGCGTTTTAGGTTTCTCTTTTCTTAGCATTCGTGGCACACACAGTGGAGATCACCAATCTGTTCCTTTAATTTTTCACCAGGCAACTCTAGCTGAAGAACTGCGGTTGCCTCATTGCTTGAACCATTGTAATTATTTCTTCACTATCTCTTAACTGTAAAAAGCAGCATCCTTGCTGGAAGCGATGTGTTCTGCAACATGCTTACTTTTTCTCTGCAGTGTTCCATAGCTCACGGTGTTTAGTCTCTAACTCAGGGATCTGACTTTGTCCTCTGTTAGCTGACTTGGGTGCAGTTGGGAAGGGGATGCAGCATAGTGGTGCTCAACACGGACAAGTCAGCCAACTGCTTTTCCTGCTTCAAGTTTCTAGGCAGTGCTTAATTTCCAGTGTGTGATCATATTGCCCAAGTAACCATGGGTTATGTCTACATGCAAGACAGATGTAGTAGCAACTGTAAAATAGCTGTCTCCTAATAGGACTTGACAAAACCACATTTCGTTCCACTGCTTACATTACACAGCGTCAAGTAAAATAGAGTTCAGCCTCAGTTGTTTCAATCTCTGTGAGCTTTGGTTTGTGTGAATGTAGGAGAGAGACTAGCTTGTAAAGACTCAATTTCACATCTTGTGGAAAATAAGGCTCACTTCTCAGTTTCAGTGTTCTTGATTAGAGTTAGAATTCCTAGAGGATATTTCTGGGTGTGAAAGCTTCTGGACAAATGATTTTATTGTTGTTAGCGGAAGAAGAACTTTGAATATGGCCAAAGTTAATCCTATTTTACTCCTTACTTGCATTTGTTTTCATATCGCCATTACAACAGCATTGATCCCTTGTTGCTTCTCCTCAACTATATTATTTTAACTCCAGTCAGCTTAGCATCTCTTGGTTTGCCATCCATATGCTACACCAGAACTGGCAATATCAAGATTCACTGATAAAGGTTAGGTATCAAACGTACATCCTTCTCCCTTGAGCATTATACAGCGTATTCTGAGTGTCCTGGCATTGCACAGTGTTCTGTTGTTAAGCATGCTAGTACCTTTACAATTGACCTTTGTTTTCTTTTGTTATATAACTGTATCTATTCCTACATGCGTAGGACATACCATAAAGCTACTTCATTTCCTTCCTGCATTTAGTGATGCTGAATCATGAGGGAACTCCATTTGAATTCCTAGAAAGCCTTTCCAGCAGGCATCTGGCTTACTTGATCTCGCTCAGCAGATAAACAAGACTGAGGACCGTGAACAGTTTATTACTGAAAGCTTTCTGTGCCCTTTGTGGAGTTCTGAGGTTCAGGAAATGCCTTCTCCAACAACAATGTAATGGAAGACAGAAAGAAGGTGGGAAGCTCTGAAAACTGCAGAGATGTGGGAGGTGGGATTGCAGAAAGATTGGTGAAGAACTTCCTTTACAGAAGTTTAGGTGCTGGGATTGATAATATGATAAACACTTCCCATGCCAAAATACATACCCTAAGGTCTGAGCTAGTATTTTGGGAAGGCTGGAGATGGATTCAGCTTTTTAAGTGGGCTGGGAAGCTTAAGTGTATATTCGAAGCGCTGTAAGTACTTGGCCTTGGATTGTTGGTGGCACTGTTCAGAGAATGCGATGAGCTAAAATCATGGGAATCTGATAAACTTCAGTGATTCAAGAAAGGAGAAAATATCTCAGATGTAGCAACCTTCTCCATTGCTGCTTGCGTGTTTTATAATAAAAGAGAATTACTAAGTTTTAATTGGTTGCTGGTTTCAAATAGCACTTTCTATAAATCAACAGCTCTTCTCAGGGCTGTTCTGATTTTATAAGTAAAGCCTTGCTATGATATATAAACTTTCGATCGTTCTCTGTGCTTTTGTTTTCTCTGCTTTTGTAGTTTGATGGAGGAATTAGATACACTGGTCACACTGAAAGCTTTTCCTTTTTCTGCTCAAGGGGAAAGTCCATGATTTGAAGTTTCTGGACATTCCAGTTTGTGTCTTACAGCTCAAAAATATTACATATTGTTAGTCTTTTGTTTTATTTGTGCAGTTGCCTTTCTCAGTAAAAATAATTGATTGTGAGTCAAGATTTTTAGGAGACTTTTCCATTTTGCTGCAAGTACTAAAATACTTTCTTTTTGTGTGTTTGATTTATACGTATTGCAGTAGTAGCTGGATTTTCACCCTTGTCCTGCAGTGATGTTTTGAAACATGTCTAAGAGTGAAGTACGGAATTGAGTAAAATATTGTATAGCCCTGTAGGCAAAGAGAACCATCATTTTACTATCTGCTATTTGCCTGTGGTTTTCTTGCTCTTGGCAGAACATAAGCGGCTGCTGGTTTGCTCACAACTGACACTTGAATGCATCCTTCTTTAGCCCCAGCCAGATGGTTCATCTGGCCTCAGTTTGACACTCTGTCACCTTTTCTGAGTTTACTTGGACTAAAACCTTTTCTAGCATGATTGTGCTACAGCCAGAAAATACGTAAGCGTGCTGTGAAAGTGTGGCACTGTAAAAGTAAACAAACACAAAACTGAGAATTGTGATTGCTTTGATACATGAAGGAGAAAGGGAAGGGAAGAAAATTTAACGTGTTTGTAGGGCTGGAGGGAATAGTATTCTGTGCTGACACTGTAAAGGAGCATTGAGATAGCAGCCATGTATAAATCCAGCATGGAACCAACGGGTAAGTGCTTACATGTTTTAGGACAGTTTTGGAGGAGATCTCCGCTTGCTTTTGCCTTACTCTGCAAGAATCAAGCTGGTCACTCCTCAGTCTTTTCACATACTTGCAACTAAATATATAAAACCGAGCTGAATGATCCAGTTATTAAAAGTGAATACCTATTTTGTCAGCACTGGAATTCTACTAATGAAATTAACAAGAACAATGTTATTATTATGGTTCCCATTGGTAGAGCTTCCTGCACTTGGAGTTTAATTTAAATGCACTTCCTTATTTGTTATAAATCAACAGATATTTCAGTTATGGAGACATTCCCCTGTGACCATTTAATTATCTGAGTTTTGCAGTCCTGCATTTATGGAGACGCTAGTGTTTTTGTACTCAGGTTATTTTTTGAAATATTAGTGTTTTATACTGTTTTTTTTTTTTTTTTTCTTTTTTGAGAATAAATGTTTATTTTTGAGAAGGAATTTTTGCTTTTAACCCCTTTTTTCCCTTTAGGCATGTTTACCATTCCAAATCACTGTCATCTATGACAAGCAGCTAACTAGGGTGACTGTACATCATTGCAACTCTAAGGAGTGGGGGTTTAGGAGAGGATTGTCCAGTCTAGCAGCTGAGCTTGGAAGGGAAACCTGAGCTACGTTTGCCAAGGAGCAAATTGGTTTGGTGCAGCTTTAGTTTATGACCATCTTCTCGTAGCATTTCAGGCTGCAGATACAAAATGTGAAGGTTTGACTCCTTGTTCCGTCACTCCATCCGCCTCACCATACCACAGGGCTGGTGGAATTCCTGGAGTAATCAGCATCAGCTGATGCAACCCAATTATGAACTCCACTCCACTGAGCAGATCCAGCTCCAGACCAATGAATCCCACCCTGATACAGCTTGAACTATGAGCAAGATGGGAATATTTAACTCAGGGAATCAGAGCACCTTCCCTGAAGCAAACCTATTGAACCAAGTGCTGTGTCTGGTTCAGCCAACCGATATGCCCTTGGTGTGCTGAGTTCTCTGCTCCTTCTGACATAGCCAGAAGGACTGTGCAGAGCAAGGGAACCATGTCTGGGTCTCGCTGTGCCTTGAGCTCCACATCAGTGAGATCTCTTCCATCTGCTGCTTATGGACGGAGAAAGATGCATGGGGAAGGGAAGAAAGGTGTCAGAGATCTGAATGGCAGGATCCACAGAAGAACTGAATAATGGTATTTGTAACTCCTTTTTACTAGAGAAGTCACTTTCAGAGCAAAACTTGTCAAAGCACGTTATTTTAAAAGCATTGAAGAACCACTGTGTCTTTTTCAAATATTCAGCATCTAATCATCTTTCTGAAAATATCTGTCCTTCTCCTGTGGGAAAGGCCACAGGGTACAGCCTTCTGTATTTTGGGGAAGACACGTTCTTTAAAGGGGAGATGAGGTGTGGAGAGTACTAAGTAGGAGAGAATCCCAGCCTTTACTTGCAAGATTTACTGAACAATGTGTTTTTTTTCTGTACCAGTACGGACCCATTCACACACACATAGAATAAAGCTAAATGCCTGCAGCTTTAAGCTGCAAAATAAAGATCATTAATTCCTAAATAAATTCCAGACTATTAGCTTTTCTTATTATTTGTGATAGCTCATTTCTGTTCATTTCATTACTCAGTAACCCTTTAGATGTTAAAATATTAGTATGCTGTTAAATTTGCAGAGACGTTCCTATAATAAAGAGCTTCTGGATTAAGTTAGGAGATATTAATTATGAGATATCTGAAATGTTGTAGTGGGGCTAAATGGAGGCTGGGTCTTTGGTAAATACTCCTGTTACTATAGCAATGGCATATGCTAACACTTTTCAAAGGATTGCCTTAGATATGTGTTTGAATGGGGAGGTGCTGTCAATATTTTCTTGCCCCTCTGCCCAGATTTGTCAATTTTGTCCTAAGAAATAGGCTGTTGTTTCTAGAAGGTGTTAATATTGCTGTAGAACACGCTGGGGTAAACATAGGTTAAATACAAAATGCATTCTCTGGGAACAGATTCTTTTGTCTGCCAAAGTACTGTCTTGAGTACAATAGAGGTATGTAGTAAATTTAAGCTTGTATGTCTTTGTCTTCAAAAAAACAAAACCCACACTGATGCTGCGACCATTTCTATACTTAAGAAAATCATTATTTATAGGCTTAAATTTACTAAAAAATAAAACTATTTGAATTGCATATCCTAAGTAGAATATCTTAAAGCAGTGTTTACTATGCATAAACAGCATTGGCAGCATGAACAGAAGCTAGAGTAGGGAAATGTGCTTTGGGAGCTATGCACGTACAGCCCTTTTGAAAGTACTCAGCTAAGTGATGCAGCCAGCATGCAATTTGCTCTGAGACCAGTTCATGGGGACCTCTTGCTTTGAGGCTTTCCCTTTCCCTTCTGCTTTCTTCTTGTTACCCTTCAGGGCTTTTGTGGCTTTTGCAGGAGGTGGAAAAATAACTCTTGGAATTTGGCATTGGTTTGCCAGTGTTGCATTGTGTGCTTTCCAGGGCTTCTGACCCACTCGGGCTCTGGGATGGCAGCTGCGGTTGGTACAGGCAGATGGGACCACCAGCCTCACCACGTAGAAGCCCCCACGTGTGAAGCATCGCTCATCTCTGCATGTAGAGTGGGATGGATGTCTTTGTGTTGTGTTCTAGAAATACACGCATAGTCCTCTGCTGTTGGGATCTGCCGTGCTCTACAGCCTGCTTCCATAGCAAGCCTTGCTGTGTGTTCTTTGGGAAGGAAAATTCCCTTTGGTTTATCATAAATGGAGAAGTAAATAATAGTAACTGGATGACAATACTTATTTAGTGTAAATGTTTGTAGGTCTGTGTTGGCAGAGTCCCACCAGGAAGGGGGAATGATGACTCACAGTGAACACTCAGAGTTTCTCAGAGGCAATGTATGTGTTGCTCTCCCACTGTACACTAGCTGGGCTGTGAGTTGTGTTTTATAAGGTCAAGCTGGATGGTGCTGTGGAAGGAGCCCGGGAAGAAGAAGTGTTGAATGTAGTAAGAGTGTTTCTGTTCTTAAAGGAAATCATTTAAGTTGATGCAGGCATAAATTTGGATAACTGTCAATGAGAGACTTATGGGTGCCACCAGCCTGCAAAGAAGGTATCACGCAAGTATGATGGAAAAGACTGTACATTTTAATAATATTTTCACTAAATTTTTTTTGTTCTGTTTACACTGAACAATGCCTTGGTCTTAAGAAAAGGGATAAATAAGGTTCCTAGCCTCAGATGTCCTTCTGCTGCAAGTCAGGGCCTGCCGGTACAAACATGGAAGTCCCCAGTGAGAGAGGCACGGGGACAGGGGCAGTATGCCGTGTGATAAATGGCAGGAGTGCAGACAGATGTACTCCACTTGTTTAATGCTTTCATTTCCTCTACTGATCGCGAATACACACTTAAATACTTGGAGGAGAAGGAAGTTGGTCAATGTGATGAGAGATTTAGTTTTTGTCCCTTTAAATTAGATATACCTTTAACTGTTATTTTTTTTTCCTCCTGCTCGATTACAAGGACAAAGAAATCAGGATTGGATAGGTGACAAAATGCATTACCTTGAGCTATGAAATGGCAAATAGAGACAGTGACTGATGCAGAAATAATGCATTTTAGAGGCTTTTAGAACTACACTTTGCTGAATATGTAGGATAATGCTTAATAGATGTTGGGAATATAGGGATAGATAGCTGTTAGGATCTGGAGTTTAACAGGACAAATCAATAACTGCTTATCACAAGTAGTTTGTGCTGTCAGTTCAGTGCAGTTCTGTAGACTTCTTGATATCTCTGGAAATGATTTGGGAAGGCCATTCAAAAACAAAATAAAATTCTGCTATAATTACCTTAGAATATGCAAGAAACACTGATGTCAGTATTAGAAGGATGCTAGAAAGGTGGTGGAAAATGTGCTTCAGGGAGAGCAAAATGACATTTATCGAGAGGAAATGAGATAGTAAATGTTTACATAAATATAAATCTCTGTGTAAAATGTGGAAAATAATAAAGCAGGGAAGGAATTAGAGAAAGGTAGTAAACCTCTAATGGGGTTTTACCAGGTTGTTAGGATGTTTGGTGGAGTACTATGTTGTTGAGTTACATTTTTGTACTCTTAACAGGAAGCTGTCTCAAAATACTAAAACAAACATTAAACAAAGCTATAAATTTTGTAGACAGATCTGGGCGATATGGCATATACCCATAAAATTATAAACTAGATGAAAAGTGGCTGGATGAGTAGGCTCAGACAGTGGCGGTCAGTGCTTGACTGGTTAGCAGCATTGCGTCTCAGGGAGTGATAATATAGTAGGGCTAATTTGGTTTAATGCCTCCATTCATGTTCTGGGCTGTGAGATGCAACCACATTCTTCAGGTCCACAAACAGCACGAGTTGGGTGGGGGGATCCTGAAAGGGTGGAAGAATGAGCTGCTGGAAACCTCCTGAAAGGGCATTACCAAGCCCTGTATTTTGAACGAAACAAGCCTATGCAGAAGTTTGGGTTTGGGACTGCCTGTCCGGTGATAAGTTCTGCAGGAGGCCTACCTGAGTAGGCACCTCAATATATAGTAACTCAGGACACATTTTTCTTCCATTAATTTTTCCAGTTGCTCTCTGGATCTTTGCTAATTTTAACATTCACAGTGCTCAGTGGTAAGCATCAGTAAGGATATAATAATGCCCAGGATTTGACTTGGAGGTCCTGAACCTGTCCCAAATACCAGTGAAGCATCTCACTTCAGAACACCCTTCCTGTCTGCAAAGTAGTCTCCAACTGAGCTGAGAAGGGTGGAAGGGAAAGCAAAATTAGGTGTTAGAAGTAAAGTGTTAAAACCCAGATATATTTCCATGTGTTTCATGTGGCACTATTGGAACAGGAGGTCAAAGGGATCCATACAGCATTGATTCTTGGAAAAGATAATTTCTGCTTTCATGTAGAGATCTCTGATGTTGCTAGAGCTTCCCAGAATATCTGCTCTGTAGCTGCAGACTTGCTTCTCCCTCCCTGCTCCCCTTGCATCCGGAGCATTTCAAAGCCTATCAGTTAAGTGTTATACGGAGTCTGTCCTCCTGTGAGAGCCAATTTGGCAAAAGAAAATGGTGTTAAATGCAATCTCTTGACAATTTAAAGGTTTATAGAGTGAGAGGAAGGAATTTAAAATAATACCCATATACTATTTATTTCATTTAACTACAATCTGGCATGTCAGTCATTTCCATTTGGTGACAGACACTGATTGACAGTGTCAGCAACAGAAAGGGAAACCTCACTTAAGCACCCCTAGCACAGTGTATACAGAGTACTAGTGCACAATCCATCATTACCTGAAGCAGCATCACCAGGGCATAGAATTGCTAACAGATTAGGAGAGAGCCTGGTACAAGAAGGAGGGCACTGGTATGGGGCAAGTGAGACACATCTAATCAGATGTCGACTGGGGCTGCTCCCTGTCTAGCAAATTCGCTGTCTGATATGTGGTTTTGAGACCAGGCTAAGTGTCAACATGTTGGCATTTTTCTGCTTCTGACAGCAGTGGAACTAGTTCAGCACATACCTTCCACCGGTAGTTGGTCTTCACATTTATTTTGTAGTATATAATAAGAGGTACAAAGGTGCTAATGCAGCTCTTTTCCCATTATCAGAAACATTGACAAATGTAAAAGAAAAAAAGAAAAAAGAAAAAAGCACCAATATTTCCTCAGTGCTGGATTTCGTTCCTTTTAGGAGAAAATACTTTTAATAGTGATAATGTTTTTTTTCACAGTGCTATCCCAGGTTGTTGAAGAATAACTATTTGTTAGGGGTGAACTATACATCCTTTCTTTCAGTGAGAACTTATTCAGCTGCATGGAGCATCAGTACCACTCTGGTGGCTATGTCACTGGGATAATATGGTGTCCATTCAGTCTCCACGTGATTGTTGCAAAGCCTGGTTTAAAACAAAAAGCACTCAAGTAGGTTTTTATTCTTGTCTATCACTTAACCTTAACTAAACATAAGTTATCTCAAGCTCCTAAATACCTTGTTATCCAGTGAGGCCTCTGATGGCATTAAAGTTGCATGCCAGTCGGCTCACCTTTCATCAATCTGCTCCTGTTATGACTCCCTTCATGGTGTTCACACTGTTGGCAGCCACATGGTAAGTGCTCCTGATGTAGAGGTTTTCATAACTAGCCTGCTGTTATTCAATATTAAGAATTGCTATTGATTTTAGAACATTGCTACATCAGTTCTGGATGCTTTTAAAATTCTTGTCACTTGGGCCCATTCCCTTATGTACTGTGCATGTGGATGCTGCTTCCATTTTTTCCAATGTGAACATCACTGACCTTGCTGTATTCATTCACACTTTACAATCACTTAATGAGAGAAAAGTCAGCTCAGCTCCTCTACCCACTAGTATTCAGTCTGAATGTACAGTAGTCGCTGAACCTTTACATCAGTTTTTAATGGCAGCAGGCTGTCATCGTAGGCCTTTTGAGCTAAGTGGCAAAGGCAAGACTTGGACAACAATTTGAAGGAATTTAATGGAACATTATCATCAGTTAATACACAGACAGCACCATCTTGCTCCTACTTCAGAAAAGAAGATACTAGTGAGATAGTGGGTAGAAGAATGCAGCTCCAGTTGGAATAATTTGACTGTGAAATATTCATCATACAAGTATGACTGCAAGTACAACAAGTAGTTTTCTGATAACAATTCAGGAGCCTCTTAATGCTTGAATGCTGAAGTGGTGCCCCCCTCACTCCCAAAGACTATGTTTTTCTAGTTTAGAGGGATTATTAAGATTACTTTTCCTTTCTTTCTATCCCTGTTTCTGGTGCACTCCTACTACCTAATCCTCCCTGCAGCTCTGCTGCTGCTCCTGGATCGATATCCGTTTGCAGATGAAAGGGCTGTGTTCTTCCATAGGTCCCCAGCTGCACGGAGAGCATTTGCACGTGTAGTAGCATGGTTTTTTGACAGCACCAGCAGCATGTAGAATACTGATAGGCATATGAAGCGTTAAATACACCATGAGGCACAGCTGTGACTTGTGTTGATAGATGCCTAGAAAAAAGCCACTTTTCAGGATAATGAATTAATTTGGCATTTACTTCAAAGACACAGTGCTCTCACTTGGCATTGCGTTCACCTGGGATATCCACTTCTAGGGAGAAAAAACAAAAATCAGGGCTTATACATATAGCAGTGACTTTCTTAACCTGTTTCTCAAGCATATCTGAGATTTCCTTCCAGCTTATTTTAAACCTCACAGGCATTATCTTACTATGGTGAGTTGGCAAGGTGTGTATTGCTGTTGATTTGGAACCTGTAGCTCCACCTGCCCCAGCCCTTGAGCAGAAAACACAGCAACACCTCAAGGGGAGGCAGGAGGGGCCTTGCAGGATTTCAGATTCCCTTACTGAAATACAGAGTAATTGCAGCTGTGGAGCTGTGTGGATGTCAAACTGTGGCTCAGAGAAACAACAAATGCTCTTCTATGAATATTAGCTGTAAATTTATTGCCTGCAAGGATAAAACAGTGGAGAGGACTATATGGTCACTAATGAAAGATGCTGTAAAAGTGTTCTTTCAATATACAGGGAGTTTCTTTGGAGCAAATGATTTCATTATTGCCACTGTGTGTTTTATGATTACAGCTTTTGTACAGCAGATACCATTCACAAACCAGCAAAGCAAAATATCATACTCATAAATGCAGTGGAAAAAAACACGTGGTGATTGAAGAGGGGAAGAAGACTACTGACCCTCAGCATATAACAGCAAAATCTAGATCCAAACCAGTATGCTAAAAAGTTTTCCTCACCAGACTTTTTGTGAGATTACATGCCAGAAGGAGTCTATTACCCGAAACATTGACTGAAATACTCATAAATTCAGTATTTGTTATGCAGATTAATCTGTACAGGCCTTTGGAAAATCTGAATACGCATCTGTGTATTTTGGAACTTATAATTCAAGGCTGTGTTCTTTGACAGAATTAGTCTTGGTGACAGATGCGTTGCGTGTCTTTCTTCAGTTCTTATGTATTTAAAGGCAACGGGTGAAACACAGCCACTTGAAATAGAAAATGAAATCCAATCTTAGATTCATTCACACAGCAGGAGTTCTCATCTCCACAGATTCTTATTGCCACATTGCACATAGCCGTAATAGCTGCGTCTTCAGTTGTGACTTGAGCGATGGGGATCAATTCTGTCATTTGTGGTTCCCATGCTTCCATCTTTTTCCCCAGAGGGATTTTTTTTTTTTTTTTTTTTGCATTGCCTTATTTGTGTGCATATTTTACACACCCATGAATTGCATTCCCTCCCTGAGTATGCAGAGGGAAATAGATACATGGGAGTGTACACGCATTCACCCTCTTTGCTCAATTCCTTCTCTTTATCTGTGTTTTGTTGAGGAAAATGATGTTGCTTGGGTTGGAAAGGTGAAAGCTTGCCATGTAGATCCTGACCTGCCTCTTAGAAAAATTTGTCTCCTGTAAGAGTGACTTCCATCCTCCTGTAAGTGAATGAGAGGATCAGTGTTGCTGACTACAGCCTTTTCACCTCTTTCCTTGGACAATTGTTATGATCTTCTTTCTTGCATCAAGTTGTTTGAACATCCTGAAGGAAGAGACTGAGGCTTTCAAAAGCGTACCTCAGGTACCTTGAACTTTACCTTGCACCTCCTGAATTTCAACGCCACAGACTTTCAGTTTATTGAGGTTGAATCTCACGTTTACCTCACTGAATTCATGTGCAAGTGAGGTTTTTTAAGTATTGCTAGGAGTAAACCAGACCCTACTGTTCCCTTTGACCATATAACTTACATCAAAGCAGGCAGATCCAGTTACCTACCAGTGTTTGCTTCACAGAATCATAGGATGGTTTGGGTTGGAAGGGACCTTTTAAGATCATCTAATTCCAACCCTCCTGCTATCAGCAGGGACACCTTCCTCTACACCAGGTTGCTCAAAGCCCCATCCAGCCTGGCCTTGAATGCTTCCAGGGAGGAGGGGGCATTCACAACCTCTCTGAGCAAAGAGAAGTGTGTGAAGAGTAGTCTTTTGGCTTCAATGACAAGCCCTTTTGACTATCCTTTTAGCTGCTGGACTCCTAATATAGATTACCCTTTGGGAGAGGTACGATATGAGGGGCTTCATTTGTTAAAGCCATTACGCGGATGAGCATTGCTTTCTTTTCTGTACTGCCTGGTTTATTGTGGAACTGAGGCTTTTTCTTTCATGCTTTTTCACTGCCTGCCTCCCCAACTCTATGCTATTGACTTTTTGTATCCGTTGGCCAATTTTATTCCTGTTTAACAGTGAGGCAGGTGCCGTAATGATATTAAGGTTCTACCCCTGTAATGAATGTTGGCAGCTGGATAGAGGAGAAAGATGTAATTAATGCCTGTGCTGATGAAAAGGCTGCAGTGTGCGCTTAGCTTTTTTTAGGTATCAGGCTTTATTAGCTCTGTTGTGAACAAAACTGCCTGATTTTATACTGTGCAAGCATCGTTGTAGTGTTTTAGTAGGTGGCTTTGCTTCTGTGGTTTATCCTGCTATATGTGCAAGAGCCCTAGGGAGGGTTCAAAACACCATTGAGCACGCAGGGTAGCAATACCCAGTATCAAAGAGTTGCTCATTCTGGGAGATAAATAGAGCCGTGGGAGCACAAAAATCTCTTCTCACTTGCTCCTTCTGACTTCAACTTCTCAGGTCTGATTGTCCCATACAACCTGCAGGATAATTCTGTCCTTTTACACGAGGAAGCCAGTTTGACCTACATAATTCAGACTTTTCCTCTCATGTGCGATAATCTCTTACATTTTCCACTTTTAATCGTCCTATAAAAACGTGCGGAAATAAGAAAAGTTTGCCTTCTGAACAAAAGTCATAAAGGTTATTTGGTTGAAACTCTGAGGATTATTTATTTGATTTCCAGCAGTTGGTCTAAGATGGCCAGGCCTTTGTGTTGGGAATAAACAACAGAAAAATACATTGGTTTTGAAGCTTTAAATTTATAAAAGGTTTGTATTTGGAATATACTTAAATATGATGTATGCTCAAGTTCAGAAATTACATGCTTTAGAGCACTACCTTAATTGCCTTTTAGACTTGAAGTTTGGAATAGACCTGTCAGACTTTCATAAAATAAGCTGTTTGTATTTGAGTTATGAACCTAAGGCAGAAATGGCAAATGAGAAGATGTATAGCTTAGCCACGTGAGTCTTTTTAACATTCCGGGCTTGGCTCTTAATGGCATTTACAGATGATCTTAGTGAGTTTCTGAATAAGTAGTCAGTAAGAGTATTTTTTTTTTTTCTTCTATAGCAGCTATTTAAGTGTTAATTTAAATGCAAGTGACCACGTCATGACTGTGTTCCTGCAACTTGATCCATCTCTTGTGGTACCTTTAGGTTTGGGGATTTTTTTTTAGAGTTTCATGTTACTCCAGTCTTATAAGTGTTTCTGATCAGCATTTGGAAATAGTAAGTTAGCTACCACGAACTCTGAGAAACAGAAAGAATGAATATATGTATATACACACTGTTGTTCTAGGCTTTTTCTGCCATGACTTTCATTAACACTGACTTTTTTTTTCCCCCTCTTAATGTAAAGACTAGCTGTGGATGCCAATAACTGTCTACATGCACAACTGTTTGTTCTGTCTGTTATTTATTATTCATATCGTGGAATAGATTGCCTAATCTGTAATAAATAAATAAAAGCACTGTAAAATGGAAGATAACAAATTAATGAATACCCCACATAAAATCTATCTTTTTCATAAATGAGCTCTTCTGTTGGAATACAGACAACTCAAGAGATTGGCAAATGTTTTCACAAACTTTGCGGTTGGCTTAGTATAGGTCCTAGCATAGAAAAACACCCATATCTCTCTTAAAAGAAGTATGTGATTAACTTCCTTGACTGAACTATTACAAATAATGAGGTAGGTCAGAGCAAACTTAGCACTTTTTGTTGTCAAAACTATTGATCAGTAGTATTTTTTATTACTGCACACCAAGTCCTTTGACTGTCGTAGGCTGATTTGTGATTCACAAAGTGCTCCGAAAGCAGCCATGTATTTTCAGATGCCACTAGGCCTTTGTACAGCTGGAGTATGTGAAGCAGCAGCCTGGCTTTGCACGGGGTTCTGTTGCTGGAGCTGAGTGGAGGAAGGTGGTTTGCTCTGAGTCACAGCTCAGTTTGTGTGGGTCAGAGAATGTAGGACCTTTTGCTTTGCAGTTCTGGATTTAAAATATGCATTTTTGACATTCGTTTTACACCTGCGAAAGTTATAACATGAGGACAAGGGAAGAGGAGAAAGGCAAAGATTTATACTTTTGTTCCTTTTCGTTGTTGTTTCAGTGAAATGAAGCAGAAGTTGGATGAAGAGGGTAACAAGTGCAGCATCCTTTCCAAGCAGCAGAAGTTCAACGAGCACTGCTGTATTCGCTGCTGTTCACCTTTCACGTTTCTTATCAACAGCAAGCGACAGTGCCAAGACTGCAAGTACAACATCTGCAAGAGCTGCAGCTCTTACCAGAAGAAGGAGAAGGCTTGGATTTGCAGTGTCTGCCAGCAAGCAAGGTAGGGAGCTGTTGTTCAACAACCTATGGAAAGCAGCTATGGCCTGAGCCTCGCTCTTCCCTGTGTCTGTTGTAAGTAGTTAAATCTGGCAGGATGGGACGTGAAGTACCTGTTTATGGAGTGATTAATTTGTCCCTGAGATGTGATGTGCCTGTTTTTCTAGGGGTTGATTTGTTCTGAGAATGTTTGGCTACCTGTTGCATTTCCCGAGCTTGTTTCTCTGGACTGGTGAATCAGCACACGCTAATTAGACACAGCTTGTACGGGGCTGTGATCTTAAATGTCTAAGTGACTAATGTAACCTGAGAGCAGTTAATTGTTTTTCAGCAAATCCACTGATAGGGAGGGAGGGAAAGGAAAAGTATTGGTGACCAGATCATCCAGCTGTGAATGTGTTTTGGAGTGCTTTTCCTAATGCTGGCTCATTGGTGGAAATGCTTTGAGCTCACTTTGGCAAATAACAGTACAAAACAGCCAGGCAACTTGTTATAATTCTTAATGTTTGTTAAGAAAATGCTACCGGACTTGTGTTTGCAGGTGGTGTCAGTGACTTGCTCTTTCACCCTTTTGAGGCTAACATAGCCAACACGTTGAAAGTCAGTATGACGAAACCAAAGCTAATCCAAGCAAACATATAACAGCAACAAAGAAACTGCTCCCTGGAGCGTGACTGTGATAGTCACAGAATCATTGAATCACAGAATATCCTGATTTGGAGGGGATCCAGAAGGATCATTGAGTCCTTGTTGATATTGCAGGCCAGGTACCAAAAAGAGCTTCAGCTGCAGTGACATAACACTGACTCCAAAATTCTACTCGGTCAGGGTACGTGAAGTAGCTTGATTCCTCATAGTTTAATTTTGAACATTGGTGACTAAAATAACTGAGCAAATGTGACAGAGATGGCTGGAGAAGAGAGGATAAAGCCAAGAGCCGAGTCACTTTCCAGTGCTATACGATATTCTTGTGTTTACCAAGGACTCCCACTTGCTTCTCATCAACACCCACTTGAATTTTAAGCTTTCACATCATATTGTTGAAAGAAGAGTGCGCCCTTTGACACAGGGTGTTAAAATCATGGAGTTCCCAGGTGAGTGATTCTGTGTTTCCAAAGGCCAGCCTATGAGCCCAGAGGGGGATGTATTCCCCAGGGCATCTGCTCCTGCTCTACCTTTTGCCTAAGAAAACCTACTCCTCAACCCCTGTTGAGGAGACAGTAGAAAGACAGGAGTCTCTTTTCCAGCAGTACAGATTGCTGCAGAGCCAGTGCTCATTTCTGCTTTGTTCATTAGACTGTTTCGTACAACACCTCTTTCCTCTGCTTCTGCTGTGCTTACCCATACAGGCAGCAAAACGTGCAGCCAGGTTTGTGAACAATGATGAATTGCATTTAAAATTGTTTTTCATTGCCTCAGCAAAAAAAAAAAAAGTCTGAGAAGAATTTCCTTTTGGAAGAAAATTCTTCAACTGTATTAAAAGAATGCTATTTTTGACCCTCAAAGTCTTCTTTGTCTCATATTCACTCACTTGTAAGGCAGTTATAAACATTTTCCTTATTTATGAGACCTGAGACTCAGTTTGAGTTATTTTTCTGTGAAAAAATTAACATTGCTGCTAATCATTTTATGTCCATTACACCGTACGACTTACAACACATCCCTGCAGAGGAAGGTGGGGCTGGGATGTCCTGATTTGGCTTTTGTTGTTTGGTTTTGTTTGAGGGAGGGGGTTGTTTTGAACCATTCCTCAGTATTTCTTTCAGGGAAGAACCCCAGGGAATTAGCATAGTCTGCTGTCATTTACTGTACCCTTTTCAGTGATCTGCCTGGAGGAGCATGAACTGTGCCCCGCTGCTTGTCTCCTGGTTCTCTTTTTACATCTATTATTTTTTCCTTTAATAAGACAGCACAGGTAGTAAAAGTGGTTCATTGCTTAGCTGCTACTTCTCTGCACATCTGACTACAACATAGTATAGATACTGGGCTAGAAACATCTCTGGGGACTGTTCTTTTTTTCCCCCTCCCTATTTATTTTTCTTAAATTATCCAGGAGTTAATTTTGTAATGCTCTGCTATGCAGAAAGCAAACTAAAAAATTATGAATGCTTACAGCTCTGACTTCATGTGATGATGTACTTGTGCTCCTCAGCTCTGCTCTACAGTAGTGCTGGAGCAAAATGTTTTGCATCTAGCATGTATTTTGAGTCTGTTGTGCAGTTCTCTGATGTCAGAATCAGGTTTTTTTTTTTTCTGTACAAAAAGCCATAAAGCATTCTTATCAGAAATTGTTTTTGTAAACCGTATACAGTAGAGCTTGGGACTCTAGTGAGGTGAATTAGAAATTGGTTCGTGCCTATAAGTAAGTGCAAAAAAAAATCTGAAAAATTCCAGTATGATTTGGGAACCAGAACTAAAGTCATGGGGATTTTTGTTTTTTTTTTTTTAAGTAGTAAGTTACACCAGCATCACTTGGCTTCAAATTTAAAACATTTCTGAGAGCTCTGTCCTTATCTTTAGACCATTGTCTTCTCTGTAATCTTCCTCTAAAAGAGTAGCATTGACTTCTGCAGGCTCTAAGTATTTTCCTGGTAGATTCCTTTAGAGAGATGATCTTGACACAGAAGAAAATCTGCTGTGTTGAGTTAGTCTGGCAAGGCATGACCGTAATGGAGATACCTGTTCTGTGGAAGTTGATTTTCCTCTTCTGTAGCAGAGGTCTACATTAAACATTCAGCAGAGAGCAAATATGCAGGTAGGCGTTTGAAACATACAAAAACGTTTGTAAAAATTAGGCCAAAAATTTCAATCTTTACTTCTCCCAAAGGTAGTAAACTCCTCTATATGCCAATGAAAATGTTGGTGTTTGTACTCTTTTAAAGCACTTTGCCTCTTATCATGCATCTTTTAAGTATTACACGATTCAGCTCAGTTTAGAATCTCAGTACTCAGAAATGTCTTTTTAGCAAAGTCCATACAGCTCTTCTGAGGACCTGAAGAACTTTCCTTCACTTTTCCAGTTTTCCACTTCTGCTACACTTTCTGCTGAAGTCTTTTGTTTTTAGAGTTACCTCTGGATGCCTTTATTAACATTCTAGTTTATTTTCTCTCTTATATGTATCTTTTTAATTTCTAAGTATGTTATGATAAAATTTTGTATTATTAGAATCAATTTTTCATTTTGTGTATAGAGCGTTTTCAATTCTTCCAAAGGTTTGTACAGTGTTTCCCAGTTAGACATGCCATGATGGCGTGTTTGGGCAGCCATGTGTACCTCTTAAGTGCTTCTGACTAGATTCCAGATGTAGCTACTTTGCCCTCTGAATTAACACCTAGTACCAAACGGGGGGTTCTTTCCTCATTTATTAGCAGTAAGGCATGGTTTCTGTTTGTCTGATGTCCTCAGAATGAGGTCTCTGCTAGTCTCACTTTTCCAAATCAAAAGGTCATATTGCAGAGCACCCCACTTGGGATACTCTACAGTTTAACACTTGCACCACCACCACCACTACTACTACTACTAGTGTAAGCCCTTAAAATGCATGTTTTTTCAGATTTTCTAAACCAATCATATTGTACTACTAAGCTGTAGGAGAGTGTGCCTACAGATCCCTCAGAAAAAAGGTACACAGACATCTGTGGGCTGTTCACCTCAGCTTTTTCATGACTCTCCAGCGTTCTGGGTTCCCTTCTTCTGGTCTCACCGTTTATGTATTAGAAGATACCCATCTCTGTAGTGGGTGGGAGCATGTACACCTAATACTTTCGTACCTTTTCATCCATCTATTGTGTGGTTCTCTTGCTTGTTCTCAGAACCCTTACTCAGATGATGAGAGTCCGTCACCTGGTGGCCTCTTTGAACTAGGCTTTGAGCAGGGGGGCACTGCCTGATCTGCAGAGCAATACTGAAGTTGCTTTGCTGTTTGTGATCCTTTCTAATGACAATGAGTAACACACAGAGACCCAAATACTCCTTTTGTCTTTAATGATGCTGGCTTATGAAAAATGCATTGATGCTGCATAAACTCAGACTTCATACATTAAAAGTAGTAGTCTGAGCAGCTCAAAATTGGTCCCAAAAATTGTCACTATGGTTGCTTGCAAGACAGATTTATTTGAGTGTATAAGAGAACTGGATTTTTGTTTTTCACATTTCCAGTATTGGCTCAACTTGTTATGCTAATTTGACTGCTTCTATTATTTATCTTCATAGAGTCTCAATCCAGAATTATTTTTGCATGTTCTTTATGATGCTTTCTTTTGAGCTAGCTTGTAACCAGGCTCTAGCAATTAGCATCAGTAGCGAATCTAATTGTCTTACTGGAACTTGAAAATGAATTAGATTAATTAGATATGCATTAGCTTTTTAAAATATACATTACAATGAGAATTAAGAACAATTCATGTCAAGTCTACCTGCAGCATCCAATACATTTGTCTGTGACTGATGTGCATTGGAAATAACACTACATAATATAAAAACAGAGCAGTGCTTCTGATGACACAAAAATTTGGCAAAGCGTTGGGATAGTACTTGAAAAAACATAGTAGTTCTAGTTAATAATTGAACTTTATATTTGTTGATACATTTAGCTGTAACAAAACAGTTGGTTTCATGGCTTAGTTGTGGAGAGCTAATTAAAGTATAAGGCTGCTTAGCTAAACTTGTTTTGTGCTCAAGCAGGCTGAGCCATCTGCTGAAAGGAAGCTGAATCTCGTTTTAGATATTCTGCTTCAGCTGCAGCTTTGTGTGTACCTATGTGAGAGTTGGGTATTAGGGACCTGCATGAGGTCCCTGTCTGACAATTGAGATACAGAATTTGGAAGCTGTGACTTTGTCATGTAAAAACCAGGAAATGTGTTTCATTCTGAGATAGAATTGCATAGGGACATTGGCTTGGTGTGTGGAAAAGCAGAAAAAGTAATGTTTTGGTCCCGATTTTGGTGGGTTTTTTTGGTTGGTTGGTTTTTGTTTTTGTTGTTTTGTTTGTTTGTTTTTATGTCCTCTAAATGATCCCAATCATATCCCACATAAGGGATTTACTAATTTTAAGTAAGTAGCGGTGAAAGTTGTTTTCCTCAGCTGCATGTATTTGTAGAAATTGATGCAATTCATTTTAAAAATGCCTGCTGCTCTACTGTGAATTTTCTTCCTCCTCCTTCTCCAGCCATTATTTCTGGTTTATAACCTATCTCTTTGGCTCCTTCTGCTTACCGTGAATTGATACTCTCTCTGGAAGCTTGTGGAAGCATCACAGAGGATCACAGATGCCAACTACTTCTGCTTACGGCATCCATGAAGAGCAAGGGCAGTAACTTGTGTTTTGCACAAGAGCCAGGAACAGTCTTTGGTTTATTCAGTTGCTCCATAGCTGGGGAAGAAAAGGGAGGGGGAGGGATGTGCAAACTGGTTGCTTTGCCAGGTTGATCTCTGCTGTTTGTTGTTGTTGTTTTTTTTTTTTTCCTGTTTTGATCTGCCTTATTTGTTTCTAAAGTACACAATTTCAGTTCTGCTAGACAGAGTAAAGCTGTACTTGCGTAACACAACCAACTGCAGTGCTGCACTCAGTCTGAAAAAAAAAGTAAAAACAGAATCAGTCAGGAGAGTAGAAGAGAGGTTTATTAAAACAGCTGAATAGAAGTGTTAATTTGGTGATCTTTCCTAGCCTTGAGTAGCCTGGGGAGTGAGCGTGCAGCTGAGTGCCCAGAGGACTAAGCTGTGTATTAGGAGATCTGTGTTCCAGTTCTAGCCGTTCTCATGCCTCAAGCTTCCTCATGTGCAGAATGGATTTAATGATGCTGAGTTCTTGGAGGTCAGTGGTTGAAATATTAAATCCTGTGGCTGTGAAGTTCTGGGTATTAATAATGTACTCTTATTATGAAAGTTTTCCTACAGTTGAGCTTAGGTAAAACTTTGGCTTCGTGCGTCCCAGTAGCAGAGAAAAGCAAGAGCTTGGATTCTTGTAAGGGGTGGATCAAGATAGAATATCGCAGCTTTATTTTCAATGCTAATACATACAAGTTTGGCTGTGTTTGGCCACACCTGCCTTCAGCAAGTCAGACACGTTACTGAAGGTTTTCCATGGCACAAATGGATATTATGTAATGAGTGTGCAAAAATGTCGGGAGTGTTGAACGGGGGCATGAATAAAGAGGGATGGAACTGTTTTTTTCTGCATAATAAGCAACGTGTGAATTGCATATTGGCCTTATTTAGCCTTTCAGTTTTACAACAGCCGAGGACTTTCAATGAAGTTGACCAGCGGAAAGCTATTTAAAAATACCCAGGATTCTTTATTTTAAGTGTGATTCTTCCTTTGTGTTGTGTTGGACAATCCCTCTGCTACAGCAGATTTATGAGGCAGCAGTTGGGACTAATAGGTATAACACAATCACCACAGCTAGGCAGTTTGGGAATCTGAGAAACCTCTCTGAATCAGCCTTTCCTTGTCCTCTTTAGGACCACAGGGTACTTACTTGCCCAGCAGAGGTTGGTTTCTCATTCATGTATTTTTTCCCCTCTAGGCTGGGTTTCTAAAATGCCTCTTAGCCTGAGATAGTTTGGGAAATGTTTTTCAAAGCATGTTAACCTGAAAAAGCTTCTAAACTTTTTTTTAAATACCACTGACTCAGTTTCAGTGAAAGCTCCCTTGGGAAAAACTTCCCTAGTGAAGTTCAAACAATGAATTTACTGATGTTTATTTTGAATTAAAAGAATAAAAAGAAGAAGAAAAAAAAAAGGAGCAAACAAAAAATGTCATTTGTTTAAATTGTGTTTTTCTAACTTCTAGATTAGATGTTCCTTTTCTGGCTCAACGCAGAGCATCTTCCTTTTTCATTGAATTAGAGCTTCTTTTTCTGGTCTCTGTCAAATGACAACTAAGTTGAGTTATTATTTAAGGTGGAATAAAATGTCATTTCAGTTGTTAAGTCTTATTATGCCCTATTACCTCTTTCCATCATAAAACACGTAATAAAAAATTATGCTATGGCTGGCACTTTTATGGAACCTTTAAATGGAACAGGGTGGACTTTCAAGTAGACATCTTTAAATGACTGATATAAAAGATTGCTGCCTTATTTGACATATATTCGGTTCCATGAGCATGAAATTGCTGAGTCTTCAGGTTTTCTCCTGCTGCATTTGTGCAACTGTCAAGCTTTGGGAAAGCACAGAAGTCAGTGACCTGCTCCGGCTGCCATTGACTTTGCCACTTCCAAGAGTGAAGTCAGGACTGGCTTGTGCTCTGCTGGTTCTGTGTGCAGGCTCTGTGCTCTTTTTTGGAAAGTCTGACCGTGGAGATGCTGGGTTTATAATGTTTTGTGGGCCCAATGTGAGTTAAAACAGGGCATCAAGTAGGGAGTCCTCTGCAGTGAAGGAAGAGTCTTCTCCCACCTTAGGAGTGCAGTTAGCTATTATTTATACTGGTATCGTAAGCCCCTCTGTTATTATGAGCTATATATGAAGGTTGTTTCTACAGTCCACAAGTAATTCAGATTCTTTTGTGCCAAATTATATTTTTATTCCCCTTTCTGTGGATCCAAGACCCTCTGTGGCTCCTCACTGCTTTTTTCTTCCAAAATATTTATCCTGTTAGCTGTGAACAGCTGCTCAGTTATGTGTGGGTACCCTCAGAAAGCATTGTAAGTGCTATGGTTTGCACCAGTTTTCTTTTCTTGGTGATAAAATTGGAAATCCTCTGGACTTACAGCCACTAGCCCTGAATGGCAATAATAAACATGTCTTTTCTCTAGCTAATGTGCTTTGCAATCAGGAGTGGTATCGTCTTCAAAGGTTCTTCTGTTACTAAAGAAGTTAAAATGAAATTTGTTACTTTGAAAAAGCTTAACCACACAAAAAGCAAATCCCTCATGCTTTTTTTTTTTCAGATACATCTCTCACTTCAAATAGATACTGAAGCGCTCACTGCTTAGTGTCTTCAGTAAGAATCTGGGAGGCCAGGCATTTACAGACCCCAGTAAATCATCCTGCTTCTGTGACCTGGGGGAAAAGAAAGGTGGAAAAAGCGATTGCCTGGTCTTTCTGCCAGAGACAAGAAATGTTTTCTAAATTTATAAGCAAAATCACTTTTCTGTACTCTCTTCTTTTTTTGGTAGCAACATTTATTTTCTGTACCTAGGTTTCCGTAAAATCTTTTTCCAGACACTGAGTTGGCACCTGGCTGTGGAGCTAATTATGCTTCTTGCATCTTCCACCACAACTGCTTTCAAAATATACTTGTGGATGATGAAATAAGTGCTAATGCCTGTAAAGCTGCCTCTTCTGGGAGTATGTTTCCTACCCTTTTCTACCCCACATCACGTCTGGATCTTCCGCTGTAGCTTTCCAGGCAAATGTCTTCTTCATTCATTCAATCTTTGTGAGCTAATAGACAACCCTTGTGTTTATCTTGTGTCTACAAGTAAAATTATTTTAATGTAGGGGAAATCCATCTGTGACCTAAAGCTGATCTTGAGTTTGCATCCTCATTCATTTCAAGTTGTTGTACCTTTTCTTTGCAAAAACGGCTTCAGAGATGAAGATTGGATTTTGACAGAGTGCCTAGATAAAAGCCTTCTAAAACTAAAACACTGTTGAATCAGCTGATTGATCATAGTAAAAGAAAACTTTCTGCTCATTTTCAGATCAGTATTCAATTTCCAGTGTGTTTAGGAATTTCTTTGATAAAATGTTCTCATCGGAAAACTGCTTTAGTTAAAAATGAAAATTCTTCACAGGCACATGCCTGTTTTGACTGGAAAATGATGAGGTCCAACAGAGAAGTTTTGAGAAGGAGCCTGTGAGAGAGAGATCACAGGCTTGAAATATGGGAGCTGAGATTGAAACCTCTCCTCGGTATCAGGTGGGTCAGTTTGTTTCCCAGTATTGAACAGTTTGTTGTAAAATCTGTCTTTCGCTCTCCTCATTGTCCCCCAAAATATTTAAAACGGACGAGTTTCAGGAATGACTGTGGTATGGTTTTATGATTTGAATTTTGTCTCTTGATGTCAACAGGGAATTTGTGGAGCTGTTTTGTTAGTCCCATTGCTTATGGGCTGGTCTGTGACCAGGGGATCTCGCTTCGTTTCGGGGAAGTAGTCTTTGGAAGGTACAGGGATGGCCTTTGCTGCTCTAGCTGTGGTACTGATTGCCCTTATCGTTTTGATTTTAGATTTAATAGGCTGTAAAGCTTGTTGCAATTTGGTGAGTGATGTCGCTTGGCAACATGTGCAAGTTGGATGTCCTCAGTGACTCCTTTAGGTCTCACCTCTGCCCACCGATGTGTAGCTGAGGGGTGCTTCTCCACACCTCAGCGTAAGGGAGATTTCCTTCTCTTTTCATGAGGCTCCCAGGAGATAATTAGTGGTAAATGGAAGAGTGTGTTTGTTTGATTAAAAAATAGTCTGTTCCATCACCTGTCATAGTCTGAGATTGTGCAGGAGGTTAACAGGATAAAGAAGGCAACATGGTTCACACAGTCTTCAACTGGCTGATGACAAATTGACTCTGTGTTTTCCAGGCTGGTCAGAGTGGCAGCACACCGGGTAGAGGTTGGAACATAGAAGCTTGAATGAATGCTTGTGTGATAGAAGAGATCATGGGAAAGCATGCATCAGTAGTCGCAGTTGTAACTGTCTCACTGATGTGTTTGCAGTGCTTCATAACATAGAGGATTTCTTAGGTTCTCTGTATCTCAGGTAGCTGTAATTGCCAGGAGCGCTTTCAGTCTCTGGCAAGACAAGAAGTGAATTAGCATCAGAGTCAAGGAAGGAATTTATGATTTGTTTCCCCCATCCTGCAAATTCACAGTTATCCATGCATCTCTCTGTGATGGCAGTGCATATATCTGATAAAAATGTTTTTGGAAATTATCCTGAGGGGAAAAAGAATTGTCAAGTGCTGTACCATGAAGAAGTGCCCACTGTGAATCACATTCTGAGTATCTCTAGTGCCTGTACTGCGGAAATCCTGAGCTATTCATTGTTTTGGAGGGAAGTAGTTTTGTTGCAACAAAAAACCACAAGCATCGCAATCAGTCCTTTAAATCTTAAGCTCTATGATCTGTGCCAAATGCCTGTTGGTGTTTTGCTTCTAGGATCAGAGAGCTATTGGAAGTAAGGAAATTTGAAGTCAGTATTTTAGAATTTGGCCCTCTGAATCAGATTCTTGGAGTACAGAAAGTAGACCACTCACATGGAAAAGATACACAACAGTTGTTTCTGTCAACTCCTAAAGATAGTGTGGCAATAGATTTTCTTGTTTCTCGTCAAGGAAATTAAAATTAGAGACTGAATATTCTTGGGAAACCCCAGCTTTCCAAACAAGCTTACACGGAATTTAAGTGGCAAGGGTTGGTTTTCAAACCTGTGCAGGTGTTTTTTGAATCTATTCCTTGTAGTGCATTCAAGTGCCGTATTTTCCACTTTTGTTTTCTACTTGCTAGCAAAGAACGTGGTAAGAACAAGAGAAACGGTAACAAAATAGAGCGAAAGGAGATTGACAGGATAAGTAGAAGGAGGAGGTTGAGGGGAATAGTACAATTATAGTTTGAAAAATTAGTCACGTAACGTGTCACTGTAATTCCCAACTTGCAATTAACAGCACAAATCTCCATCAAAGATTAGTAACACTGGAGAGTGATGTTCAGGATCCTGAACAACTCTTCCAGTATATAGTTTGCAAATTGGTTGACAGATACCTGCCCCTCCTGCACCATGCTCTACCATATTCCAGTGCTTACTGTAACTAGTGCCAGCAAAACCGGAACTGCAGTTAGTAAGCTGGCTATGACTTTGCAGTATGCCTGGTTTATGGATAGCTAGCAGCTATCCCGTCATAATTTCCAGTGTTCTCCTGTGTCCTCTGCCTCTTGTCCATCTCTTGGCATCTAGGAGAATAGGCTGGCCTGCCTTCTCCAAGCTCCCCTATGCTCGTAACATTTGAGCTTGGGGTTCAGACAGGTTTCCACCCGTGTTCCAGTCCACTTGTGCAGTCTGTATCTCACCAGTATGGATACAAGCAGACAGTGGGATGTGACTGGAGCCCTATTCTTGGTCTGTCATTATCTGTTTGTGTTAGTCCATGGCACAAAGATGGTCTTGCATAATTCTGTGCTATTTAGATAACTAGATACCTAGAAGATTAACACCTGAAAGTTTTTTTCATGGTTCTTCTTTGCAAATAAGAGTCTGAGGAAAAATGCAGAGGTAAACCTGAAGCTACGCACTTTGCTGACTTCACTATAGGGACTTTTCTGATACTCACTTTTAGCAGTTGCTCACTCTTGATAGTAGGATAGATGGATGCCAAAGGAAATCCTCAGGTGTTCAGCCTAAGATCCAGCAGTAGCTCCTGGGGTAATTTGGCTGTTAAAAAGTTAAAGGAAAGAATTTCAGGATAGAAGTTCTCTGTGATCTGAGATAGCTATGCCTTCAGCCCTGCAGGCTCTTTGGAGTGCTTTATTCAAACCCTCTGACTTTTAAAGGGATACAGAGCATTATGTCAAATGAGCGTATATGTAGACTTTTGAAGGCTTGGTCCAAGTTTGGCAGTGTTGGACAGCTGCAGTTACTCAGATGCATTTACTGATGTTACGAGTCATCTGATGGAATCACTGCCCTGGAATTCTGCAAGTCCAGACTCAGCTCCCAATATTCCTTCAGACCATCTCTGTCTAAAGGCAGCTATATTAAGCTTTGTGTGCTCTCATTCTTTATTGGTGAAATATAATAGAGAATAGTGGCAAATTCATTTGCGTTTCAGTGTAGAGCTTCTCAGTGAAGGACTGCCACCACAATCTAAAATCTCAGGTACAGATGATGGCTGTTACCAGAATGCAAGTGCAGATCAGCACTATTTCTGAACTCTCCTTCATATATCTGGGTGCCTTTGGGTATGCCTTTCAGCCTTTACATAGCCTTTGTCAATTCTTGTCACACAAAGATTCGGCTCAAATGTACTGTTCCACATTTAAAGGCACGCAAATACGTCCTTGTACCCTTTCTATATCACAAAGAAAGTTGCTGTCCCAGCACTACTGAGGCTGAAAAGCGTTAGTTCACAGAATTACTTTTTAAAATAGAAAGTGAATTTATGCAATCTGATCGACAAAGCTTCTGAATTGTGCTGAATCTCGTGAGCTGTCTAATATTTGCACGTTTTCATTTAGGTTATAAAGGCATCATTCTGGCTTCCAAAATTATTTGGACGCTTCCATTTTGCTGGATGATTGCTGATGCTGATTCTGTGCAATTCAAATGTCTTTGGATAGTTTATGAAGGGCAGAAGAACTTCACATTCAAAATGCAGCTTTAGCGTATATATAAATGTGGAAAACGAACACTTTTGCTAAAGAGGAAAAGTGTTTCTTTGATATCTTCCCATGTCTCATATATTAGCTATATAGAAGAGTTTGTAGATAGTTATTTTATGGTATGTGGAGGATTTTTGTTTTTTGTTTTTATTCCTCTAGAAGTGCTAGAATTCATCAGATGTGGCAGCAGACAGCGGACCCGAGTCCTGCTTCCTCCTCATGCCTTGTTCACTGCCTGGTGTAGGGAAAGCTACCCTTCCATTACTTTTTTGCTCTAATATGGGAGAGATAATAATCCCTACCGTGATAAAATGTGTTTATATAACCTTTGGTATAACTATTGTTTTACTTGAGATCATGGCAACCTGGAGTGTCTAATTAGAAACAGGATGTGAGAGGCACCGTATGGGAAATGAGGGCTTTGGAAGGCTGTGATAATTTGATGGTGTGTTAGTAAGGAACCACAGGTACGCCATCTGGCCAACCAGGTGAGATATTTTAAAACTTTTCTCCTCCTGAGTCTTCTGAAGGATCAGCCCAGAATCTCATCTATCAGAAGCAGGGTATCACCAGTCTACTTCTCCCTGCTAGCTTTGCTGTGTTTCCACACGTGCTATGCAGCCTGCCTGTTCTTTTCTACCATATGAGTTTGAAGAGGGTCTAATTGTGGCAGGAGAGTCTAGGTTATTCTTTTGCTAGAGGACTGGATAACTACAGAGGCTTATCTGGAATCAGAAAGGCATTAAGATAGTTCAGAATTTGCTTCTCTCTGTGCTATAACATGGGAAAGCAGGGGAAGCAGATCTGGGGTTTCTGCCATCAGAACCAATCAAGTCATATGCTTTTAACTGTTAATCATTACTGCCATTACTGCAGTAGTCTGTTTTTTTTTCTGTGGTCAAGGCAATGTCTTTGAACCTCAGAGAGCTATGTAGGAAAAGCATCCTTTCCTGTCTAAATGGTTGTCAAGTGAAATCTGAGGAGAGCTTACTGGCAAATTCCTTCAGTTGATAACATAGCAGATGGGAAATGAGATCTTGATCAGAAAATAAAAATAAAAATAAAGCCTTGTGTTTAGTGAAGGGAAACACTTCCTCCATAGTAGCTGTCTGTAGATACTAGATTTCGTGGTTTAAGTATTTTTTTTAATAGTGAGTCAAAATCTAATAATAGTGCTTCTCCTAGTTACCACATGGACTGGGATGTCATGCATCCTAATTAACAGTCTGTTCAAGATTGGCATCTGATGCTAGCTGATTTGGTTGAAACTCAGCAACTGATATATAAGTTGTAAGTGTTTCCTTCTAATGTGATTTTTCACAATTAACCTGGTGCACTGCAGTGGGATCTCTTAAATCACAGTAAGTCTTGTTCATAGAATCAGCTGCAAGCATCTTAATACAAATAGCACCTCCTGACCCTTCTCTGGGGACCATCTGGAGAAATTTTCAAAGATGGTGCGTCTGGGGGCAAAAATAAGGACTTAGAATAAGTGAGAATAGGGATTCTGAAAGTCATTTCCATTTAGCAGGGACTGTAGAAATACCTATATGTTACAAATTTCAATGCTTTAACCTATGGAAGATAAAATCTGCATGTAGCACAATGAATGATGTCCTTCATTTGTAAGATCTGGATCATTCCATGATTCTATGATAGTATGATTCTGCAACGCTGCTCGAGCAATTGCTAGTTAAGCAATACAGACAGCACCTTCCAAATTCAGTTACTTTTATTTTTGTCAGGAAATAACAATATCTGACGGGAAAGAATTAGCTTTTATGAGAATGCTCTTATCTGGGACTCTGTGTTAGTGAGAATTTCGTCCATGGCTAGAAGTTTCTGTTACGCCAAGCTGGAAAGCCTGACTTTCCTGCTATGGTTTTGTGCAGATTTCCTTAAGCAAAAATGTCTTTCCCCTGCAGTAGCAAAGACTGCAGCAAAGCCAAGGAGGGCTAGGATGGGGATCCAAGTGCTAAATGGCATTATTGCTTCCCCGTGATTTCTCCTAATCCTATAAGCAGCATACCGGTTGCTTAGAATTTTTTCTCCTATTCAATATTTATATGACAAGCATAAAATCCTCCCATTTCCTCATTTAAAGTGAATAACTTCTGCTAGCACATCGTCTTCCTAGAAAGGAGTCAAATGCTCTGTGGTACCAAAGTCCATACAGCAAATCTTCAGAGCCTCAGCTTGCAAGGTGCTGGCAGACTGGCCTTTCTGGTGAAGACAGATTTCCCCTCAGACACAAATCTTGCAGGTCCCTTCTGCTTTTAATTCTTGCCAAATAATTGTCAGCAGATGTTTCTACAGATTCATCTCCAGCCTGAGCACTGCCCTCAGAATAAGTGTAGCAGTTACTGCCTCTGAGAGTCTGCAGAAAGCAAAATGGTTTTGCCGTTATCGAGTACAATGATTTTGCAGTTATCCCTACAGTTGGTATCTGTTGATAATGCTGCTTTTATGCTTGGCAATTTAAAAAACCTGCAGTGTCATGGGATGTTGCTGTGGATCTAAACTAAATTAATTCAGGCTGACACCAAGGTTTGAATGAGCTTTGTTCTTTCCTATGACCAGGGAGCTGTACCATGCCACCTTTTCGTTTGTTTGTTTTAATAAATTGCTACATTGGTTAGTGCAGTTTTGCAAAAGAATAATATATCTTTCAAAGTGATAACAAACTCTTCCCATGAGAGAGTGCTGCCTGGCTTTCTGCTGTTACATCTTTATCACAATTTGTGGTTATTCTTCACCAGTTCTTCCTGTTGTCAAGTTTACACTGAAAGTTGGCTCACAAGATGCTTCCAAACCCTTTAACTGTTTTAGACAAAGCCTCTGCCACATTCCTTGCACGTTCTGTTTCCTTTGATACCATGAGTTCTGTTGTGTGCAAAAGCTCTGTGTCTAAATGGCTTTCCTGAGTATTTACAACCTGTTTGGCCCTGTTACAGAGGGACACAAGAGATGCTAATTTGGAATATTTAAAAATCCACAGTGGTGCTGTCAAGTCATGGAAAAACACTGTGAAACCCAATCTGCCTTTCAGCGTCAGCAGTGCAGATATGTAATGGGATCATGTGGTCCTGTTTTAGTTTATGTAAATAAATATTCACTAACATCATATGCAAAATGTTACTTGATGTTATTATGCCAGTACTGTTTGTGCTTCCATAATTGAAGTTAAAATGAATTTAACATTGGAAGCAGGGCTTCATAAGAGGCATACTTCACAAGAGGGATAGTTCATATTACCCCTAGGATTAACAAATACGTTTAGGAGGTTGAAGTAAATATTCTGAAAATGTTATATGTATCTTGATTAATTTGAATTTAATCAAATTTATAAATCATTTCTGTCTATAATATAAAGTAATGACAGAACAGGGTAAGTTGCTCAGACTTGCCATTTCACTAAATCACTGAAACCTTTTGCAGTTGGTATATTTGGAAAATTTACTCTTTGGTCATCTTTTTTTCCACCATTTTCTATAACTGAAAGCTGCTTTCTCCGTGGGGAATTAAAACGTAACCTTTTTCTGTCGCAGATACTTCAAATCCCCTCCCTCTCCCAAGATGACTTCCACTACTCTTCTGCTCAACAGGACAGACAGACATCTTTTAAAATACACTTTACTGATCTCTTTCAGGAGCTAAATCTAAGCCCTGTCTTGAAGAGACCTTGCATTTAAACTATCTCTGATATGTGCAGTATAGACATATTCATGTTGTACTTCCAATTGAATCATGACTTGTGTTGTGTCACAGTGCAGTCTGAGTAGAAATGAATTTAAAATCTAACAAAAAAGTTGAAAGGCTTCTACATTCACCTTAGGGGTGCACTTACAGCATGTGATGGTTATAGCTTTTAGTAGCTTGAGTAATTCTGCTTTGCAGTTATGTACCTTGATTTTAACTATATCTATTTGAGATGGAAGTTGACCTTTCAGTTGGTTGGGTTTGGGATAGTTGGCAGAAATTTATGATTTTTTTAACATGAGGTGACTGCTACAGACTCTCAACTACAATGCTAGGTTAAGATATGATTAAAAAAATTAAAATCAGATGTTTAGATTATACTGGGGAGGAAGATCTTACATTTCGGGGGAGGTACAGGTTGGATATTAGGAAAAAATTCTGCTCAGAAGGAGTGATGATGCACTGGCACAGGCTGTCCAGGGAGGTGGTGGAGTCACCGTCCCTGGAGGTGTTCAAGAGCCATGTGGATGTGGCACTGAGGGATGTGGTCAGTGGGCATAGAGATGGTAGGTTGGTGGTTGGACTATAGACTAATATGAAGGTCTTTTTCAATCTTAATGATTCTATGATTTCTGGAGACTATTTTGTCCTTATTTTGGATACCTGCTATTTAAAACTTGAATGGTTTTCCTACAGCCCTTCCATTTGTCTTCACTGTCAAACATTTTCAAGGTAACGTGCAACTTTCCTTCTTTCCCCTTCTCTAGCTTTACCTTGAAAAAAGAAAAAAAGATACAGCTCAGATAGACTGTAGTGGTCTTGGATATTTTTCCTGATATTACATTTTATCAGCTAATGTGATAGTTTTATTCCTTTCCATTAATGGTGATCTGGTTCTTTTTTTACTCTTCAAATATATAAATACTTAACACATTGTGTAGAAACTTGAAGACTACCAAAACAAAATCATTGGGATTGTTTAAAGAGAATCTGATGGTTTAAGTGGCACACACAGATATTTCAAGGATGTTTTATTGTAGTGGTAAGCTCATAAAAGTTTTGCAAAGCAGCAATTAAAGAGACTGTGCAGTGATGGCTCATGCATGTTTATTTTACATTTCTTGCATATGTGATTTTGTATCAGATTTCTTATCTACAGCACATCTGCCTTGCTGTGAGAATAAAAAAAAAAATCTAGCAGATGAAACACTTGTTTCATTTGCAAGAAGATGAGAGTAATGTGGTCAGTAAGCCAAAAATTGCCCTGGAGACACAGCATTATTCCTGCAGAGGATTCACAGCTTCTGGATTTCTTCTGCCAGAAACAGCCAGTCTTCCCCATGTGCCACTAGACTGAGAGCTAGGTGCATCTTCAGCAAGTCAGCATCTTTCAGCAAACGCTGCTCACCATTGGCACTAAAGGAGCAGTAGGCTGTTGTCCCTTGGGAGGTGGTGCGAGAGGTGAGCAGGATGCTTGTCAGTTTCACAGAGATCTGTCACTGGCAGATGACTAAGGGTCTGCTCTTGCCTTTGCTTTAGTGAGCATTTAATGAGCAGATTTTGTAGTCTAGAATGTGCTTACAACATACCTGATTTCTCACTGGTGTGACATACTCGTAGGTGTGGGGGACCTGAGGGACAACTAAGTCATAGAATCATAGAATCACCAAGGCTGGAAAAGACCTTGAATATCATCCAGTCCAACCACCCATCTACCTCCAGTATTTTCCCACTAAACCATGTCCTTTAGTACCAAATCTAAACATTTCCTGGACACCTCCAAGGATGGTGATTCCACCACCTCCCTGGGCAGCCTGTGTATAAATAATGTGTGTATACACACACACACACACACACACACATATATATACACATTCAAAAAATCTTTTCATAAATGGTGAGAGCTAACATGGAAGCTTCATGTCATCATTACTTAGTGAAACAATTGCTACCAAATGTATATTTATACAGTTGCCAGGCCCAAGGGAGTGATTTTGGTGCAATAACTGTACAACATATGAGCACTTTAAATAATAATCAGACATAGCGTCAGACTGTTTCTTCAACTTGCAGGCATGTTTGTTGATAATTTTGGGGCCAGTCAATTTAACAGTGTAGTGCAAAGAAGGCCTGCAGTTTCAGAAAAGTATAATGAAAAAACTTTGAATTCTGTTCTTCAAAGGCTTCTTTTGACATTGCACCTAAAAGAACAAGGGGTTTTCTTAAACACCTTGCACTGCATTACCAGAAAAACGTAGATGGGAACCTCAACATTGTAAAAATCCTGTTTAAAATCATTGTACCATTCATTACGTCTGATACTTCTCTTGTGACCATCTTTTTAATTACTGCTTATGATACATGGGCAAAACAGTTCACTTACAGGCAGAACAGAGTATACTTCGCTGTGTCAAAAACCTACTGGAATTAATACGATGAAGTCTTAAACCAGTCATCCCAATTTCTCCCACTCTGCTGGCAGAATGGATTTGTTCCTAGTGTAAGTGCATTTTTGTTTTGTCACAACCCACTGATCCAACAGAACACTGCATATCTGCAGATCCTGAAAAGGTATATTTATGTGTAAGCAGGTATGTCTGTTCCTCTGCTAGCTCTGCCAGTCAACTCACCAAAGCCATGGCAGCTGCTCTGCTTTCTACCATAGGAGGACCAACATTTAGTACTGTTTCTTCCGGTAAGTCTCTTGCTTTCTTTGGCTACACAGCAGCGTTGGCCTGAAAATGGCAAACTGTGGATTCTGCACATTTTCAGGATTGAATTATACTGCATGAAAATCCCTGTGCAACTTAAGTATATGGTGGATCTTAGAACATACAGAAGGGGAAACAACTTCAATTTTCTTACTTTGCTACAGACCCATAGTATGAGTTTAAGCAGTTTTGAAAATCCTCCTTTTTTAAACTTTACCACCATACTAAGATTATTCATTAAAAAAAAAAAAATGGTTTCAGAGAATTACACAACATAATTTTCCCAAGCTTGCTTTTATTAAACTCTAGTTTGACAACGTTGTATTGTGCAGTGCTGTTGTGCTCTGAGGAGTACAACAGGAAGCTGGCGTTGCCATAGCCACAGGTTTTAGGAGCTGACAGTTCCCATACCAACACTGTCATCATCATAAAGAAATCAATATTGTAGCGTCTGTCAAGTGCATTATTTTTTAATATAGTAAAGTTCTTGGAAAAAAAAAATACCTTTCAGATGAGGGATATGTGTGCTTTACTTCAAGTAGAAGAGTATACAGTTGTGACCGTCTTTATAGTCATATACTGTAATATTGATCAAAAGAGTTCACCTGCAGATAGAAGAGTATCTATGTCAAACAAAGTTCAGGGATGAATCTTGGGGTTTGGCTTCTAGAGGTCAATCTTAAAGAAATAATACCCAAACAAGAAATGATAATTCAGAATTCTCTGGGTTGCCACTTTAATAGCAAGTCCCACATCCCTACTCCCCTCTGTCAAACCACAGAGATTGCTCTTCTAATGTTTCAGAAATACAGTAATTTTATGAGTACTGCTTTTTAGTTAATAGAACTAATTTCTCTGAAACCTTACCAAGTCCCCTGCATACATTCAGGAATCCTAATGTCTTTAATTTTAAAAAGTAAAGTGTAGTTACGGAACTTCTATTAAAAAGTCATGTATGAAGTGGGGAGCTACACAGGTAGGAAAATTATTTTTTCCAATAAAGCAAGTGTTTAATCCTCTTGCTGATTTAAATGAGAGGAGGATTCTCGTGAAAGAAGTTGCAATCAGTGATAGTTATTTATTATTGTTTTCTAATAGCACACGTGAACTAATTGGTATTACTTGAATATGTGGAAAGACATAGTCCTTCCACAAAATAAAGAACAGCCTATGCACACAATCCTGAAAAGCCTTTATCAGCAGCTTATTTTGTTTAAGAAATGATAATCTATTCTATGCATAATTATTTTGTATAATTGAACTGCTGACATTCTTTTGTGTTTCCTTTTATTATTGAATAGGACTTTATTCCCTGACAGCTTTGGAAATGTGGATATATGGAATTGTGTTTTTTTTTCTCTCATCTGCCTTCAAATATATTTTATATTTAAGTATACCAGAAGTAGATAGAGAGAATTCCATATCAGAAGCACCTGGAGTTGCTAGTTTCTAAATTAAGTCAGTCTAGGAATAATGAAATTTTTAACACTTCAGAAAAACAGATTTCCTTATCTCTGTTTTACTAAGAGGAGAACAAGTGCTAAGGATCTGTATTAAATAAGGTGTTGAAAACTGTCCACTTACTGCTTAAGAAATTTACTATGTTTTCAACGCTAATAAACAAAATACTTGTTATTTTCCTTCTTTTACTTTAATTACTGACACATTTCAGTTTATAAAACTAAGGGTGTGCCTTACTGCTATCAGCAGTAGATTGCAATTTCTTTAAAGATTAGTTTGTTTCACTCTTTTTTCTGCCATATGCAATTGTTTGTTAAAACAATACCCTCTGCTCTTTATAATAGTCACGGTTACATACTTGTGCACCTTGATTTTCAGCGCGAATGAAGTAAATGAGTACAGTTCACATGCCAAAAGGTTTGAGGTGCAGGAATATGCACAATGACTGTGTGAAGGACACAAGAACTGGGGGTGAATTATCACTGCTTAATAAGGAGTGAGTTAATTGTCACATTTGAGTCTTAAGGCTAGCATTACATTCGTTAATTTGATGCGATCTGGTGGTGGCGGCAGGAGAGAAGGCGCCCCAAGAAGCCATGATGAGATATTCCCACACACGCGCTCTGTGATTTGGTCATTACAAGCAATCTGTGCTGTTTTAGTACTGGCTGACTGAAGCTCTGGCATATCACAGAATCACTGAGATTGGAAGGGATCTCTTGAGATCGTCTTGTCCCCCTGCTCAAGCAGGGTTAGCTGGAGCATATTGTCCCATGGGGTTCCTCTCTGCCCAATTATTCAGACTGTTGAGGTCCCTGGGGTGCACCACCAGTGACTGGCATCCAACTGGGCTTTGTGCCTGCTGATCACAACCCCCTGGGACCAGCTGTTCAACCGGTTTGTAATCCATCTCACTGTGCTCTAACCTGTACTTTGTCAACTTGACTGTGACAGTGTTATTGCAGGCTCTGTCAAGACTTGACCAAAGTCGAGGTAAATAATGGCCACTCCTCTCCTCTAATCCACTAAGCCAGTCAGTTCATTGTAGAAGGCCTTTGGATTTACATATCAGAAATCATGCTTGACTATGCTGACTACTCCTGGTCACATTATTGTCTTCCATGTATTTAGAAATGCTTCTCAGGGGGATATTCTCTGTCACCTTCACGGGGATTGAGGAAAGGTTGACCAGATTGTAGTTCCCTGAGTCTACCTTTTTGCCGTTCTTGAAGACTAGAGTAATATTTGCTGTCTTCCAGTCTGGAGGACTAAGGTTTTGCATACAATTCCAAGGATATGTGTGTTTAAAAAAAATACTTAAAGATTTTCTATGTGATTTTGTTATGAAAAGAATGGAGTAAAATGTTGCTGTAGTCAGAATGAATTGTGCTTGTCCTGAACACAGGTAATTTAATTTTTCTGCCTGTTCCACGAGGACAGCACATATGGCTGTTTCTCCTACAGAAGTGCAATGTCGTATCTTAGGGGTTTTTGAAAATCTGCTTTTGGTATATATTGCTGGAAGTCCTGTTTTGTGTCTGTGATTCCTGAAGTAATGCTGGTACAACCCTTAGAAACAGCAGTGCTGGACTTGTGGAAATCTTCACCACATCCTTATGTTCCAAAAGTAACATTTAACCTCGCTGCTTGGAGTGGTGTATGGAGGAAACCAGGATCTTGATCAGTCACTTAAAATAGTCCAGGTTTGGCAGCACCTATTTCTGCAAAAGAGCATTTATCCTGCCAGGTTGAGAATTCTTACAAACGTGCCTGCCATCCTGTATCTCTCCTGTGTGAGGGCAGATACTTTCTGAATTCCTCATGGCATCTGCCCTTAGCTGCATTCATTGGTTGGACTTCTTGTCTAGGGTTTGCTCTGGAAAATTCGTTGATGCTGAAAGCCTTGCAAAACTGCAGTCACCCTTGTCCTTTGTGGATGTAGTTGGTAATCAGGACATGCTTTCCAGATCTTGCATCCAGGGGCATTGCTTTCTTCTCTGAGAAAAAGTTCTTGGTGTTTTTGTTTTTAAATGTGCCTATGTGGCTTTGATTACAGCTGCTTAGTACAGAGACATTACCATCATGCTTTATTTTTAAAAATGACAACGGCAAAACAGAAATACCCATTTAATGTCATGTCCACCCCAGGAGTTTCAGTCAGTGGAGAGGACAATGGGCTGACAATCAAGGGTCAGCCTCTATTTTTGGTTCTCTGGCTGGCTGCCTGGCTGGCCTTGGGCTAATCGCTTTCACCACCCCGTGCTGCTGCTCCAACTCTCTGTCTTTCTTTTTCATTTAGATGATTAGCTCCTTTAGGCAAGGAACTCCTCTTGTTTGTACAGTTCTCTGGGTTTCATCTGAGGCCTCAGGGTCTCCTGTACTGTAACAATAGCGGTTCACATTGGTTTTAATGCTTGTCTCTGATACAGAGATCTGAGCAGCCTAATCTTCACAAAGGGATGGACTTTCCTGGCCCTCATATTACTAGCATGCAACCGGGAGATATAACTACAAAGCTCTTCCCTTTCTGATGTGTCAGACCCGCCCTGTTTCTAGTGCTTGTATCAGGACTCATATGGCTACTGTTTCTACTCTGTGACATTGATGCCACACGCACAGGAGTATGTGACATAACTTGTGCCAGGTTTCAGGGTACCTCTGGCCCTAGCCAGTCTGTCTGCATTGCCATTTGGAGACTGGAATAGCAAAAGAACTTGTATTTTGTTGGAGACCGAGATCTGCATGAGATAAGAGAGATAATATACAGTGTTGTCCTTACTGTGTGTTGGTTGGAGCTATGTACTGGGTTTGCATGCCAAAGCAAACCAGGGTGCACACCATTAACCAGCTGCTGGAAAGGTAAGTGGCATGTAAGTGCTATGAGTTAATGATTTTTCTATTTCTGACTTGTTAGAGGTCTCTGCAGTGAGCCCTGAGGGAATGCTCTTTGTTTTGAAAGTCTTTCAGCAATTGCATTTGCCTTTTTGACACAGTTCTCACCAGAGCAGGCACTGATAGATAGTGCTCTGCCATTTGGACTGACATCCATGCCTCCCTCTCCCATCAAATATAAACCCCTTCCCCTTTCCCATCCAGAAGCATCACAGCTGGACTCTCAGTCTAGCATATGTTCCTGGCTGTTCCTTCCTGGTAAGTCATCAACGCTTTGTGTTTAGTGACAACAACTTGATGTTGTTAAGGGAATTCTTTGCATGCTGTGCGAGGTTGCTGGCAGTAACGATTATATTATGGATCTTGTTGTGATTTCTCTTAAAGTTTCAGTTTCCTCAGTGGTAGAAATCTGAGGTCTCCCTTTTCTGAAAAACATCTGAATCTTAAAGGCTAGTGTATTGAAACAATAAATAAAAACAGCTCAGTTTGCCCTGTTTCTTAAACTTTGAGTTTTTTGAGGGGCGGGGATTGACAGTGCTAATTACATAATGTAGGAAAGAAATGATAAACTGCTGCCACCCACTGTCCATGCCATTTCAGTGATGGGGAACACCCACCTGCCACAGTGGAGGATACTCTCATGCTGGGTCCCTACTTTGTTCCTTGGCTGGCAACAGTGCGTGCTGCTCCCAGAGAGGCTGGGACATGTTCTTCTTCCAAAGCTTGATAGGAGTGTAATGATTTCACCGAATCCCTATACAGGATGGGCAAGTATTATAATAGAATGTGTCACATGGGGCTGGAGGGAAGATGCAGAAGGGGAAGCCAAAAGAACAACTCTTCTGCACGAAGCCTCGGGCTCAGCAGGGCTCTTGTACTCCAGTTATGTGATGTCTGGAAGAGTCTTGCATGAATCTGATATTTTTAGTAGATGAACTGTGAAGATTTGTTGGCTGTTTATCCATGCAAAATAGTTTTACATCTTTACGTCACTTCAGTTACCATCCAGCTGTAAACAGAGCTGTCCTAAGCAACTGTGAGGGTTAACTTCTTGGTTGGTTGTTCAGCATCAGAGGAGAGAAAGTACAGTGGGAAAATGGCACCTGTAAATTCAAACAAGAAAAAAAGTGGCAAATGAGCCTTAGGGAGGGGTGGCAGAGCAAGATTGACTTTACAGCTAGATTTCAGGCCAAGGCTGTTATCTCATAATATTGCTGTTTGTCTCAAAATATGCATCACGTTACAAGAGCTACAGCAAAGAGGTGTTGATGTTGCTATTGGAAACTTAATATTTTGCATTTCCTAACCGTGGTTGTTTTAGCTAGCTGTCTGCATTAGCTCTCACACAGTATCTCAGAACCTTGGAATCTTTTGTGTGTCTATCCTCAGAAGACCCCTGTGAAAGAGGGACATGCAGCGTGCCTGAGCGGTAGAGAGAAGCAGCTTCTCGAGCATTTTCTTTCCTTGCTTTCCCTCACACCCCCTCCTTCGCTTACACTAGCACTTGAGAAATTCTCTTGTTATTCTACTGCAGGCTGTTCCACCGCGAGTGAGCTGCGTTTGCTGGGGAGAGGAGCGCTGCTGAGAGGAGCTGCATGCACTGCGCCTTCTCTTCAGCAGAATCCGCCCATCCACCTGCATCAGGAGAGTTTAGTGGCCAGGACTGGTAATGAGGGGATTTTTGTCCCCCCTCTCTCTGCCTTCCATGTGAAAACCTTGCAGTTCTTCACTTAATGATGAAGAACACGCATGTTGTGAATAATATTAGCACGAAGCGGGAAATATACTTTAGGGGTGATTATCCTGAAAGGAATATAAAACAGAGCAGGAACGGAACAAGGTAACTACTCCAGGTAAATCTGCTTATTACTTTATTTCTTATCATTTGTTCTAATGATACCCTTATCTTTGTCTTGCATGATATTAAAATGAGATGACTTGATTCCTTGTGTTGTGCATCACTGTCCTTGCAATGCAGCTCTTTCAGCTCATAGCATTAGTGTATGATTTAATCACAGGACTGGGAGTATCTTTCAGTTTTGGAGGCTGAGATGCTGAGAGCATCACAACAATTTTAAGTTTCAGTTTTTTGAAGCCGACACATTTATCTCTGCACAGTATTGATGTGGATTAGCTAGGGGGAGCTTTGTTTTCCCTAAGCATGTTTTGATTTATCATTACACTTGTAATGATTTTAAAAGATATTTTGAAATAGCTTTATCCCAACATGCAGAATTTAAAAAAAAAAATTTGGCAGCTGAGAAGCATACATGAACAAAATCATTTTACTTTTTAAATCCGTGAGCAAACACAAATGTATACTGAATGTTTACTGGCAGTGCTGAAATCCCAAGCGGTGCACTGTGATGTGGCCACACAGGGGAGTGAACGCAACCACAGCAGTGGCTTTCTTGGCCAGATCAAGAGTTCCCTAATGCAAAGAGAATTGTTGATGGATGTAACAGTCTGCTTTGATGATCCATGGTATTCTTTGCAACTGAGATAGGACATGCTTCCTCCAGAATTACATATATTTTTTTGTCTTGACAGTGTTTTGACAGAGATTCTGGAGTGCTCCTGGAGATGTTCTTTCTTAATGCCTTTTAAATGTATTCCAGGAAAGCAGCATTAACACTAAACACCATTTTCTGCCGCTGCAGTCATAACATGGGGTTTACAGGCGTCAACGTGAAGTCTTCCCAGATGCATCACAGCATCTGTGTTGTGACGATGGAGCAATGATATGTTATCCCACTAGTGTAGAAGGAATCACAACTTCTAAAGTGAGCTAAAGCATCATTATGCTGCATATACGTAGGCATAGGTACTGGGAGGATAATTCTCCCTTCTGTGTTTTGCCTTGGCAGCCACAGCAGCTTCAGAATCCTGAGTATTTATTTTTGCTGTAGAATGGATAGGAATAAAGACAGTTAGGCATGCTCATATTATCATCTATTTTAGGTCACTATGAAACATATTCCTGCTCGCCTGTAATAAGCAGCTTCATAGTAGTCCCAATTTTGAAGGGCTTAATCTACTTCTTACAAGTATAATCAATTAAAACAAATACATTCCTGTTACAGACTGTGCCTTGAGTCTGTTGGTGCTGAGCTGTTTCTATGTCTGCTCTCTCTCCTATGGAGATGATCTGCCCATGCTCACCAGCTTTTCTTTGAGCAGCTCATAGAAGACAGGGCAGGGCTATATGAATAGCCGGTCATTGTTTGCAGTTCTGGAGGCAGCCAGCAGCTCCAGATGTCAGCAGAAAAAGTTACAAAGTTACAAAGCTACAAAGATCTCTTGGTATTAAAGAACATCTATCCTTGGGATCCCAACTGTTTTAATAATAAAATTTGTTGGAGTTGCTTTCTGACCCAAGTTCTTCTACTTCTGCCAGGAGACTAGTGTGAGGGTCTATGTTACACACAGAGGGCAATCCAGCAGGGTGGGATGATTGCTCATCTGTCCATATGAGGGTTAGGCTGCTCAGGGGAGCTGCAGAAAAGGTATGGGGGGGTGAAGTGACACTTAGCATGCTCTGCCTCTGTGACTCGCACAGTACCTGCCTGGGTTTTCAGTCTATCAAATAAGAAACTAACCATTAGGATGTAGCAGCAGGTAGGACTAAAGTGTTGCCTGTGTTGCGCTTCTACCAACATCGCTGCAGAAGCAGGGTAGCAGGAGCACTGGATTTCAGGTGCTGGGATTACTTGCACTGACATGCTCTCTGATGTCTGAACTGTCGGGTTCAGTGCAATGTTCAGTGCAAGAAAAGACAAAAAGGGAGGCATGGTGGTATGGGGAGGAGGCTGCTAGGCAAGGATGAAGCAGCATAATATGGAAAACCGAGGGGTCAGATTGTGTTGCTGATAAGCTACAAGCAGTCACCCTGGAAATACTTGGGAGCTGTCTGCAGTGGGGGGTGTGGACAGGTGTCTTTGGGGCACAGGCCTGCTCCATGCTCCTTTCCACACACTCATCTCTTACCTTAGCATCTGTGTGGCTATGCAGTCACTTCCAGGAGCCTCTGCTTTGCATTTGGTCTTGTGCAAAGCATGAGGCCCTATGGCCAGGAGCCAGCTCAGTCAGCTTCATTTTGCCACATTGTTCCTCGCTGTCTTCTGAGAAGCATTCGGCCTTGCCTATTGTATAAAGCTCTCCTTGCTGAGCGTTTACTCCTGGGGTACTTTAAGATCTCTGCAGGTTTCTGGGTACAATTTCAGGTTTATTTCTAAGGAAGTCTAGGGAGAAGAGGGACAGACTACACAGCTTTCAATTGCAAGTGCCGACATTTCCACACTGAAATGGATCTGGTTTTCTGGCCCTGGTCCTGCCCTACCTGTAACAGCAGGAGGTGGAAGGCTGCAAGGTAGGTAACCTGTTGCTCCCATAAATTACTCATTATAATTAGTTTTCCTTTAGCAATTTCTGTTCTCCAGTTAATATAATATTATCAAGGGATTAATTAAATTAATTATTTTAAAATAAATAATAATGATGGTTTTGTGGCGTAAGCATTGTTAGGATAAATTTGTTTGAAACCAAAGAAAAAAGAGCTGTTGGGAAATCTTAAAACTGACACAAAGTTACCCCATTTTATAATCATACTCATATTTAAAAGACATAATCTTTGAGTACTAGTAAAACAGAAAATGATAGAGTTGCTTTTTTTTAAGATATTGAATTGGAAGTAATGTTTGAAGACGTTTCTACTCTCCGGAAAGAAATACCAAAAATATTTCATGTTTTCCTTATACTCTCACATTCAGTAAAGCATTGAACAACCAAAAATCTCCCGAGGTAAAATCATAGAAAACCATGCTGTCATGTTTGCCTTTGTAAAGTGGTGGATTATAGTCAAGGACAAACTTTTCTGATGCATTTTGATGCATTTTCTATTCTGAAGTTCCAGTATGTTTCTAACTGATAGAATAGTCTTTTCATTATAGGAGGTTGAACTCGATGATCTCTAGAAGTCCTTTCTAACCACTACAATTCCATGATTCTGTGATACACATACAAGGTTTTAAAAAAAGGATTTTTTAATATGTTAGATGATTCCCATTGACCATCAATACAACCATCAGGGTATTTCGTCTGTGTTCATACAGCAAAATACAATTCATGCCTACTTGCACCTCTTTGTATTTATATATGAGGGAAAGACATAGAAAACCAGTCATTGTGATGAAGTGTAGAATAGGTCATCCAGCTGGCTAGATACAAAGTCTTATTTCATGCATTATAGCCATTTCCCAGTAGCTGATGAGATGAAAACTTGATAATTAATTTCATTTGTAAGAGCTGGATAATAAATTTGAAGAAATGGAGAATAAGCACTTTCCCAGCAATCACTGAAGAATGATGCTAGGAATACAATTAGCTTTGATGCATTGCTCCAGTTAAGTTCACAAATGGTACAGAACAGGAAGATTTCTTCTACGTGGAGATTAGGTGAGATATAACTCACTGATTAGTCACAAACCTATGTTGATAGTGCCTTTACGTAATGCAATAGACAGTTTCACAAAGCAGGAAGAGCTGGTCATAAATGAGCAGTCAAAAGCATGTGTCATTTTACGAGTTCCTGTTAGAATGAGGTTAATGACAGCCTGAAATGTGCCACTGTAGGTGATGTTCCCATTTATAGCATTATGCTTACACCATTAGTTCATGGCAAAACTTCCACCTATTCCAGAAGTGCAGATGTTTACATTTGCACCATAAAGTTCTTGTTGAGGGCTGTATTCCAGCTACAACATGTGGCTAGGTAGATGAAAAGGTATATACATACAAGAATGACATGAAAATAGATTCTCATTCGGCAGTCTCAGTGTCCCTGCTGGCATTTCCTTCATTTTGGCAGAATAAATAGGCTGAATATTTTTAGGCACTGTTTCTAGTCACTCCAGTCCCTCTAAAAAGCTTTTCTTTGGTGAGTAGGGGGATTTTGATTTTGTTTTTGTTTGGATTTTTCAAGAAAGATTAGGGATGAGCAGAAAATAGCAATGAGCTGCTAATTTCCTTTCAACAATGAAGAAGTGAATTATGTAAGAATTAATGATTTCTCTCACAAGCATAGCTCAGAAGTATTTGTTGCTGTACAAGGCAACAACTACCATGTAATTGCATGGCCTCAGTGTCCAATATACTAAGAAAAGTAATGATCAATTACAGCAAAAATGTGAAATCCTTTCAATCTCCAAGACAAAGTAAAAAACATCTGGTCAAAATATCATAGTAATTATCATCAGTCCTGATTTTTTTCAATATTCTCTGACCATGAATTTTATGTAAAATTTAGCAGTTCAAAAACTAAATCTCTGTCTATCTAATTATAACAATTTGATGACACTTGAGTTGAGATTTTGAATTAAAGAACTCAGCTAGATTAAAATCACAGTTAAAGTAAAACATAGGAAGTATTAGGAGGCAACTTGATAGAGCTCGTATCAGGCTCTTAAATGGGATATGTAATTTTGCAACATTAAACCTCGTCTGGATCCACATAACTCCGTAAGTCCTGGTGTTGTGTTTGTAAAAGCGGGTCGTAGTACTTCCCTACTGCTGCATTGCAGGTTGTGCTTCCTTGTTCAGAATTAGGGATAATACTGGCTTTTCATGTCTGATGCTACCTACAAGTAATTTAGGTTACTTTGCTGACACTGGTTTCATTAAACTCCATTAACTGACCCTAACTTGTTCCCGCTGAACTTCTGATTGGTAGTATCAAGAGTGGCAAATACTATTGCTTCATCCTACTTTAAATGCAACCTATGCTGTCCTGTTCCTTCCCACCACCTCTGGCTTATCAACACAGCAAATTAAATTTTTATAAATTGTTTTTAACGAGAACAAAATATGTTAACTGTGTTTTGTCAGATTTATCCATTTAATTATAAGAGCTACGTAAATCTAATTACAATTATTGAATACTCCAACCACTTCTTTGGCCTGTAAAGTATTAAACACTCTAATGGTAAATTCTTACTTTCTCGGAGAAGAAAAAAATAACTGAAGTTTGTCTTTAAAAAAAAAATTGTGTAGAACTTATCTAAATGAAAAATTTCCCTTTGAGACATGTGCAGCTGAAATTATTGCAGTGCTCAGGTTTGGTCAATGCGCCAACTCTGCACGAAAGGAAGGAAAAAAAAAAGCCATACAAAAACTTTGGGCTTTTTTTTGTGTTTTTTTTTTTTTTTTTTTTTTTTGTATTTTTCCTTGTGTTTTTCTAAAGCCAATTAAATTCTGCAGTTGCCCTGGGCAACTCAGCTCTTATAAAAGTTTTGGTGGATCTTCTTACCTGTGCAGCTGTTCTTCTGAATTTGTGACTGTGGCTCATGCTTTTTGGGAAAAAAATAATAAGAAATTCCACCTGCTAATTGTGGATTGCATTAAAAGCCTGCTGTCTTGTTAGCCCTAAATACCAGATGAGAATTAAGAAAATATAATAATTTCTAGGAAAAAAAGTGTACTTTTCTATGTTTTTTTTTTTGTTGTTATTCTTGTTGATACTGTTATTTTTAATGCCTGTAGGAATTTCATCTTAGAGTATAAGCTCATCTGCTGACAAAGATGAGCATGTGTGATCTGATGAATTACTCTGAATTCAGAGGCTCTCAGATGTGGCTTGTGGATAAAAAATCTTTTTTCGTAAGCTTGAGTAGAACCAGTATCCCAGTGTTGATAAGGTTATTAGATGTGTTGGCATTCTGTGACTACGTGTGGTATAATGTCAGAGGGTAGATAGCTCAAGAGAGAGAAATCTGGGGATTGGGTTTGGGGCTTTTTGGTAATTCTTTGCTAGAGGAAGTTATTTCAAAAAATGTTTTTCCAACAGCTTCCATTTTTGCTGGATGCTTACAGAGGCTGGTGAATTCAGGTAATTCAAGGAAGGATGAGTTTGTGAATTTCCAAAGTGACTTCTGTTCTGCAGGACAATTGATGAACACATTGGCTTTCTGGTGAGTGTAGGTTAACATCCTTTAGAAGTGCCTCCAAATAAATTCTTCTAAAGAGATATAGAAGTAATTAAAAATGAGGAATGAGGGAAACTGAAGTGAAGCAAGTGGAGCTTAAAGCTGGTCCTGCACTTTAGTATCAGGAGCGTTGCTTCAAAAGCACTCCAGTTGCATCAAGTGCCCCTTGAACAGATCCATGTGGTACTTTGCTGTCTTGATACAAGCTGTTTGGGCTGTTGAGAAGAAATCTTGACTTGTTGTATAGCACTTGTTCTGTTGGTGAATTAAGATACCTGTCCATAACTGCAGAACAGATCCAGTGCGGGAAACCTGTAACAAGTTGATCAAATTTAAAATGTGTGTGGGATCTGACAAGGTATTTCCATCTACTTTCCTGCCCAGTCTGCAGGAGTTGGCATTCTCCAAATCTGCAGTGTTACAGTTGCTCAGTAACTTGGCCAGGCTGTAAGCATTACAGAAGCATCAGCTCCGAAGCCACATCACAAAAAGAAGATTTAAACAGAAGTGGGAATGAACACTGATTCTGTTTCAGATATTAAGTATGGTTTCTGTATCTTAGTATTTTCTAACTCTGATGTAATTAATGTAATTAATGCCCTACCATGAGTCAGAAGGCCAACCACCTCAAGGGTGTGTATAGTTCTGGGGAATCCTCTTGTATCCCTCTAGGGGAAACCTGCATCCTCTGTTCCCATTTGTTCTCTGAAGTGCCTATATACCAGTTCATGCAGCATGGGGAATAAACAGGAAGAATTAGAGATCTGTGTGCAGAAATGAAGTGGGTGTCCTGATAATGGAGGGCACTGAAGAAGTAGAGGTACTGAACACCTTCTTTATTTCAGTCCTTACTGCTAAGATTGCTCCTTGGGAATCCCAGACAATGGAGATAAGAGAGAAGAGAGGCTGTGGAAAGGAAGTTTGATCAAGGGGGATCTGGTCAGAGATCATCTAGGCAAACTGGATGCATACGAATCCACAGGCCCTGATGGGATGCCCCTACGAGTGCTGAGGAAACAGGCAGAAGTGATTGCCAAGCTGCTCTCTTATCATCTTTGAAAGGTCATGGAGAATAGGAGAGTTGCATGAGGACTGAAGGAAAGCCAGTGTCACTCCAGTCTTCAAAAAAGGCAAGGAGGAGCTGGAAATTACAGGCCAGTCATCCTCACCTCCATCCCTGAGAAGGTGATGGAGTAGCTTATTTTGGATATCATCTATAAGCAAGTAGAAGAAAATAACGTAATCAGGAGTAATCAATGTATATTCACCAAGGTGAAGTCTAGTAGTCTTCTGTGATGTCATGACCAGCTAGGAAGATGAGGGGAGAGCAGTGGATGTTGTGTACCTGTACTTCAGTAAGGTTTTTAACACTGTCTCACATAACAACTTCATGTGAAAGATTAGAAAGTATGGGATGGATGGGTGGACAGTGTAGTGGATTGAGAACTGAATGACTTGCAGAGCTCAGAGGGTTTGTATTCAGTGGCTCAGAGACTTGTTGGGGGTCGGATAAGTAATGAGTCTAGCCTTGTTCAACATCTTCATCAATGGCCTGGATTAAGGAATAGAATGCACCCTCAGCAAATTTGCTGAGAGTGGTATAAAAAAAAGGGTAAAATTGAGAGGAGTAGCTGACACACCAAAAGTCTGTGCTGCTGTTTGACAAGACCAGGATATGCTGGGGAGTTGGTCAGGAGGGACCTAGTGAGGTCCAGCAAGGGCAAGTGTACGTTCCTGCACCTGGGAAAAAATAGCTGCATACATCAGTACAGGTTAGGGACAGACCTGCTGGAAAGGAGCTATTTATAATAACCTGGGTGTCCTGGTGAACAACAGTTTCGCGTAATGCCCTTAGAGCCAAGAAGGCCAGTGGTGTCCTGGGGTGCGTTAAAAAGAGTGTGGCCAGCAGGTCGAAGGAGGTTCACTTCACCCAAGGGAGGTTCACTTCTCCCTTAATTCTGCCCTGGTGAGATCACATCTGGAGTACTGTGTCCAGTTCTGGGCTCCATAGTTCAAGAAAGATGGAACTTCTAGAGAGAGTCCAGTGGGGAGCCTCAAAGATGCTGAGGGACTCAGAGCATCTGTCTTGTAAGGAAAGGCTGGGAGAACTGGGGGTGGAAGAGGCTGAGGATCGTATACATGCTTATAAATATCTGATGGAGAAGAGCCAGTGGATGGGGCCAGGCTCTTTTCAGCAGTGACACCGACTTTGAGTGCCTTTCTGTGTCAGAAGTCTGCATGCTTCTTTTTTAATTATTCTTGTTGGAAAGTTCACTGTCATTGATTTAAAGCTGTGAGATGACTATGAAAGGGTCTCAGGATGAATGGATACCCACGTGGGTTTCTTGTGTGTTTTGAATAATGTCTTACAACCCAGTGCCCAACCCAAATACAGCCATTGTGATGATATTGATCATCATAGCAGTTATATTTGGGAGACGTTCTAAAATGAACGTCTTGTCCTCATTCTTGTAGAGGAGAGCGTTGATCATTAATGTACTCAGCAGCTCTCATCAGAAAGACCAAATTATTTAATTGCTCTGTGATCCTTAAGGACAAAATAGAATAAGTTGTATAAACATGATGGTGTGGTGGTGATGGTTGGCGGAGCGGGAGAAAGCCACACTGTGCGCATGGATCACCAGCTCTGTTTGGAGTAAAACTGAGACTTTGTAGAATAATCTTTTCTACTTTTATTTTTAATTAAAGAGGCTGCTAGTGTCGCCGACGGCGCAGCCTCTTGCAGGGCTGGTCTGGGTCACCGTCACTGTCAGCCCTTCTCTTAGGGGGCCGCTGGACCCACCCAGGGGAGCAGCCAGGAGCAGAGGAGCTGCTGCCCTGAGCAGAGGGACCTGCTGCTGTGCCCTGCTCCATCTCCTCATGGGGCTCCTCCGGTTCCCTCAGGATGTGCACAGCGGGGCAGTGACTGGGGTAGCCACGAAGGACAGCCTCTGGTGTGCTGGGCAGGTCCTGCATGTTGGGACTTGAAGGCAGTGAGGTGAGGGTCACTCATGGGGAGGCTGCGGGGCTAGGAGCGGCCACAGGGCTGTCCTGCTGCTCCCTGGACACGTCGGCACCCTGGAGGCCCAGCTGCCTATGGGCCTCCTCACAACACTGGCGCACAAAAGTGTCGATGAGTCCCTGGACGAGTGTCTCTGCTCTGTCCTCCAGGACAGGCCACACCTCCTGGACCAGGGCCTCGCTGTCCAGCCCATCGTTGCACAGAGCATTCAGGATGATGCTCTCAGTTGACAGTGCCGGCCACCACTGTGCCCCAAAGATGAATCTCAGTTCTTGCAGAAGCCAAGGCAGCACAGGGTCCAGGATCTACTGGTGCTGCCTGAACAGAGCTGCCCAGACCTCAGGCAGGAGACCTCCCACTGAAGGCTCATCCTCTGCCTCCTCAGCCTCCTCTTTGTCTGCCTCATCAGCTTGCAGCTGCTCTGCCTCCTCGGCCTGCTGCTCCTCTGCCTCTTCTCCCCACTGCTCCTCTGCCTCTTCTCCCCACTGCTCCTCTGCCTCTTCTGCCCACTGCTGCTCTGCGTCCTGAGCATCCTGCTCTTCCACCTCTTCACCCTCCTGCTCCGCTGGCAATGGCAGAAAGGGCAGAGGGGATGGTAAAGGGGACGGTGAAGGAGATGGCAAAGGGGACAGTGAAGGAGACGGCGAAGAGCTGTGGGGGCCATAGCCAGGACCAATGCCTGCCTGGAAGCAGGCAGGTACAGGCTGTGCTGGGGGCCTGATCATGAAATCCAGGTCATCATCGTTGTCCCACTCAGCAACCTTGATGACAGACATGACCGTCCTGCAGAGCGGGCAGCTGTTGTTCTGCTTGGCCCACCGCAGGATGCAGCCCAGGCAGAACTCGTGGCAGCAAGGCACCGCGTAGGCCACATCCTTTCGCCCATCACGGCAGATGGGACACATCCATGCCTGCTCTGCTGCCATGATGTTCACGCTGTGGCCTGCTGGGAACTGAAGGTGAGGATCTGCTCCCCACTCACCAGCACCACAGTGATGAAAGTTGCGCACTGCAAGAAGGGAGAGAGGCCACAGTCAGTCGCTGTCCCAGGGTCAGGCAGAAGAAATACCCCCGTCCCTCAGCAGGAACCCCTCCTGGTCCCATGCCTGGGCCGCCCCACACCCCCACAGGGTCAGGCTGCGGCCCTGGCAGCTCCCCACATCCCAGCGCTCACCCCATTGCCACCGTGGGGGACGTGTCCCCGCCCAGCTCACCTCTGCTGCTACACGTGCGCCTCGTAGGACCCCAGCTGCCTGATCCAGGCAGGCCAGGGAAATGCAGGTGATGGCTGTAGGGATGGGCACTGAGAGCTGCTGCCCACAGTCCCCAAAGCACAACCCAACACCCAAGCCAAACGCTCATTCCACCTCCAAGCCTCGCACACACGCTCAGCAGGAGTCCAGGCACAAACAAACTGGACCAGGCTCTGCCAGCGCCCAAAGGTACTCAGCGAGGGTGGTGTGGTCACAGTCCTTTGCTTGATGATGTCACCACCTGTTGCTCTGTGACGTCCCCACTGTCCATCTGCCCACGCGTCTTTCTCACCAGCAGCCCCTTGCATTCATGTGTCTTAAGATGTGGCTGAGGTCCCCTCAGTGCCACTTACAGCCACTTCCACTCCCTCCCCTCGCCTTTTGTCACTGTGGTTATATTTGGGTGTGCTTCTAAAGTCTACATCTTTTCCTTGTTCTTGTAGAGGAATGCGTTGGTCATTAATGTATTCAGCATCTCTCCTCAGAAAAACCAAACTATTTCAGTGCTCTGTGATCCCCAAGGACAAAATAAATTAAGTTGTATAAACATGATGGTCTGGTGGTGATGGTTGGTGGAGGGAGAGAAAGCAGCACTGTGCATCTGACAACCATTTGCACTCCCTCCCCGTCTGCTTTTGTCTTCTCCTGGGTACAGCTGCTTCCCGGCAGGCTCCAAGCCCTGGGCTGTATATTCCCAGAGGCCTGTCAGGTGCCCTTGTACCTCCCTCTCTCATGTCCAAAGCCATTTCCAAATTTCAAAGAACACTAGCCATTTCTTCCCCCTTTTTGTTGTTGTTGTGTGTGTTTTGTTATTTTTTTTTTTTGCATGTTAGACATATTTTCAAGATCCACAGCTTCTAAAATTTGCTTCTTTTCCTTGTTCTTGTGGAGAAGAGTGTTCGTCCTTAATGTATTTAGCACCTCTCCTTAGCAAGCTCATGCCATTCATAGGGCTGTGGTCGGTGGCAGAGTCCATTTGGAGGCCTATAGCTAGCGGTGTTCCCCAGGGATGTTCTCTGGGTCCAGTCTTGTTGTACATCTTTGTCAGTGACCTGGATGAAGGGGTGGAATGCACCCTCAGCAAGTCTGCTGATGATATAAAGCTGGAAGGAGTGGCTGTCACACCAGCAGGCTGTGCTGCCATTCATCGATGCCTGGGGAGGAATAACCACATACATCAGTACAGGTTAGGGGCTGACCTTCTCTGCAGAGAAGGACCAAGGTGACCTGGAGGACAACAGGTTGGCCATGAGCCAGCAGTGTGCCCTTGTTGCCAAGAAGGCCAATGGCATTCTGGGGTTTGTTAACAAGTGCATGGCTGGCAGGTCAAGATCGTCCCCCTCTACATGAGGCTGCAACTGGAATACTGCATCCAGTTCTGGACTCTTCTGAAAGACAGGGAACTTCAAGAGAGAGTCCAGTGGAGAGCCTCAAAGATGCTGAGGAGCTCGGAGGCATCTCTCTTGTAAGGAAAGGCTGGGAGACCTGGGGCTGTTTAGCCTCAGTAAGACTGGGGGTGTCTTATCAGTGCTTATATATATGGGTGTGAGTCATGTGGATGCGGCCAATCTCTTTTCATCGGTGCCCAGCAACAGAACCAAGGGAAATGGGCTCAAACTGGAACGCAGGATGTTCCATATGGACAGGAGGAAAAGCTTATTTATTTTGAGGGTGACAGAGCACTGGAACAGGCTGCCCAGAAATGTTGTGGAGTCTCATTCTCTGTAGACATTCAAAACCTACCTGAACTCTTTCCTGTATAACAGGCTGTAGGGAACCTGCTTTAGCAGAGGGTTGGACTCAGTGATCTCTGTGCATCTATGATTTTGTGATCCTTTGAAGAGGAAGGAAGTATTCCTGTGTTGTTGTTTTAATTAACTATAGTTAAAGGAGCATGCAGGGTCTGAGATCCCCATCTGCAGAGTCAGTCTACAAGCCTGGGAGTGTTTCTTGGAAGGGAGGAGAGTTGTTGTTTTTAGCATCATGTCAGAGATGGACACCAAGATTTACACTTTATAAGCAAATATGATTCTTCCATTATGTCAGATAAAGTTGTTCTTAAATTTCTTACAATATTTTTTCAAATGAGCTAGGCATATTTTTTGCTTTTTTAGTATCATTCAAGCTGCTGCTGTGGGTTTTTTTCACTAGTCCATTGCATGTTAGGTTTAATTTCTCTATTCTAGATTACATAGAGGAGATAAAATTTCATTATACTTCTCCATAGTCTCTATTACCTATGTTAGAGGAGCTGTTCAGGTAGACAAAATGGAGTTAAGTAAATTTTCAGCATTGACACAAGGTATAATGCTTTTGTGAAGTGCCAAGAGATCCTTAAGAGCTAGAAGTAGTGATTAACTTTATCCATAATGTTGTCTTTTGGGGAAAAGGTTAAGGCATTCATTTAGTATTGTTTCGTACTAGAAAGTACTAAATCTACTGTTATTTTTCCAGTGTAACACAGAGTTCAGGGGAAATCTGACATTGAAAGCATAATTCTTCCTGCAGTTGCCCCTCAAGGAGTTCACATAAACTAAGCCAGGATAACAGGACACTGAAAACCTTCTTTTCCTTCCTGACTTCTTGAAATACAGTCAAGATAAGTGAAAGTAGTACCAGCCATCTCTGAAGAGGTTTCCATCCAGTGACATAGTAGACACCATGAGTTTTGTGTATGTGAGGGAAGGAGCAGCTGCTGCGTCATAGGCCTGGTTCTGTTCCATGTTGGAAGGTGGTGAGATTGCCTGTTTGATCAAACGGTCTTTTAATCTGAATTATTTTCCATTTGTTCCGTATCTCTTGTTAGTCAGTGTGTTTATTACTTGATTCTAAATGCTTTTGAAAGGAACCTGTTTTCTTCAGACATGAGAAATGCAAGGCAAGTGGGTCAACACCTGGCAAGTTTGTGGTAACTTTACTCCTTTGATGTGATCAGTGAGTGACCATTTCAATTGCATGCCACAAGCCAAAGAGATTTTAAATACCTCTAAAGCAGTCCTTTCTGTGCTTACCACACTTTTATCCCATCTGTAAAACATAGATAAGATTTTGGGTATTTGTGTAACATGCTGCCAGATCTGCAGGTCAAACAGTGCCATAAAAGCCTTGGGCGTTCTTGCTGTTACTGTGTCCTGGAATAGAGACTAGGTGAGGGACGTCAAACTGCCCTTCATTCTTGCATTCTATGTAGTTACCTTGGGGTCTGAGGAAGGTACCAGCCTCACTTTCAGTTGCAACTCTTCCCTGAGCACATCTGGTGGTAAAAGATGCTGCATGGTGGCATGTGATGCTTTGAGGCTTCCAGACGGCCTTCCAGCCATGCAGAAAACTCCTTCGATTCTCCAGAGGAATAAGCAGTACAACAGAAGAATGAACCCTGTTTGATAAGCATTTAGCAATCAGTTTTGTTTCCATGTGCCTGGGGAGAAAAGTGCAAAAAAACCTCAACTTAGTCTGTTTCTCTTTCCCAGCTGTCTTCTGTCACTTTTTTATCTCTGGCTCAGCCTGTCTGTGGAAGTATCCTCTAAATTGTATTGCAGGCAGTGAGATAGGAATCATACATTGTCAGTAGTCCTCAGTTCATTTGCTTCTTGCGTCACTGGGGAACACGAGTCATATGAATGGCCTCACACAACAGAGTCTGTACTTTCATAATCCCTGTTATTCACTTGCTACTCTGAGTCATTTGATAAAGACTCCGTCTGACTCATTTTTAGTGGATTTGCTCATCTGCTCCCTCCTTCCCCTGTTACGCCAGCGATGTTACAGAGCTGCTGCATGACTTGGCAGGGCTCCCACAGAGGCATTGCTGTGTCTACAACCAGAGGGTCATGCACAGGCACCAGACTCTCTGCTTCTTCACTTTTTTTGGCAAATGCCAGATGACCAGTTAATGGATGGAGGAAGAGGTCAAAGGAACATGGGTTTCTATTTTCTGAGTGACCTGCTGCTGGAGACATGTTGTCCTGTTTGGCCAAGATGTGTGGATGTGTGTGACGAATGACTTCATGTCCCTTTCAGTCCATGACCACATGCTTACAAACCTATGACATTAGTAGTGTTAGAACAAATGTGCTTGTGCAGGCCAATACAAGAAACTGAGGTGAGATTAGCTTTGCCAGGGTGGATTTCTCACCTGTGCCGATGTTACTGATTTCAGAGTACCACTGTATAAGAAGTACAGCAACAGGCTTGCTGAACAATCTGAGCTATGTGGTTTTATATCTGGAATAACACACTCACATTTACACTCTGGCTGTGGCACAGGGCCTGCACACGAGTTGATTCCTAATGCAGCCAGTGAAGTCCTCAGGGAGCTCCGATCTAGTGGCTGTAAGAAAGAAAGGGAATAAAAGAGAGGAACAGGCTAGTCTGAGGCTAAAAGAGAGGAGAAGTGGGGCACCTGAGACAGCGAGAACAAGCATCATTGATTTGGTATAAAGGCAACTTCTTTTGAAACAGAAAAGTCATCTTCAAATTCTCCAGTGTGTTTGTAAGTTGAAAATTAGTGTTACTGCTAGTGGAGACTTTGTAAATGGGTCTTTTTAACAGTACAAAGAAGGTGGTGCGCCTTCTATGATAAAATGATAAAGAATTCATTAGATATTCTTGGACCTAAAGCTAAGAATTGTCATCACCCTTATTTCTGAATTACCAAATTACTGAATTACTGATAGCCCTGTACCTCCTGTGCAGGTCTAAGCACCTTTCTGAGTAGTTCCGAGTGCCACATCAGCATAGATTTTAACATGTTATCTGGAAAAAGTCCCTCTCTTGGACTTACATTACTTGCAGCATTTTGGAGTTTGTGATTTGGTGGTCATTTTTTTTCCTTACACAACACCTTCGTCTGTGTTATTTTTCATCAAAGACTCCAGTAAAGGCCGGAGAAGTGAATTTTACACCTACAGCAGCATCTTCTTATAGGTGCTCTTATAGGCAGGAGAATGTTGTGCAGTTCTAGGAATCCACAACGCTAAGAGAAATCTAAAATAGTAGAACTGCTAGCAAAGAAGTTAATGCAGAATAAAGAGGTTAAACTTGTATATAACTTTATTTGCTGCAGCATTTCTTCATTTGGACACTCTGTTCAACTTTCTAATGAAGTACCTGCTCATTTGGAGAGTACATCCTCAGGACTCTAGGAGCCAGATGTATCCAAAATAAAACTTACCCTTCTACTTCAGCTACCAGGGTTTGTGAGTAGCAAAGCATAAACAAAGTGACAGTGCGATAAGCGATTTGACATTAATGATATATTTTAATCAGAATACTTTAAGGGCATGATTTTTCTACAGTTGTTTTTTGTTTTTTGTTTTTTTTTCCAGAATGCCTTGTATCTGGTACAGCAGACATTTACACCTGTTGCAAGAAGCATCTTCAGAACAAATGCTTTCAAAATGTTTTTGGTAGTGCAGTCATCCAGTTCAGTATTTCATTTTTTTGCTTATATAAATTCTGTAAATTGGCAAACTCTTACATTCTGATTGCACTGAAAATCTTGCAAGCGGTGTAAATAAAGATTAGGTAACATTAAGTTCTTTATCATGCTCCTCATCACATTTTGGTTAATTCTTCATTTTTCCCTGTCTTTGATACTCTGAAAAATCTGAAAAAGCATTCTAAGGCTAATTCAAATATGCAATATGTAGGTGGGTGCAATCTTGTGATCACACTTCTTAATTCTAAAGTACGTTTAGCATAAACCCCTTTAATACTATCTGTTACATGCACTTGCAGTCTTGGTGTCTGGGTCAGAGGTCTGTCTGTAACGCAGAACATCTTTAGTCTTACATTGTGTATATTTATGACTCATTAACCTTCCTTGGACCTGCATAGGAGCAAGAATCCCAGTTTACGTGTTAAAGCCCAGCCGCTGTGCCTTCAGTTTATCTATTAATGACTAGTGAAACCACAGGTGCCTGACAAATTATACAAATGAGTCAGCTAAGAATTTAGGAATTAATTTCAGAAGCTGCTGCTACAAACCACTTATCATTAAATATCGTGAAATAATAATGGTCCTAATGCTATGCTGAACTGTCAGGCTGAACTTTGACATAAAGCATGGAAATGACATTTAACAAATTGGGGCAATCATTAACCTATGCTTCTGTGATTTGTGTCTGACCTCTCATTGAACTGAACTGAAATGCGGTTTCCCACAGTAGTTTTCTTCCTCAAGTATTCATAGGTATAACTACATAAAGCACTCTGCAAGGATGCTCATCCTACATAATTTATCTCAAACCTTTTGAAATACCTTCATCCACGCAAATCTGCAGGTTGTAAGATGTTTTGAACATTTTACAGTTGACAGAATCAGTAGTTCAGCAAATACAGTCAATCCACCCATCTAAAAAGAATGAGGAAGACCTTTTTGCTTTTACTCTCCCAGCTTTCCTGACCATTTTAACTTCGAGCACCATTGGACTGCATTTACATAAAGTCTATTTTGTTCTTTGCTACTTGCGTTAGGTGAGGGTGGTTGTGGCTGCATTTTTGAAGATCACTACCACCATGCTGACGCTGGAGGGCAATCTGGTCCAGCCAGCCCATGAGTAGGTCTTGCAGGGACAGTGAGCAGCTGGTTTCCTTGGTCACCCTCAGCTAATTCTCACGCCAGCATACTGAGTGTGAGCAAGAAGCTGCTGTCCAAGACCTTACGTGGAAAAGCTTAAGTAGGTCCTTAACTAAGTGGAGAAAACTTTTTGGAACCAAGTAATCTACACATTTTAATTTTGCTTTGAAATTTAATACCTCAGGGTTGTATCAGTAAATGTAAAGCTAGAGTCAGGCAGATGCAGAAGATTCAGCTGCTGAAGCCAAGTTGAGAGGCGGCATTTAATTATACTAGGGTTTGCTAGGCTTAAGGTGCTGGTGGGATAAAGTGTTGATGTGAAATTGGCAGAGTGGGAGTGAAGCAAAGATATAAGACATCAAATAGGGATTTTGTTTTGAGGAAGGATTTGGGATTTTTGCACACTCCTCTCTGAGTTGGAATACAAAAGGATTGGAGCAATGATAGTGAGGGAACTGGGGAAGAAGTGGAGCACAGGTAACAGAGACCACTCTCCCCACCCCTCTTGACACTTTCTCTCTTGAGACAAAGCATTGCACTTTTACAACAATACCTTGTCATCAGTGAGGCCGTGTGAGATGTCAGGGCTAGAACTAGGTCGTGTGGAAACATTAAAGAACACGGCTTGGTCATGCAAGGAAATCCCAAAAGTCGCAGAAGATAATACTGATCTGTCAGAGGTTTGTTCTTTTTTCCTTTCACCCTTTGACTCAGACTTTTAGGTCGTGTCTCTTTTGTGCAGCATTTTCTTTGTTATTTCCAAAGCAAAGCTAAAGTTTTCACATAGTACCAGAGCTTTTAAAAGAAACACATAAAGGCATGTAAAATTTCACAACTCTTAAGTGATTGTTAGTGACGCTGTTTTCTCCTCAGGGAAAGGGTTATTTGTAGTATTCCTTTTGCAGTGGCTCTACTACATCACAGTAGCTTGTGGTTACACTGACAAATAGTAAAAAGTACAATTTTGGTTTGCCCTAAATATTTCAGAGCAGAGGTGTGCAACAAGTGAAAGCAAGCCAGTTTGGGTTGTATTCTGCACTTCTACCTTCAGCACTGCCTTGTGTCCCCTGTTCTGTCCCCAGCACAAGACCAAGCTCTTGAAAGATTAATAATCTCCAGCTAGCAGGTTCACCTGGAGCAGTCCGACACTCTGGCCAACCTAGATTTGAGGGCCAAAATTGGCAGGCTGTCCGATGAGACAGATCATCTGATCGATGCTTGCTTGCTGGACACCAGCCAGCCACTGCCTGTCACCTGCTGGGCATGCCAAAAATCTGTGAGTTGGCCCTAGAAGTGAAGCCAGCAGATATACCGGCCCGTGATGGCTGAAGTGCTAACCTGGGCCACTCCTGCCCTAACAAGTTTATTAGGAGAGGATGGAGAGAAGAGAGAAACTGCACGAGGTGATTTTATAGTCTCTTTAATTGCTCCAAATCTGTGAGTGTTCTGTATGTAATCTTACTGTGATCATATAAATTTGAATGTTATGATATAAATACCATGCCCCTTGGGAAAGCTTTCTGCCTGAAAGAGATACTAATTGCTCAGCAGCCAGATATTCGTGCCTAACTGTCCCGAGCTAGCGTTTCCAAATCAAATGACATCTCTCTCTAGGAATGTACATTTTCAAAGTACAAGCTTGAACATTTACTATAAAGAGTATCATTAAACTTCCTATTAATTGTGTGTTCTTTATGGTTTTTAACGTGTTCGTTAGTAGTGTGTGTGAATGCTCATGGCTGCGAGTAACATTTTAATAGTAATTCTCATCAAAGCCATTGCAAATTTTCAGCTTATTTTTCCTTCCTGTTTCTTTTGAAGGGAGATATACACTTGTTTTTGTTGAGAAAGAAATGGCAACAGGGGTGGGTAGGTGTCTCATAGCCACCTGTGCCACTGAAACACTCTGCACTCAGCCAGCAACCAAAACTGTGGTAACAGCTGCCTTTACCAAAAACAAAAACCATGAATTTTTGAGAAAAGAGGGAAGGCAATAGTGAAAGCAGGGAGGGATGTTCTGTTTTTGCTTGTGTAAGAGTAGGCATTGCGTTAGACAGGGAAGACAGCAGGAGGAGGGCTTCAGAGCCATTGCCAAAGGTGGAGATACTGGTGCTGACCATGGGAAAGATGATCTGAGACTCTTTCAAGATTGATATTCAGACTGAAGTGCTTTACCCATCTCTCTTATGTGCATTGATTCATACTTCAGGGCTGCCACCCCATGGCTCCATCATCTGCAAAGGGAATGGAGTTACAAAATGCCCTTCAAAAAGTATCTGAAAGAGTTCAGAGGTGGTGAACTATCCATGTTGTGGAAAAATTAATCTCTCCAAATAGGAAAAATTTGGCACAAGAGACCAAACTTCAGAAAAGCTTACATCAACTACTGGGACGTTTAGTCTAGGGATCTCTGAAAGAGGCCCAAGTGTGCAGAAAAGAAGTAAATGTAGGTACCTCTTGTCTTTTCTTTGGTTGGTTGTCATAGTTTTCTCTTTCGTTGTTGTTATTGTTTGTTTGTTTGTTTTACATTGAAAAACTGATCTGTCAAAATCTGTGGGATTGTAGGGATTTTTTTTTTTGTCAGAAACGCTTTGGTGATTCATATCAGAGAATATATTGCATAAATATGGTGGTTCGTGTGAGAGAACATAGTGACTGTACAAATACCTTGGGGGTTTTACAGTTATTTGGTGTGCTAACACTTATAAGTTTCACTTATTACTAGAGAAAAAGCTGAAAATGCTAGAATGTAAGTTTTTGAAGAGGAGCAGACCAAATATCCTGCAACATGGTGAACTTTGACTCAGTGTGGCTTTTTTAGCCGTGTTGAATAGCTCATTTATGCTTCATAGTGTTCTCTCAGTGCTTTTGCGGACCGACATGTTTGGAGACACCCAGGTTTCCAGGTTGCTGCTGTTAAATTGGAACACAGAGCATAAGAGATATGAAGAAAATTTAATTAAGACAAAAGTGTTAGTCGACACCTAATTTTACCAGCTAGGTTTCATGTTGGAGTTTCCTTGCATGGAAAGGAAAGCAAACATTTGTTCATCCAGAACCAGGTGTAATATGGAGCTACTCACATGCATGGCTATTTCTGAAGAAAGAACAGGATGCAGTCACCATTCAGCTACATTTAGAAAAATAATAATGAAAGAGTATGTGTCCTGCTACAGACACTGGAACTGTGCTCTCAATTTTTCATTCCTCTTTTGTTCTTACTCTATTCCCAAATTGCTAATTAGAGCCAACAAATTGGCTGTAGAATACAAGACATCATGCATCTGCCAAAAGGAGTGGCTGGCACATGTACAAATTGGGCTATGATGTTTTTGAAGACTTAATGTTGAAAAAAGCTTTCGGTATTCTCCTCATTCTCCATTTCCTCCTCCTGAAGTGACTCAGTCCCAAAGGCAGCAACATACTGCTCCCTTGGTATCAGAGATTTGGCTAACAGCAGTGAGCTTCCCCATGAAGAATCATGTTCCTTTCCCAAATTAGCTTCATCGTTGTGCTAAGTAAGCAGTAAGTGCAACCCTTGAGTGATGAATAATTTTGCTATAACCCAGCTGAAGCGTTGTGATAATGGCTGCAGTATTTTGTTTGACTTGGCAAAAGTGAGTGTCTGAATGCAAGACTTCTGTAGCTCTGAAACAGCCTACATAGACCCATTACAATCCTAAAGTGCTGTGCAGTGTGTGCTGTGTGGCTTAAGTGTCCTTCCCTATGCCTTCTAACATGGAAAAAGGTGACTGGAAAAGTTGGATATTAGAATGGAGATTGATCTTCCATTAACGCTCTGTAATATATGGCCTGATACGACAGCGTCTGAGCCATCCTTTTTGCTGGTGGCCTTGCTGTTCTCGTATCCTTATGTGTGTGCCAGTGACTTGCATTAACTGATATGCATTGAATCTGCATGTGTGAAGGTTAAATCAGAGCCCTGATGTTAATTTTCCAGGTATGTTTTTACTGCTTTAGAGGAGGATGCATTTGGCTTTCAACAGTATGCAGAAATTTGTGCATTTATTTTCTGCTAGCAACAAAGCAAAACTGCTTTTACCCTAAACAGCATGCTATGGGTGGATTCAGAGGAGACATTGGATCACAGAATCATGTCAGGTGAGGAAACAATTCCCTTTTCTCCTGCAGTCTTCTAGTTTGTGGAGCTTTCAGTTAGCCTAGGTTTCAACAGCTTTCAGTAAGCCTAAACCTACTGGTGGTGATTGTTTTTATATTAATGAATCATACCCTAAATAACGACAGGTTAGTGCTGTTGTTTTAAAATATTTGGATTTTATATGTCTAATCCACCTACTCTATCAGTAAAATAAGCTCCACAAGCTGCAACAATAGGATTATTTACTGAGTACAACTAAAATAAAACCACATGTATTGAACAGAGGTGGTGATTGTTTTTATAAATGGAATCAAATTAAAAGCATTCAGCTAAGCAGACTAGCTAAGCTAAACAGAGCCTTGCTGCTGTGATGTCTCTGTGAATGCAGAGCATTTTTTATGACCTCGGCCAAAAATATTCCTAAAAAGCCTTGCTCTGTTGATAATTGGGCTCTTGAGCAGTTATGGTCTTTTCTCAATGAGGAAACATGAGAAACTGTGAAGAAGCCTGTTGGTGTGAGCATGTAGGTTTCTGTGCCATTCAAAACCTTCTGAGAATAAAGCCAGCCAGTGTTTGGGTTGCAGGGAGTGCAGACTTGCACAAAGGGATTTGTACAGCAGGAGCTGGCTGAGGTACATGGTATGTATTTGTAGATCTTGGCTGTGAAATGGCAATGTCTTATTTCTCTGATAAGTTTCTGAGCAAAGCAGTGTAGCTGTTGTAATAGAAATAGTACTAAATAGATTTAATGCAGCTGAACACTCTTCAAGTTTGTATCTGTCGTTACATATTCAGCCATTTATAATTCCTGCTGTATATCTTCACTAAATAATCGGCAAAATCCTTGGCTACAGGCTGTTTCCAAGTTCAGATGTGCTGCTTGTCTACTGGATTTGGAGGAAGATTGCACGCGTTGTCACGCTGGCTTACTCGACCCTTTGATCTTGCTCAATTTCCACATTCTTCAAGCTTAGAGATTTAGAGAGAGTTGGTTTCCTTTTCTCTTCGGTACCAGTGTTTCGTATGAAATATTTAACCTGAACAAATTGCAGATAAGAAAACAGAGCTTTTACAAAAATGTTTATGCCTCAGACAGAAGAGGGGTCAGCTTGAGTCAAAAACACCAGCTTTAGAGTTGGGCTATCTGAATTCCTTCCTCAACATGCTATGTTTCCTAACTAACTGGAAGCAAGATTTTTGGTGCCTCAGTTTTTCACTTTTAAAATGGATTTAAAAGATGTTTAGCCATTTATTTTATTTACTTACTGAGACTTTAGTCAGCTTTCTTTCCATGATCTTAAATCCTTTCAGATAATTGCATTATTGCCAATGAGTTAATAAGTTTTAAATAACCCGGATACATACTCTATACTTACTGATTGTGGAGAGGAATGAAATTCTAAAGAAAAATGAAGCATGAAGTAGAATATATGTAAAAAATTTCATTAGCTTCTTCACCAACTGTAGAATTGTGGCACTAGATCCCTTAAGAAATTAATTTGTTGAAAGATTAGGATATGGATCATAGATTGTATCACAGAATCTGGTAGTTGGCTCTGGTTTGAAAAATTCTTCTGTGACTACAAAAGAAGTTCTTGTTTTTAACTCTGTTTCTAGACATTTTTCTGAAAAATCTTCTCTGTTCAATACATGTGGTTTTATTTTAGTTGTACTCAGTAAATAATCCTATTGTTGCAGCATGTGGAGCTTATTTTACTGATAGAGTAGGTGGATTAGACATATAAAATCCAAATATTTTAAAACAACAGCACTAACCTGTCGTTATTTAGGGTATGATTCATTCTAGGAGTCAAATGTCCTTGAATGTAGATCCTTTCATTATTTTCCTTGATATGCTGAAAGTAAATAGATGCTTTATATTGGTACAGCGTCTTTCTTTTGAGAGCAGGGAGAGAAGAATAATTTATTTTTTTCATCTTGCAATTTAAGTCAGGGTTATTTTTTCAGGGTTTTGTTTGCTTTTCCTGCTTCCCCGGTATTTCTACCCCTTGGGTACCCTTCTTCAGAAATGAACTTCTGAAGAAAATAAGAATGTATTTTTCTATGAAAGATCATCATAACTAAAAGAAAACACAGTGAGGGTAAACACTCAAGTAGTCAACATACATCTTTCTTCTAATAGCTGGAAGATATAATAATTTTTGTCATTCCACTTTTCATTACGCAGACTACTCTGTACTGAACACTGAACTATTCTGTGTTCCATATAAGTGACTTCTAATGTTTTTCTAGGTCCAAAATCATTTTTTACTTATTCTGCAGCATAAAAATTTGTGTTAGTTATCATGCTTGTGCTATTTTTAAAACATGCCTATAAAGTGATAGGTTGAATTTTCTGGCCTTGGGTATCACTTCTCTATATCCCTGAGTCTTCTGATTTCCACTTCCTTTTGTCATGTTCTGAGCAACTAGTCATTTATTTGTTTGGCATCATTTTAAAGGCAGGCTGTCTTTTGCCTTGAGTGAGAACAAAGTGCAGTAGTCTGTCTTTGTCAGCCGTAATGTTTAATGTAAAAAAATTTGGACTCTTGTAAGACACTGGTATCCTCCAGCTTTTTCAGACCTATCCTATCTAGTGCACCGGAAGCTCCCATCTCAGTGCAATCCCACGAGTGCACGTTCTTTCCAGTTGCAGAGTTCTCTTCTTGCAACACAATCCTTGGCCAAGATGCAAACCAGTAATCTGCCAGGGTTGCCCTGTAAAGCAACACTATCACAGACTCACAGAATCGTAGGGGTTGGAAGGGACCTCCAGAGATCATCGAGTCCAACCCCCCTGCCAAAGCAGGTTCCCTACACCAGGTCGCACAGGTGGGCGTCCAGGCGGGTCTTGAATATCTCCAGAGAAGGAGACTCCACAACCTCCCTGGGCAGCCTGTTCCAGTGCTCCGTCACCTCAACTTCATAAAGAAGTTCTTGCGCACATTGGTGCGGAACTTCCTATGCTCCAGTTTCTGGCCGTTTCCCCTTGTCCTGTCTCCACACATCGCTGAAAAGAGTCTGGCCTCTTTGCTCCCCACACCTTAGATATTTATAGACCTGGATCAGGTCCCCTCTCAGTCTTCTTTTCTCAAGGCTAAACAGACCCAGTTCACTTAGCCTTTCTTCACAGGGGAAAACACTACCCATGTCCCTCTGCAATGTGTGTCTGTCCCAGGATCCTGTGTGCATACATTTACTTCGTGTCTTGTCCTCGTTGTGTGACCTGTGTGGAGCTCTCCTGTGCAGTGGGACAGGAGAAAGTTAAGAGATCTCTCTGCAGGAATTCACTGCAAAGCTGTGCATCATCTGCATGAAAGCATACTTGCACTGTCCATATCACCAGCCTTAAAAATTGGTCATTAAATTATTTTGCCATGAATATGTATGTAACAGAATCTACTTTAGTACCTGCCCTGTCTTTCTAACAGGGCAAGTAAAGAATGGAATAGGCTGTGTAATAATGTTTTAGCATTTAATGTGTTTGGCTTTTTCCTATATTTCCAGGATTTGCTGAACAAGGGCTGATGATTTCTCTTATTTTCATCTCCCAAAAGAAAGTCAGTACATTAATGGAGCAGCACATACTCTGAAAACATCCTTAATGTACCACCTTCTACTGACTGCCTGCTCCAGTACTCTCCAATTTATCTCAGTAACGCAAGCAAGACATTTATCCCCCTTTCATGTTTTCCTAAGGAAAACAAGGAATGAAGAAAAAAGAATTACAGGAAACTTTCTCTTGCTGCTTGATGGTTCCTCAACAGTTTTTCGGCAGAAGTTCTGTGTATGTCAGAGAGAAATGATGTTTTAATTTATTTGTGTGAGATTCCTGCCTTAAATGCACAGAGAGGCATGTACACTGCCCTTTGTCTCTGAGCCACTAGGGCCCAGCAGCCAACTAGCAGCCAGTACTGGGGATTGCTTCCCTACCTTAGAATCACAGAATATCCCAAGTTGATCCAACTAGACACATAAGGATCCTTGATTCCAACTTCTGGCTCCCAGACCACCCAGAATTCAAACCCTGTGTCTGAGAGCATTTATGGGACAAATTCAACTTGAGATGAGACCTATGTTCCCCTCCCTTTGATGAGAAGTGTGAGTAGGTGGTGTCTTGGGAATGACAAGTAGCTCCTGTTGGCCCCAACTCTCCCAATGGCCATCACACACAGGAGAGAGGCCTGTGTAGAGGGATGTCTTCTGTTACTTCTGTGGGGCCTTCTCTACCATTATCAGGTGTGAGAATACAGCAGCGTTTTATGTGAAGATGTCCACTCTATACAACCTCGTATGTACACTGAGGCCCTTTGGTTAGGACCTCAGCAGCACATTTGGAAACACTGGCACATGAGAATAGCTGGCTCTGGAGAGGATGGAAGATTAACTGGCCTTGAAGCTTTCTGATGCTTAGAGAAGTGAGTCCTGCTCTGGGCAGTAAATCAGTTTTACCCAGGAGCTATGAGCTGGGCCGGTTTTCAGAAACAGCTGCATTTCTCTGACAGTCTCGCTAATCTGTACTTATAGGACTGTTTGTTTTTTATTGTTGCAATACGAGTATTTACACACACACACACACACAAAATAGAGGGTTTCCTTTTTTCCATTTTTCATTATTCAAATAGCTGAAAATCCATACGAAAAGTACATTTGTGTGTGTGCCCAGATGTAGAACCCCCATTAGTGAGGCCAGCTGGGATTAAAGTCTCATTTGTATAATTTGTAAAGGCTTTGGAATTTTTCTACGGTTTTCAGCTGTAAGCTGGAATTTAGCTTTTGTCAGACTGCCGGGCAGCTTGCACAATAAAGCTTACAACTAAAAATATTCCCTGTGTGTTGGGGTAAACTGCACCAGGGACAAACATGCATTTCAAACGTGGTGACTTCTGAGTTTGTTTGATAAAATATAAGTTTTTTTAAAAAAAAGCATCCTGTGTGTGGTTTTAAGGCTTAATCAGAGAGCTCCACTAACAAGCAGTGCAAAACAGAGAAGCAGACAGAGCGTGGTAAGGCACATACTGTGTGCTCAGGCTGCTCACTGATGGGCAGCAGTGGCAGTGCCATTGCTCAGCATTCACCTCAGTGCTAACATGCCTGTGGTCCACATGGGGAAGAGCTGCTGAGGTGCAGGTGTTGGCTGAGCTGACTTCCTGAGGCTGGCCAGGGCTTCGCATTCTAACCCATTTTATGCTGTAATTCAAGGAAATCTTGTTGCTTGGACTGTGCTGGGTATTTATCTGCACCATGTCAAGGGAGCGCAGCATGGCCCCATCTCATTCCTCCTCATTGCCATGGCCAAGCGGGTGGCAGGGAAATGCTTCCCTTACATCTTCCAGCTCAGGACTTAGAGAGATTGGGGTCTGGAGATGTTACACTCCTGTCGAGTACATAATAAGTTACATATACTGCTGTATCTATAATGAAGCAGTGCATTCAGCTGAACAGCATGTTTCTTAAGCCGTGCTGTGGCTTGTGGAGTTGAAAAGCTACAAATACATGTAATCTCAGGAAGGGGGTGGTAGAGTCACTGCACTTAATTCCCAGAAGATGACGGTACAGCCCGGCTTAGCACGACTTGGGCTTGCGGGTGAGATAACCACTGCAAGAGATGGGACCTGAAATCATGCCTCTTTGCTCCCCACTGAAGTTTTACCTATTTTGAGTTTGTTTTAATGCTTTTTTTCCTGTTTTTTAATTTCTTTCTTTAAATAATCTGGAAATGAGCCCACCTTCCTCTTTGATTTCACCTGGCGATGATTCTTCTAATCTCTGGCGGCATTTCACAGCAGTTTGTTCACAGCTTTCTCCTGACACAAGAACAGAAACAGACCTTAACGCAGAGGATTGTTGTCTTTTTGGCATTCTTGAGCTCTATATTAAAAGCCCTGCGTATTTTTCTAATCAGGATTACAGAATTAATTTGCATGGTTTATCCTCTGGTATTTTTTTCTGATGGAGTGGAGTTTGTATCTCTTTTGTGAAAATATTTATGCTGCATCAACCTCGCTTTTGTTGTTGTTGTTCCGCTGTTTTTTAAGAATCTGTGGACTAAAAATGAAGTTTGCAGAAAGAAAATCCTTCACTTAGGTAATTTGAATAACTAATCAAACTTGCTTTATGTTCTGTAGTTTCCTTTGCTATCTGCTGTGGTAATGGAAAACATTTCTCATGTCAGTGAATGCTGCATTTGTTCATAGCTATTAATGTTCAGTTATATTTTGACTGAAAATACTTTCATTTCATTAACATAAATGCACAGCTCAATGACCAGATTTTTTCTGAGAATGTTTTGATGTATCTCTCTGCATTTTTAAATATATGTATATGAGTTTATTGTTTGAATTTTCCTTCACTTCAGTGGATAAGTACAAAGGATAAATTCGTACTGTTTGCTGTAACAGCAGAGTAGGAAAAGGACGCTTGTCCAATTGAGAATTTATGAATATCTGTAGCTCTTGTTGTTTCTTAAGAACAGCAGGGTGTATTATTTTGAGGCGCTGTCAGTGTGTATTTTTGTTCTTTCTTCCTCCCATCTTAGAAATTCAAAGTAAAAATTACATTGATGTATTGTAGCAAGTAGAAACAAATGTGATGGGAAAAGACAGCAAGTCAATGTTCAGTATAGCTGTAATAACTTGCTTTGATTCAAGTTTGCTTGAATTTTGGTTTAGCATGTTGCGTGCCTGTAAGTGTCATGAATTTGCCAAATATGCAGTATTGATTAATTCCTATCATTTACCTTAAAAAAATCCAGTACAAGCTGATCAGGATATGGAATTCCTTCCCTTTGAAAAATACTGAGATACTGAAATGTATTTTGCTGCAAATTAAGATAGGAAAAAACATACAATATTTCACACAAAGTGAAATTTCTAGGGGAAAATGGATTCAGATAAAGAGAAATCTTTTCTTTTGCTTAAGAGGGAAAGTTTTGTCTTATGATGTTTTTATTTGTATTTTTATTATTTTATATAAAAATAAATCCTTTAGATTATACATAAATATAAAAGCATAAACTCATTCTGAAACCAAAATATCAGAGCTTTCCAGCTTCACGCAAGCATTTGGATTTGGACTTGTTTCAATTTAGTTTCAGATATCCAGTGGCCACTTACTTAATTTTCATTAATTCGCTGTGTAAAGATAAGCCCTCTAATGAAAAGCTTAAAAGGAAAGCATTTGGCAGTGTGGTGGTGGGATGGTTTTCAGACATTGAAGGAAACACCTGGAAGGGCTGAGAAATGAGGGTGGCAAGTTCTTTGGCTCCATTTATGCCACTGCAATGAGGATTACAAGCCATTTTTGGCCACATAATAATTTACAGTCACTGCAGTAATGTTTAGAGCTCCTTACACACCAATATAGATGTGAGAGTAGGAGTAAGATGAAGAGAGACGGGTTTTTTATGCCCATGGAGGGAATCGTTATGGGTGTGACCACAAACCTTCTTGGCAATGGCAGGCTTCATGGTTCTCTTATCCCAAAGAGCCGTTTGCTTGTTGATAAGATGATAGGGCAGCCAAGCACCTGGATTTCTCTACAAAAGTGATGTTTTAGTCCAGGTGACAGCTAGTGAGGAAGTGTACCCTAAATGTTGTTTCTGAAAGCATAATCCATGATTATCTATTTGAAAAAACAGTAGAGTGAAAATACCCTGGACTTAGTTTGGCAGGATCTTGCTTTATGAAAAGATGACAGTTTCAAAGCTGCAAGTCTTGGCAAGACTTCGATAGATGAATGACTCACAGCGTCGCACCACCCAGATTCAGTATCACCAAGGCATATCTGTTGATTGCCATCTCATCTCATCTGTAGGGTCTGCACTGTCGCAAGTTGTATTCCGATGCTTAGATTTGGCTTTCTTAAAAGAGGTAGTGCAGCTAAGGCCTCAAATGACCAGTTCTGTGATTTGTGTTTAAACAGATATACAGGCCGCTTGGAGCTGGAGGATCTCTGGAAAATTAAAAAAAAATAGGAGCAATCAGGTGGCTAGAAAACAGGATGTATGGGAAAACAGGATTCTTTAGCCTTAATAAATGAGAAGAACAAGCATCATAAGCTATCTTGTTTAAATAGAAACAAGGAAGATGTGGCTTAAATGTTAGGAAAACCTTTCAACATTAGGGTAGAAGAACGCCAGTGTAGGGATGGAGGAGTCATTAAGATCAGTCCAGCTGTGTATCTTCTGGTAGACATCATCATTTCAGGGGGGCAAAAGAAAGACCTATGTGATCCCATTTGTTTCATGGCTTAAAACAACCATAGCTGGTACTGCAAACAGTCTGCAAGCTCCCTGCAATGCAGCCTTCTGAACTTGTAGGTGCAGAGGTCAGCTCTGAATAAATAAGTGTCAGTCAACGATGCTCCCTTTACAAAGCAAAAATGGGCAAAAGAATATTCACTAATGGCTGTTAGACGTGGCAAACATCCTCATAGACATGCTGCTATGGGAAAGGCTTATTAGCTCGTGCTGAGACACTGTCAGGAGCTATATTGGACTTCGTCTCTTACATCTTTCACTGCTGGTAGATGCCTGAAGAGAGGTCCTGACCCTACATAGGTCAATGCTTTAACTGCCATTGACTCTCCATGGTCATGATATCAACTCCATGTTTACTGTCAGCGAAATTACAGTAGAGCACTGGGTTTGAGAACCCTCTTCTTCTTAAAATTTGACATTTATAACTGCTGTAGATTTTTACTTCTATTACCCTAAAACACAGTGTGCTTCATGGGGGCAGCAGGTCGTGCTAATATACCAAATGTGTATTCATTTGTGAGTCAGGTGTTCCTGACATACAGCCTTCAGGGTGAGATATCCCAGTTAAAGGCTGACATGTTCTAATCTCTTAGGTGTGTTTTCCTTCTGAAGGATGGAACCATAACTCCAGTTATATCCAGCATTGCCTCAGTCTTCTCCTCACCTGCTTCAAAAGACTGCCTGTGGAGAACGGACCTGAAAATGGTCCTCATCAAACTCATGCTCACAACGTTCCATCATAAACCATAAACTTCATGCCCAAGTTAAGCCCAAACATTTTTTTTCAGCCTGTCCACTTTCATATGAGAGGATTAAGTTTAAATGATGTGCAAAAAACAGTGAGCCTGACCTATGTAGAGCCACCACTTGTTCAAATTTTATCCTTTGCAGAAATCTAAAACGAAGGGTGTCTTTTTGCAGGTAGCCTCTTTAGTTCTAGGAAAAAGGAATTGAAAAACTGAAACTCAGAGAGGACCCAAACTGTTTCATATGCAACTGGCTGCCAAAAAGAAAAGACGATGTGGTGATGGAGGAGTATGCGTTTAGTCTTGGGTGAGGTTAAATCTTGGGAGATGGCAACATGGGAGGTATAAACGGTGAAAGGGTATAAATCTGAAGCAAAGGTGGTGAGTCAGGTTTGGCATTTCTCAGGAGAATGTGAAAATACAAGTGTTCTGACTGGGTCACAGGAACCATCAGAGGTGCACAGCCAAGGTCACAGGTGTGCTCTGCTTACATCCAGCCTCCTTAGTTTGCAAGGCCTTGGCTTCAGCTGAACTCAGGAGCTCTGGGAGGTCAAAGTATGCCACTGAGCAAACTCTTCCATACTAGCAAAGGTATTGTCACTGCATATGGCTGATGTTTAAACCAATCCAGGAATGAGTGTTAACAGATGCACACAAATATCTATCTGGAGTCTAGATGTCATCTCTGAGGAATGTTACTTTGCTTTTAAAGGGGCTATAACTTGCTTCTCCAGATAAATGTATGTGAACTGGAGAAAGGGCTTTTAGTGGATTCTATGCTGGGGGAGTCTAAGATTTTTTTTTTGTTAGCAGGCTTTGAAATGTTGCCACGTGGAGAGAAATTTGTTTCTATATGAACTTCAATTTCACTTCAAAACCAGCACGTTACCTACAGGTTTTCCTAAGCTATTCAGCTGTGCGTGTACTTTCACTGATGCTTTTTGCCAGTTTTGCATGCCAGCATTACATAGTTTTATGGCAGCATCCTATGCCAGTGCATATATGGGGCATCCAGTGAAATAGGACACTGAAATGAAGGAAGGCACGTAGCTGTGGACTCAGTCATCACAAAGCACATACAGCAGTGAGCAGGCCTTAGTGTTTCCCTCTGAAAAGTCACCTAGGCTTGGTTTAAAGAGCCCGGGAGACCAAAGCGTTAGTACTTCTCTTAATAATCAAGGTTCATTGAACTTGTTACAAGGTTTGGTTCTTATTCCTTTCAGAAAGTATATCTAGGTTTTACAACCTACTCTGTCTTCTTCCCACTTATAACTCCTAGAATGCTGATTTCAAAGGTAAAGTAGATGATTGATAGTGAACAAATTTGCACGATGTACATTCAGCTGTATCTTGGAAAAATAAAAAGTCCTTTCTTTCCTCTGTACCTTAAACTATTATTGCTTACGTGTTGCACCACGTGGGAATTTAAAAGCCGAAGTTGGGGCAGTGAACTTCTCAATGAGTGGAGTGGAAGAACATGTGTTTTTAGGAAACGCCTTACATGGGACAGTAGTGTAGGTTGAGCTCACTGAATTAACGTTTTCTGGAGTGCAATGGGATCACTGTCCTGAATTCACTGCTGTTGGCACAGGACGGAGACGACTGCACTGTTCTCTCTGAATTGGGCAGTTTTCATTCTTGGACAGGTGCTTTGATTTCAGATGGTCTCTCCTCTGCTGTTGTTTGAATTTTACTGGCCATTTTCCATAGCATTTGTTTTGCCCTGCTTTAACCATTCCTTTGGCATACCTGTGCAGGTCAAGGTGCAGTGCTTTTGTGTATTGCAGTGTCACCCGGATGCAGCCCTATGTCTCTGCACAAACATCAGTGCCCCATCTGAAAGATCTCTGCTATGAGGATAGCTAGAGTTGGAGTTGCTCAGCCTAGAAAAGAGAGAGCTCTGGGAAAATGTTACTGCTTTTGAGAAATGACAAGGAAATACTTTTTACCTGTAATGACAGGACAAGGGGCAGTGGTTTTAAACTATAAAAAGAATATATTTAGGCTGGATGGAAGGAAGAAATTATTCTCTATGAGGGAGATCAGACACTGTAACAGGCTGCCCAGAGAAGCTGTGGATGCCCCATCTCTTGAAGTACTTCAGGCCTGGATGGAAGGGGCTTTGGGAACCCTGGTCTAGTGGGAAGTGTTCCTACAGAATGCCATTAAGAAGAGAAGAAATGAGATTTCAACTTCAAGCTTGGCAAAGAAGTGACTTAAGAGCAGCATTTGGGGCCCTGTGTTTAGTAGGTGTTGTTCTTGAGGTGTGAACAAGCTGCCTTTCACATCCAGTGAATGTGGACAAATATAAAACCCATCTTTGGAGTGACACGAGCTTGGCCAAAGTTTGATGTTTAGAAGTTAATGTTTGGAGCTTTAGGAGGCTGAGCATTTTCAATTTCTTATTTTAAGCCAGTTTTCAGGGAACTGAGCATTGGGAAGGATATTCATGTGTACGGTGTTTGTGTACTACAATAACGGTCCATCCAAAAGGGAAAGAACGTGAAGTTGTGTTCTTTAACCTAGAAGTATGTTTGATTTTTTTCTTCTAAAAATGAAGGACTAAATCAGTTACCAAACAGCCTCCTTCGTGTTGAGCAGTGAATACTTGCATCATGAGTGCAGTCTTTCACGTAATTTTCCTGTGATCATCACTAATAATGAGAGAGGTGGTTCATGTCCCCACTCCCCAGCACAGCTGGTGTTCCACTTTTCCTCATGAGAAGCCTAAAAATTGAGTGGTTGGGTGGTGGAAGTGAGAAGCAGCATGGAACATTCCTGCTTGTAAAGATTTTGCATGAGTTCCACTAAAAAAAAGGCTGGGCATTATAATACTTGGGTTTTTCTGTTATTAAAGCACAGGTGTCTTCTTAGCTTCACACTTTCTAGTAAGACAGAATTTTAAAATTACAGTATTCCTCTGTGTCAAAAGCATGTAAAAATATAACTCAGTATCATGGCAGTATTATATAATATAAATGTCCTTAACATTTAAGGCTACTTAGAAATAGACTTGGCAGTCAGACAGAACAGTCTTTATGGCACAGAAATAAAGATAAATAAAATATCATAAGATAAATACAACTAGCATCCTATAAGTGTGAACTTTCATTTTATGGAGAGAATTTGTGCACGTTTTATTAGAGATAATAAGAGAAGCATTTCATTTTTACAATTTAATGCTAGCAGTGGCATAGTCTTTCATTATTCTGGTCTCATGGAACTGCCTTTGCAGAATACAGCTTTAAAATATAGGTCAGCATTAGAGAATTTTGAAATAAGGAGAAAATGCTGTTTATCCTTTGAATGGGCCCTTTATTTTAGTATCTATAAGGAGAAAGGCTCTCTTCTCCAAATCCTTTCTCCCCAAGAGGAATCAGCAGGTGCATTTGACTTATTTGAAAGTTAGGAGGCTGAAAAGCTTTACAAGAGTCATTGTAATCTCCTATAAAATATATACAGGACTGAAGCGTAGATTTGGAGTTGTTGGTAGCTTTTCAGCACATATAAGAGAAGAATGAGATGATCAGATTACTCACAAAGTGTTAATCCTGCAGAAATGGAAAGTTTAAACAAAAAAATCCCAACCCTTGTGTTTCCGGCAGATTAGCTGGTGCAAAGAGAGCAGCACCTCTTCTTTCATTGTTTGAGGCCTATCATCACTCTCCCAAAGTTCACATACTGAAAATGTTATCGTTGTAAATAAATAGCTTGTCTCTAAAATTGCGTCTGTTACAAAGCACTGTCTCAACTCATTAAGAAAACAGTGTTGTTAGCTTTCTGCTGTTATGAAAGCAGTTTTGATCAGACCCAGAAAAAGATAGTAGAAGTGGGGTAAAAGAACATCCTTTCTGGCAAATATCTTCTGCCAAACATCTTCCAACCCAGTCGTGCAGACTTAGACTTAGTTTTATCCATCCTACTGATCATACTCCATGCTATTGACTGAAATCTTCTGCTCTCTTAGGGTACAGTTTCCATGAAAGCAAACAGTTCCTGCCCACAGAGAAGGTAGGATCTCAAAGTACCAAAGAACTGTGGGTTTTGGAGAGAAAGTGGCCTTCATTCACAGGTTCATAGATGTGCCGGCTGCCAAGCCCTGCTCAGGACCTGGTCAGGCATCGTCACTGATTCCTTGGTGGCACTGCTGCAGGAATTCAGAAACCCTCTTTGTCACAGGCAGACCTGAGCATCCTTCCCACTGCTCCTGCTCAGCCGCCAGCCACTCATGCTTCATCAGATCTCTAAGCTGTCACTGTTCAGTCTGTAAGGACATCCTTCAGAAAAGAAATCGAGTTTACTCCTTGTCAAACACAAGTGGTATTTATTTGTAGAAATGTGACTGGTGGAGCTAATTTATCCCCTTGGGATATTACCGTGCAAATAGATAGTAAAGGTCTGATGTTTTTACATTATCTGTAAACATCTCTCCTACATCTAAATAGATACTGAAAAAACATGCTTCTGTTCCATTTGTGCTTTTTCTTCAGTTGTTACCATCATTTGAACAAGTAAAGTAACCTTAAGATTTCACAGCTTGAATACAGCATGCTTCATCATTTCTAATTTCCCACTGATGGTGTTTGCTATTAGACACTTTCCAGTGGCCACAGAGGAGTAGACTAGATCATGATGTTCTGCTTTACATGAATCAGACACTCCTTTTTAAGTGTACTGACACTCAAAAACTCAGAGGCTGACTGGAAGCACTTAGCTGAAGTCTCCTGCTCAGCATACTGGGTCACTATCGAGTATCTCTTGAGGGTCAGTGCTGAGTAAGAACTACACTGTTAGTGTGGCTAAGGGTGAGAGTGTATTTCCTTGTGAAATGGTGCATGTTGGATTTTCACGTGGTTGTCACTTTATAAAGAAAAGTCTGGAGTCACTGAAGGAAAGGCTATGGTTATAGTGAGGTTGTGTTTTGGTTTGGTTTTCACCTAATGCCCCAGATTTAATAAATGGAATTAAACCATCTGAATTTCTTCAAGTCTGGAAGTAGTGAGAGCTCAGCACTGCTGATAGCATCATTTTGGTATGGGTTCACATAGTTGCTCAGGGACATGATTTAGAAGAGGGTTGTTAGAGTCAGGGTAGAATGGTTAGGTTGAGGCTGGACTTGATGATCTTTAAGGTCTTTTCCAACCTGAGCAATTCTATGATTCTATGATTCTAAGATTGGCCCTGGATGCTAGCCTTAGTCTTTTGTTTTCTAAAATCTTTGTGTTGGGAATAATCTCTGCTTCCTTATGTATTGAGCTCCATGAGCCTTTTAAGTTAAGAACTCTGTTTTAGTAATTAGTACAGAGGGGAAATTACCTTTGCAGCCTGTACTAAATACTGTTTAATACAAGATGTTTTCGTGTCGTATCAAAATATCTTGCTGCAGTAAATTAACTAAGAATGAACTACTATGGCAATATGCAAAGGAAAAGATGGACTCAAACAGGGAAGAGAACCATGCAGTGTAAGTTCATGTTCACTGGCTCAAACTTATTTCTCCTTCCTGCATGCCTTTGTGTAAGTCAGCTTCATTTTATAAGGAGACCTTAGGATGCATCCCTCTTTCTACAGGAAATGTATGGGTCTGCTATGGTCTTTCCCATAGAAATCTATGGTAGTATTGCATGGGAATGTGGCACAGATGCTCCATCACCAACTACTGAAGGAAGAGAGGTGAACCGAGAACCCTCTGCCCAGTAGAAAAAGATACAGAGCTTTTCTCGTGGCTTTCTAAAAGTTTGTGAGCTTTGGGGACAAATCCAATAGGATGGATTATTGATGTTGGTGATGCTTATTGTTGGAAGTAACACCAAAGTGCAGTTGTGAGTACGTAGCCAAGAAAGGTTGTCTGCATACTGTTCTTTACTCATTCTGCTTTGAGGTTCTCTAAGTGGAGTAGACTTTGCCAGCTCCAAATAGGAGCAGTGATGCAGTTTTAGGAAAAATTTTGTGGTGTGCAAATGGACAAATCTTGTATTATCTGTAACTCTCCGGAAATAAAGGCTGTTTTTAAAACCTTCCTGTACTGTTCCAAGGCTTGTTTATAACTTGCAGAAGGCTGTAATGTTGGAATTATAATGTAACAGGGAAGAACAGCTGTTCTAATAGCAGCAAAACCAAAACCAAACCTTGAGTAAATTACAAGCAGGTATTTGCTCACTAGTTACCATTTACTTTTTGCCTTGGTAAATCAGATACATGCAAGGTACAAACTGTGAAGAAGTATTCAGAAATTAATACCTTTATGCTGTGACACCAAAAAGATCCCTTTTTATGTAAGAAAATAGTAAACTGTCTGGCTTTGTTTGTTGCAGAATAATTCCAAATATGTTGTTTACTTTTTGTTTTAGGCTCTTAAGGACCCAGTCTCTGGATTGGTACTATAATAATGTGAAGAGCCGCTTCAAGTGTTTTGGAAGTGCCAAAGTCCTGAAGAATTTATACAAGAAGCATAGACTGGAGAGTGGAGCTTGCCCTGATGTAATAGGTAAGAGCAGCTGTGTTCATTTGTTATTACCTTACCTACTTCAACACAAGAACTGAAACAATGAAAATTCGGAGAATCTTTTTCCTAAAAGATTTTGTAATGTTGTATCTTTTCAGAAATAGCATACTAGAGAGAACAAAGAGGTGAAGTGCCTAGAGAGCCATTTTAATAATTCAAAGAGTTTAATCATAGTTATGTCACTGATAATTATGAAACTTCTGCTCAAAACAGAATTGTGATCTTCAGTCTGTGAAGTAAATTGATTGCAGTTTGTATTCAAGTCTGTGTCCCAACTTTTATCACAGTTCTAAGTAGCCAATGAACTTGAGAGAAGAGTTTTGCATTCAGCATTTGGCCTGAGAACATTTCTATGGCATTTGAAGCAAAATTTGGTTAGCATGGGATACAGTCCATATGTCTAAATTGACCAAGCTTAATTTGTCCTCAAGGTTTTGCTATCATAAAGATCTCAAACTGGCCACATTTTATTTTTATAATGATGTTTGCAAAGGGTTAAAAGATGCTGATGAAGAATTGATAGCAACCTTTAAATGAAGAGACATGATCCTTCCTTAACAATGGTGTCACAGCGCATCATCCCTCCCAAAAAATAGTTGGAGATGTAAAATAGATTCTAAGTGGTGTTTTGTTTCATGCTGGTCATTTTAGTGAACTAATTAAAGCTCAGTAGATGAATGTTTGAGATCTCATTGGCTTTATTGGACCAAACATTTTCCTAATGTAATTCTTTCAAATTTCTACAGCAACTGTAGCTTTTCTACAGTCTTCAACTTTTTCTGAAACTATATGGGATGGCAAATGGGCTCTCTAGTCCCAAGTGAAAAACGCCAGTTGTTTCTCATGAATATTGATGTAACCTCTTTTAGGAAGCAGTGACCAATGCATTAATTTCTGATTTATTAGTCTTTTTGCTGTACCTGCATTAATTTGTCTTTGTAGGGAAGATTCTGTAACAGCTGAGAGCAAATATGTGTAAAGGCAAGAATACATCAGTCAGGATGGAAGTAGGGCTTAAAACTGAGGGGAGGGTCCCTTCAGAACTGTCCTGTGATATACTGTCTTTCCTTAAGCCACACTGTCGTTGAATTTGTCCCTGTACAGTGAACAGTTCAGTGACAAGATGGAGTGGCATGTGCTCTATCTATGAGTCTTTTCTGAGGAAGGTCTTTGAGTCTAAATGTCATGGCTAACTTTCCTCCATGTGACTGTTAGGTAAACCTTTTGTTCCACTTGAAGATAAATACTAGCACAGATATCTAGGTTTTGTCTTATTTATACAGCATTGCCCTTTCAAGTAGAATCTATTTCAACCCCATGTCATATTAAAAGCAAATTCCGAGTGCTTAAATTTCACCATGTAAGTTTTATATTCTAGTAGCTTCTTCCTCTCTCTCTTTTACCGTACAAATAATTTTTGAGGACTTTCATTTAAAAAGGAGTCATATTTTGTGCAAAAATTGCTGCAATCATGTTTTATATAAAAAGGTAAGAGGAATTTTCCAGTTATCCCTCTTTGTGTGTGGTGCCACTGTACCTCAGGAGAACATCCTAATCTAACAATGCCTCTGCTGTGAATGGGTATTTCTTATACTAACGTGCGGTGCTGTCTTTTTTGAGCAGAAGGAGGTTGTTTTGAAGGAAGCTTTGAAAATGATGGAAGCATTTGTGGCAGCGATTCTACATTCTACAGGCAGACAGAAGGTACACTGCTAACAACTCGTTTGATTAAAACACAGTCCTTGCACTTTGAATTACTGGACAAATGGCCTAGATTGCTGAGAAGTCTTGTTCACAGATCCAGCCATCTTTTAGCTAGAACATTTAGAAATATACTAAAAATCCTTTGTGTTCATATGTGCCATGCTGAGATTTCATGCTTCAGTATTCAAGATATTACACGCTTATTCTGGCATGATTTTCTTAATGTTCAGTATTTGCTGCTTCTCTCCTACTTCTTTTCCTGTGTTCATGTTTTTTTCATTTTTTTTCTTATATCCTCTTAGTGCTTATAGGAAGCTTACGGATTTTCCCCCTATGATTTCCTCCTTAGTTACTGGGTTCTAAGATAAGCAGCATAGAAATACCGTGTTTTATGGTATTTAATATTTGAATTTAAGAAGTTACATGGAAGTTGATCAAAAAATTGCTTGCTCTCTCTTAAGGTGTTTATTTTGCTATGCACGATTATGGGTTGAGGAAATAAATTTAGTCATGAACAAAATAGGTTTTGAAGATATGTCTGGAACACGGGTCTAAATTTTGCATTCTGTCATGCAAAACAGAAATAATGAACAGCATGATGATTTCAATTTATTCTTCACCTAGGACACAGCATGATGGATACCCTTGCTGTAGCCTTACGTGTTGCTGAGGAAGCAGTGGAAGAAGCTATTTCTAAGGCAGAGACCTACAGTGACAGCCTGGTAACATCTTCTAATACAGTTTGTTAATTCGAACAGAACAATTATTTTGATATGAGTAGTGGTACTAAAAGAAGTAGATATAAAAGAAACCAAGAAAAAAGAGTAGTGACTCATGTATAACCTACAGCGCTGAGTATGAGTTTTGTGAACTTGTGTTCAAGATGTATGTTGTGTTTCAGAAGGTGACGTGTGATGTAAGTACCAGCAATCTCTTCCCACAGTGCCAGTAGGACGTATTGCCCATTTTCTGATCTATACAATTTATGTAGGAAGTCTACAGGTATTTATTGGCAACTGCAGATATCTATTTTCATGCAGGACAAGCAGAACGAGGCTTGTTACATGCAAGAACACAAGGAGGATCTCATAGAAGAGCTGGCCACAACCATTGTGCAAAAGGTATGGCAAGCATTTTTTTACCCTAGCTTATTTAATAGCCAAAACATGATATTTAATCTAGTGAGACTGGGCTCTAGCAGAAAAGGGGATGTCCTCAATGTAGGAAGTACACAATAAATGACAAGTTGCAACCTCAACTATCACAATCAAGGCTTAACCAACTATATCTGACAGAGACATTAATGTACAAATAAGATTAATTCAGTGCCTAAACTGATGGCCTACACACTCAGAGCTGAGAGATACAATCCCTTCGGTCTGTGATATACTAACAGGGAAGAGGAGAACCCTACTTGCTCAAACTTAAAATCTGTATTTGCCAAAAGGCACAAAATTTTCCCCTTTAAAGGAACAGGCACTTGACTATACCAACTGTACTGAACTCTGCATCTACTAAACATAGAAAGAATCATTACGAGACAAATATTAACAGTAATATCAGAGAGACACAAAAAATCACAGAACTCATTGTCTGATTTGTTTGGCTTTTTCTGGGAAGCTTTGTATTCTGCCTCCAAAGCAGCAGGTGACACTAATACAGCACCAAAATGGAGGGCTAGTTTGGAACAAATACCCCTTGAGATTGCCTGGACAGTCTGGAGCAAGGCAAGACAAACATGAACAAACTGATTCTGAGCTTTAGTGATAAAAGAATTAGCCATGATGGAGGGTCAATCTCCCTCCATGTGAACTAACCTCATTACCACATTTGTATATAGGATGCAGCATTTAACAATATATGAATGACTAGAACAGGAACACATGTTTACAGGGCTGTCAAGAAAAGCTAGAAGAGCAGCAGCTCAACGGAAAATAATCTTCCTTATTTTTTAATAGGGATTTCAGAAGATCAAGTCTCCTTACTAGGTCTTTGATAGTCCAGGGCCTATATTGGTTAATCTTGAATTGCTACCACTTTTGTCAAAAGCTGCCTAGCAAGATCTTTTATAGGATAATATTCTGTATATAATTTAAACTGGAGTTGGGAAACATACGGAAATGAAGCACAGCAGGAAATAATCTATCAGTGTAGGGGGAAGGTAGTTTATATGATCTTCTGTCTCTCAAGACAGTCTAGATTTGCAAGAACAAAAATAGTGTCTAGACACCTAAAACCTCTTTGTTTTAAGTAGAAATGTTTCTAGATGTCATAGGAGCTTTTGAAATTCACCTCATGTCTACTATTTTTGTGTCTTTGCAAATGTTCTTATTTGAGAAAATACCTGACATTAGATGCTGCTGATGCTTAAAGTGTTAGGGTAGGAACAGGTTTCCACGTTTATTTAATTCACTTCTGATGTTCCTCTAGGCATTGATTATGATTTATTGTACCAAAGCTTGTGTACTTGCATGCAGTGTGACTTCAGATGAGAAGTGTGCGTGCAGCTTGTCAGAATCATCCTTGCATGAGCTGGGAAAAAAAGCAAAGGGAAACTGTTCTTTCTAACGGTGTGTCTTGAGAAAGAGTTAATGTCGTGTTCTCCACAAAAAAAAGTACCTTTTTTTTTTCCCCCTCCTTCCATATCCTGCCCTCCCACCCCAATCCCCCAACCTTATAGATTATAAAGAAGCAGAAAGGCAAAACTGAGCAGGCTGAGGCTGACTTCGAATGGCCAGCATCCAGGAGCAGTGGCCTGGCATCCGTTGCTGTTTCAGATCAGAGCATGCTGACCTTTCCTGGGAGTCGCAGGGGGTCATACACATTATGGGTGAGTGACTAAGAGAAAATATTGATGTTTCCTGCTGCACAAAGCTGCAGTATTGAAATCCTGGATGAGTATGCTTCCTGCCTGGAATGATGCACATAGATTTACAAAGAACAAGCATTAAATCTGTGTGTTGACAGGCGCATCGCTCAGTTTATCCTTCTCACAGGACATTGTGGGTTAGGGAAGTACATCATAGACATTGTACTGCATCAGTGAGTGCGTTAGGGAAAACCAAGTTCATTCCAAAAGTGGTCTTGCTGCTTGATTTGAATGCTAACAAGATACCGTGCCTCAGTTTTTATTCCTTAAACGTTCTTATGTTCACTTTAGGTTTTATTTGGATTTTTGCTGAATGTTATGTCTTCCACCATGCTAGATTTCTATAAATTATATTTTGTTCCTTAGCCATCTTAGGGAAAACAGTCAAAAAAAAAAAAAAAACAGCAAAAAAAACAGCAAAAAGAAAAAGAAAAAGAAAAGTAAAAGCAACTTTACAGCAACATATATGCCTTATACTAAATTCCTCTTCCTCTCACTTATTTCTCACCACAATGCCTTTAGTTCCTGCTTATAAAGCTGGAGAAAATCTGACAAGCTGCATTAGTAACATTCTAAGAAGAGCAGCTAGGGAAAAGAAATGAAAATAAGTCATAGGCTTGAATAGGTTGTTTCACAACTGGAGAGTGAAGACAGTGACAGATGAGTTCCAGTGAATTTTGATAGAGTGGTTTAAGCTGCTGCTCCTGAATATCCTGCTGCTGTGCTCATGCATGCTGCTCCCCCACAGCAGAGCCTTATCTCCAGCTTAGTTTGCCAGCTTACGTTGCCAGTGAAAATAGATTTACTCCGGAATATAAGACTGTGGGCCAGAATTGCTGAGATATGAACGAGAGTATCCCCCTATCTACTTCCAAATTGGAGGAGCAGTGCCTTTAAGCTGCTGCTGTTTACCGAGCCATCACAAATCAGAGTGGGCATGTTTAAGCGCTTTGCTCTGCAGCTCTTAGGCAACTTGCTTGTAGTACATAGGAGCCAGGAGAGGGAGAGTTGATTTTGTCTTTACACAACCTAGTTTTCTTTCTGGAGTTTAAGGTCAAGGCCCAGGGGCCCACACTTGTCAAATCCCCAGTTATTACATCAGAAGCCTGTTGCTATTTTGAATTCGGAGAGTTAAGCTTGAACCCAATACATTTTGAAATTATTTTCTGAAATAACAAGCTTGAGTCTCAGATTCTCACCAGATGGAGGTTCTCATTTGGTTTGAGAAATAGGAAATTTTCAGGAGGTAGTCTTCCCCAAGTAGACTTGTCGAAAAATGTCATGCTACGATGAGAACAGCTGCAATTAACAGATTCAAAAGGTCTGCAGCCATCAGTCAATACTAGAGTTCCAGGCATGGTCAGTGGTTTGTAAGAACTTTCTATCTCTTAACAGTTTCTTTCTCCAAATTCATCATGTTTTGGTTTGTCTTCCTGTAGTGCATTAAACAAGAGCTCCAGCACTTTTCGCCCCTTCCATAAATTCAGTTTCTGCATTTTGCTTTGCTGGTATCACTTTATTGTTTGCTTTTAAGTACCATGTGTCTACTTTTGACTTGTTTTAAATAGAATCATAGAATATCTCAAGTTGGAAGGAACCCATAAGGATCATCGATTCCAATTCCACACAGGACCACCTAAAAATCAGACCATATGTCTGAAAATATTGTCCAGACCCTTCTTGAACTCTGGCAAGCTCAGTGCTGCGCCCACTGCCCTGGGCAGCCTGTTCCATGCCCACCACCCTCTGGTGCAGAACCTGTCCCTAACCCCCCAGCTGCCCCTCCCCTGACACAGCTCCATGCCGTTCCCTCGGGCCCTGTCGCTGTCACAGGGAGCAGAGCTCAGCGCTGCCCCTCCGCTCCCTGTGAGGAGCTGCAGCCGCCATGAGGCCTCCCCTCAGCTCCTCTGCTCTGGGCTGAGCAAACACAGGGATCTCAGCCGCTCCTCGTACACCCTACCTTCCAGACCCTTCACAGTTCTGTAGAGAGGAGTTTTCTTAGTATAACAAGACACCCTTGGAAAGCTAGCACAGCTCTGGTAGATCATAAAGATGCAGTTATGTTAGCTTACTAGGATAGCAGAAATACAGTCACATTCACTCTAGCAAAGGGTCTGCTGGAAAGTGTACTGAAAGACAACTTGTGCAGAGCAAATTTAGAGCAGTTACTACCTGCCTGATACTCAGCAGCAACGGTAGAACAACCCCAAATGCTTTTACCTGAGCTTGCTTTCCATTCAATATTGCTTTCATCCACCTATAAATGCTAAGCACACACAGCAGATTTGGAGGGCTGAATTGCATTAATTTCTCCTCTGTTTATCATTTGAGAAAGCGGTCTATTCTGACAAAAGTATTGCAGTACTTCATCTTTCCAAAATGAAAGCCTGGATTCTAGAGAAGTTGGCAGTTCGGTCCTATGACCAGATGTACATTCCATGAAAAGTTCCTTACACCCTCCCAGGAGGATTTTAGAGCTCTTGTCCAAATTTGTGACAGCAAATCTTTATGAGCTCCATTGCAGTAAGTGAAGCTTTCCTAACTGATGGCACTGATGTTCACCAAAATAATGCAAACCCTCAATTTTCCTGTAGGCAACCTGTCATTGAGCTGTATGTGATTGTTGTAGTTTGAGCGGAGATAAGCCACAACAAGCCTAAGGGAGGGAAAAAAGAAAGCGTTTTAAGTTTGCTGTTACAGAGGCTGTAACAAAGTCTTTGTTACAAAGCAAAGAAACAACTTAGTCCTTGAAGTAAGCAGAAGCAAGATAGATTAAATGTAAGGGAAGAAGAAATTATTAACAGAAATATAAATATGCAGAGGGAAGGGAAGTAACGATCTCAAACATTAAGGCAATTAGAATTTCATACATTTGAACCGGAGATTTATCTTAAAGCAGATATTTATCTTCTGCGTAGAACATAACACACATGGCTTAGCTAGCATAGTAAAGCTAAAAACATTGTTACTTAAGGCAGTTGTGTGCCATAACACTGGCCATTAGAAACCTGTATTTATTACTGCATTGCACTATATTACCAGAAGCTTGCAGCGTGAGGGAAGCTGTAGTGATCTCAAATATAATAGTGTGGTTACACTTGCCGAGCAGATTTTTTCTAATCACAGCTACTTACATGGAGCTCATCCACATCATCCAGAAAATTCTGGTGGGCATTCAAAATCACTAGCTTTGAAATGACCATCACATATGTTTGGTTATCTCTTTGTAGACTTGCACTGTGGAAGCCAACAGACCGGCTGCATGAGACCTACTAGATTAGAGGGAAATCTATTGATCTCCTTCGTAATGAGCCCATCCCACCTAGTATCTCCCTGAGATATACTATTGATTGTTTAACTGCAGTATTATGGTACGGCAGTAGCCAAAAATACTGTCTTTTCCTTTTTTACCTCTTTGATTTCTTCAAGATCCCTTGTCTGTCCTACAGATATATATATTTTTTAGCACAGCTGACTGTTTTATTTCTCCATCTCATAAAAAGAGATAGATGGCACCATCTGTTTCTCATTATCAAGCAGAGGCTGTACAGTGCTGGGATAGGAGGAGCCTAACGTGATGGATGGGTGATTCCATGCTCCTGCAGTCCCTTTCTGCCCCATACGTCTCTGCCAGTGAGAGCAAACGACCAGTTGGCATATTGCGTCCCATTTAAACACTGATGGAGTGCAGGCATCCTGGTGTGCTTTAAGTGCTGTATTACCGGTCTTTACTTTACAGCTAAAAGATTGCATATATAAACAGAAGCTCATCCATAATTTATAGTATTTAAAACAGCTAGAGATATAGGGAGAAGGAGGATTTCATTAAATACACATCATGATGCCCCTCAGGGGAAGTGGAAATTTACTGGTTAAGCTAATTATAAGGTCCGCGGTGTGCTATGAGTTGTTTTTTTTCTTTTCTGTTCTTTGAATGCTTTAAAGCCTGAGGTTCAACACTGCTTTGGAAATCCCTGCAGATTTTGCAGGTGTTTTGTACCTTTCTAGGTTTGTCCCAGACAAATATTTGAAGAACACCTTTTCAAGGAGGAGCTCTGTTTAGCAGTCATGTGGTGCAGCAGGAGAGCCACTTCAGATGAGGGAGGTGTAACGCTGTAGGAAGTTTATGCCAACACCAGTTCTTATCTCTCAACAACTTTGTGTCAGAAAAAAACGTATTTATGTCTCATTAGTATATCATGTCATAGGTGGAGCTTTCAGCTTTTATGCATCAGCTGGGATCAGAAAGTTGCACAGAGTATGTTGTCTGGACCTACTTCCAATAAGGCATGCTTGCTTTTATGCTGGATCCTGGTGGGTTTTTTTCTATCTTGCTTCCTTACAAGAGAAGCCAGCTTCTCTACCCAGCCTATCACAGAATGGGAAAGAACAATAAACTCTGAAGTGGAAAAGCCCTTAGTACACTAGAAATAATGGGTCTTCTTAAATTCGCTTCTATTTTGAGCAGATCCAAGTTTCTCTAAGTATTTTGCAGGTTACAAATCCTGCTGCCATCTACTGGCTTTTCAAGTGTAACATTGAAGTGTCATTGGAAAACTGATCAGGGGCTAGCTGACCATTTGACACTTCATGCATTTCAGATCAGTGCATCCCTGGGCATAGTAATCTGGTTGATTTCCTCCCTTCCACTGCAGTAGAAGGATAGGCCACAGCTGCTTTTGCAATACTATCTCAGCAGTCATTATCACCTTTTAAGGCTTCAGGTAGCTAAATAATTGGTGCAAAGTTCAACATGGCAGCATTGTCCTTTTTAAGTTGTGTAGTTTGAATTTGTTTGAAATGCAGCTCTAGCAGAAGATTATTCATTCTTGGCTGTGTGCATTTGACAAACATCCAAAAAGGCAGCTTTGGATTCTAGATAAATGATCAAGCCCATGCAGGCCTAAATTCAGCTGAATTACTTTTACTGCCAGCAAGCCAGGATAGGTTTTAAGGCATGAAAGGAAATAGGAGAGGGGATAGAGAAAGATGGTTGTTCTCCAGTGTTATTTTCTGAAGAACATAGATCATATGTGGTTCTTTCAGCTTTGTTTTGTTTTAAAGATGTTATCCTAACACACTGGTATCACAAAGCCTTAACATCTGATTTAAAATTTGTGATGCTCAGAGAGAGAGAGAGAGAGAGAGAGAGAGGCTGCCTGACACTTACTTTATTTTTAGTTGAAATTGGTATATATTATCACAGAGAGAAGCAAACAAACACGGAATGCTAAAGATTTCTCTGCTGAGGAGCTGTTTGAGTCAGACATGCAGTGATCTTCAGTGATGGGTGAGTGCTCTTCTGAGCACAACTTCACAGGCAAAGGTCAGAATGGGACATGAAAGGTTGAGTGGGTGTAAGTCTGTAATAGTTGACATACCAGAAACCTCTATAGACTTGCTCACAGACATCCATGCTATTGATTGAACTAGCTCTTCTATGCTCCTAGTATCTTCCTAAATTGTTAACCACTTACGTACAATAGAAGGATGTTTATACACATCTATATTTATATTTAAATATTCCTTACCACTAGCTTAAAATCCTTTGATTTAAAAGCAATAGTTTTTCAATGTCAGGGCTTTGTTATTGTTTGGGAAAAAAAAAAAAAAGTCTATCAAACACTGTGGATTATACTTCTGTGTGGTGCTGTGTAGAGCTTTTTGTGTGCTCAGTTTCAGTGGGCTTGTTGGAGAATAATCTTCTGTTGCTCTCCATTGCAATCTCCAGATCCTCAGGGTCAGATAATCCAAGCTGAACCAAAACAAATGTACACCCAAACATGGCTCTATGTGTTCTTTCACAGCTGTGCAGCTCATACTGCTGATGGACTGAGCACTCCTTTGAACTCCTTTTAAAGGACCAGAGATGTTGAGGGGAATGGCTGTCTGAGCAGCCAGTGGCAGGATGGCAAACCCACCTGAAAAGAAGCAGGCTGCATCTGTGGCACTAGCAAGGGCTTGGGCAGCCCTGCAGGAATGGGTGCTCCTGAGGCTTTGGCAGGAGAGGGAGCAGTTCTCTTTGCTTTTTTCCAGTCTGGAATTTGCCCCAGTAGCTGGGGCACGTGCTGCTACTCAAGGTGGTGTTTCAGGATGGGATGATACCCTAACCAGGGTTTGGAGCAAGGTATGTAGGATGGAGTTTTCCTTCAGTTGAGTGAGAAAATCTCCCTTTCATCTGCCTGTTCTTGCCCCTTTTCAGAAGCCCTAGGGTTGCTAACAGATCCTTTGCCACATACAAGATTAACTAAGGAACAGATGCTTGAAACCCTTGGTATTTCACACCCACTGCTAAATGTCTGGACTGCATACATTTGAGCAGAGGGAAAAATCACTTCCAGGGATAAATATGCCGTGGCAGAGTGGCACCGTTCTCAAGCTCATCTCGTCTCCTTCCTGGTGTGGGAGTTTTCATACCAAAGGATGCATTATCTGTTGATGTTTAGGGACTGCTACAGTGCTTGTTCAGGTGGGTGGGACCTGCTGGTTCTGTCTGTGCACTGATTGTATTTATAGAGCACAGATGAGAAGCGAGTGAGGGTTTTTTGCTGCTAACAGGCATAGCTGTAAAATTTGCAGGCACGGAGAGAGGTATGTAAGTCATCTGTGTTTGTGTTGGCAACTTCAGGCTGCATCACTGAATAAACAAGGTGGTCTTCAAAGCTCAACCCAGCAGCTGCCACTGGGTCCAGGCCCAGAGGTGAGGTTCCAGTGACTGCAGGGGTTCTGGAGGCACTGCAGCTGCCTTACCCTTGTGGCACCACAGGTTTAAGAGAGTTTTTTATCTGAACAGAATTAGAGTTTTGCTACTTAAAACAGACCAAAGAAATAGGGTAAAATGGAAGAGAAGTGAGGGGAAAAACATGCATGATCCAGAATATTCTTTGTAGACTTCAATTAGTTCCTTTTGAGTCCTAGTTTGTAATACTAATCTGGCTTCTGTTTAGAAGCAAGAGGAATTACCCATTAATTACACCATTTCATCTTCTGAGAAAGGATGTAGAGCAAAATCTGCCTATTCTCTCTCTAAATAGTATGTATACATGCATGACAGTTATTCAAGGTAAACAATCCATAGTTTATCAACTTTAGATTCGGTACTCGCAAGTGTGTTTTTATAAAAAATTGCTCTTCCTTAAGGTTACTTATTCTGTTTTTAGTTATTTAGTGTTCCAAAGCATGATCTTGTAAATTGTTATAGATGTTTGGGTGATGGAATGTTTATGTAATAATAGATTTTGTATGTGATTAATTTTTATCCTATCCTTCTTTAATCTTCAGAAATCATATTGCCTATACAAGACTATACATAGAAAGCAGATTGCTTTTAGTGCTACGCCAGAACAAGATGAAGGCTGAGTTTTCTTCATTTAGACTTTATTACTATGCAGCAGAAATTGCCTGAATAGGTGGGGGAAAGAGAGTAATACAGTGTTTGGGATTTCTTTTTGAAACAAACATCTCACAGCAGGTGCCAAGTAGGCAGGATTCAGTGAGCACTCATCTAACTGAAGCATTGGGAATGTTGTAACTGTATTTTGCGTGCTGTGATGTACTGCACAGTAATTCAATATGCAGCACGGACCTCAGAGGGGGAGCAGCATATATGGGGAGCACAGTAAATGACCTGTGTGGTTGCAGTGCCATCTGCTGATGTATAAATTTATTGCAGAAACTAACAGTTGCATTACTTCAATGTCTTGACTGCAAACAGTACAGGACAGGACAGCCTTGTAATTCGCACTTGACTGACAGGTTATTGCTCTCTGACAAAACAGAACCTCTGGTTAGAAAAGGTGCCAGTAGCTTTAACTGGTCAAGAAGGGTCCTCTTGACCTCTCATGTCTTTATAAATCAAAGATCCTACACTTCTGTCTCCTTTTGAAAGTCATATTTAGGCTGTTGTATTATTTGGATTCTTGTGGCAAATGCACTGGATTGGTTTGTCAGTCATGAGATCTAATTGCTGTTCAAGTTTGTAGGCAATTGGTAAATTGCAGGGCCATGACTCCTCCATTCAGTCAACACATACCCCTTTTTCAAATGCCAACTGACCCAGGGGCCTATCAGTGTAGCTGGCCTTCCCTCAGTCTCCTCTCTGCCTCTACACACAGCCATATGGAGTACCAGGTAAGCTTCCAGTCCCGTTCCCTCATGTGGTTGTGCAGTCAGCAGGCACATACGTGGGCTGGTAGCCCACAAAGAACCCCCATAGCTGTATGACTGCTGAGTTACCTGTGCCAGCTGGTTGATGTGCCAACTGAGGTTAGAGCTTTTGCTGTGTAACCTCACCTTAGATGACTGACTTTCTAGTTTGTCTCTACTTTTAATTGCAAAAGAAACAAAGGAGGTCGTGAATCATTTTCTCATCAAATACAGTCACCAATCAGGACAGTAATTAATTAGTGATAGCACAGGCAGTGCTTGCATTTTTTGCTTTGAAGAAAGTGGGCATATCTGTGCCACTGTAGACTGATTTGCTCTCATGCCAGGATGTACTTCTTTGTATTCCTGCTCCGGGCTTGAATATTGGCCCATAAACCGTTGACAAGTATTCAGGACTACCTGTGGTTGTACCAGTCATGCTCTTAGGGGAGAATATTTACACATGCACTCCACCCATACATGTCTGAATAAAACAATTCCATTATGTTCTTCCAACCTTAACTAAAACCGGCTTTCAGAGCAAGAAATGGCTCAATCCTTTTATTTACAACTTAATTGGAGCTTATTAGAGTACTGCCATCTCTTGGTCTGTCCAGAGCACAACAACCAAACAGCTGTAAAAGTAGTAATGAAGTGTGCTAGTTCAGCAGCTCCCTACAGAAGCATCATTTCACCCTTTTACAGTGTGAATGCAGAGGTGCAGTCAAGCCGTCCTAGCCTGGCATTACTTTTCTCTCCTTAAGCCCTCTGTGACATGGAATCATCTTCAGTGAGAAGAGGTAGCAGAGCAATCTAAGACAGATTTCATGAAAAATTCAAATAAGGTGTAGAAAAAAAGGACAAGGATGGCCTCAAGCCAAGCTTTGGAGGCCTCTTTTTTTTTTTCCCTTTCCTGTATTTAGAGGAATTTTCCTGAGAATTAGCAGTAGATTCAGCGTATTACTGGTTTTGTGCTGCCCACAGAAAGCTGACAGAGGCTATGGACAGTTTCCCTCTGGCCTGACCCAAAGGCTTCAGCACATAACTTAAAAGAATCAGTTTGTCTTCAGTAACACATTTCCAATGTGTTTGAGGTCCTGGGCTGCTACAGCACACTGAACATTGTGCTTCCCTGTCTTTCAGTGCTGTTTGTCAAGCTAGCCCTCTCCTCTTTCAAATCCTTCATGGTATTGCGTATCTTCTGCCTGTCTGAAGGATGTATCTGCCTCATGGTGTAAACGCACTCGAGTTGGCTTCAGGTTGCACAGGGGGTACTGCTTGTAGCAGTGCTGCAGAGGAAGAGGTCTTTGGGCAGGATTTGCTGAGCTCCTTCCCTGAGATTTGCAACCCATGCCAGGTTCTGTGTTATGGCAGTGAAGCTGTTAGCAGATCTCAAGTTAGCTGAGAGCTAAGTGCAAACACTGCCATTGCCATGATGCAACCTTACTGGGATGTTTATGAAATGGTGAGTAGGCAGGCGAGAAGCTGCCATTTAAACAAAACACTAGTTGTCAAACCTACAGATTATACATAAATAAGGAAAAGCATGTTGCTTTCATTATCTAAGTCCAGGTTATCATTAAACAGACCACTTAAGTTTTCCTGATTATTTTTTTTAATCCTCCTTATGATTCAGTTCTTTAAGTAATAAGGAAAAATAGAGACTGTAGGATACTACTTCTGGGTTCCTCAGCATCTCTTATCCCTTTGTTTGCCATGTTCTCCTTAAGGGAATATCCTTGGTACTGGGCAAATGGAGACAGCCACAACCACATGCTATTCTCAGTATGTGACAGCTTTAACATAAAAATATCAGAGGATATGGCAGACGTGAACTGGTCCTAAATAACTGTAAAAATGTGAAGTTTTGCAGTTAATGGGAAGATTTACAGTTAATTAAATCTTCTGGCATGGTCCCACAGGATGCACGCAGGAGCATTTCAGATGGAAGCACAGCCAGAACAGCCATGTAAACATTTCTCCCACAGCAGCAAGGACTCTCAGCAGTGTTTATGCTTACCTGGGAATTGAAGGGACTTGGAAGTATCTTAAAGACAAGTTATCCTTTTCCTCATCTACAACAAGTGCAAAGCAGAGCTCTGATGTAGGAAAAGGCTGGCCCTTTTGAGGTTAACAGATTTAGACAATTATTTGTAAAGTGAACATCAGTTAAGATGTACAAATCTTTCAGAGTACCAGCTTGGCCTCTGTAAAGAAGCTGAGCAATTGAAAGCATACTTTTTAATGAAACCCTGACATACAGACAATCTAAAAACTCCGTAATGAAGGCCTAGACAGAATTTTTGAGTGGTAAAAATTTCTGAGGGGAAGAAGCTAGTTGTCATTCTAAAAAGCGATCACTTCTGCCATTCAAAGTGCCTAAAAACATAGTGCCATCAAAACCAAAGCCACTAAGTAAAGAAAGAAAATTGTGCAGTAGCAAAATAGTGTCAACCAGATGTTAAAACATGATTTGAGCTGCTGTAACCATGTTTCTAGAATTACACATGTAATATGAGAGTGAATTCCCTTGAGATCAGCAGTGCACTGCCAGTTTTCTCCATTTTTTGACAATCTGGCCTATTTTAAATACGACCTGTCCCAACGCCTAAGTCAAAGCTAAAATGTCTGATGTTTCTGTGTGGATCCAAAGGAAGACCCCTTCCCCTCAGTCACAGTCAGGGCTCATTAGCCAATCACAGCCATATGTTACCTCATTTTGACTTGAAATGTGACCTTACTGCAAAAAGATAGGTGTGCAATTGTCAGTTTTGTTGATTGCACAAAACTGCCCGGCATATTGTGAGATATGTATATCCTAGCAAACAAAAGAATTTGGCATTACAATCAGTTGAGTTGCAGATTTATTTCTGGGGAACAGGCTGTTTGTTTGCATTTTCTTTTTAATTTTTAACTTCTGAATATTGTTACAACAGATGGCCTGTTGAGCCAACAATAGATCATCATGTCTCACCACAATGGGATCTCTTTCTGGCTAGCTTGAATTGGAACTGGTAGATATCAGTCCTCACCAAGCACATTCGGAGCAGCTACACCTTAATTGCTTCTTTCCATCTGGCCCTGGGTAGTACAAACAACTCCCTGCCTCCTTGCATAACATCAGAAAGACACATGGGTAAGCAACCTAGCACTGAAACAATTCTTTTGAACACATTGAATTCCATTTCTGGATGCTCACAGGCCCCACACTTCCATGGGTAACAGAATGTTCATGCTAATTACAGAAAAGAGTTTGATAACTAAGTATTTCTGTTATTAAATTATGCTCTTTGATTTTTATTCCCACAGAGGTCTCAGTCAGCATTCTCCCTGGCTAGTGAAGATACGCCCAGCAAAGGACTAGACCCTGCATCGTCTGTGACTGAGGCTCTCTGGAGGCAGCAGAAAGGACAATTCAAGAAACAGAAGGAACGCAAGCTCTCTGCATTACCCAGCTGGAAAAGTGTGGACAGGCTAAATGAAACAAGTAAATATTTCTAGTACGAATATGATTCTTTTTTTTCGGTTTTCACTCCCGTTGTTATTTGTAATAGGTGTTAGGTTCACACCCAGTGCACATTGCCAGTAAGCACAGAGTCAGAATACGCACTAAGGTATCTGTTTTGATTCTGTGCAGGATCAGGTGCTAGGTGATCCTTTGCAAAGCAAGCACATCCCCAACTAGAAGGATGGTCACTAACGAATAACTTACAAAATAGTTTACAAAACTGTTTCCCTTGACAGTTTCTAATTGGTTGTTCTGTTTCATCTTTACTGGAGAAGCATGTTATGGAGCTAGAAGGTTTCCCTTGTCTAGGGAGGGGTAGCTGCTGTCTCATGTCCATCTTTTTTCCATGTTGGTGGATGTGTTTTTTAATATGTTAATAACCCTTAATGAGCCTTAATGTCACTTACCTGGCACTTTCTCTTCCTCTTTTGTTGATACTAGCACATTAGCACATGCTTGACATACTTGTGGTCAAGTTGTTTACCTTGTCACTTGTTTTTCACTTTTATCACACACACAGAATCACAGGGGTTGAAAGGGACCTCTAGAGATCATCAAGTCCAAACCCCCTGCTAAAGCAGGTTCCCTACAGTAGGCTGCACAAGTAGGCGTCCACTGTGTGGAATAAATAAGACATAAAGCAAGGGCCTAGTCTAGCAAATTTCTGCTGGCATCTGTGTTTGCAGAGGTCACATATGAAAATGTCTATTTCTGTATGTCTGTTTGGTAATGCTAAGTGTGTCATGATTGCATTGGGCTGTATCGTTGCTTATCCTACCATTGTTTTTTTCCAAAAACAGATTCAAAATTTGGGCCGTTGGGAATTTGATTTTGGAGTATTACAAAGCATTAGGCATCTAACTTGGATGTGTTTCAGAGCTTTTAAGATACAGGAGGCTAAGGGCTCTGTTGTTTTTTTTGCCTAGTTATTTGTCCTCCAGTGAAAGGAGTTTGCAGATGCCTGTAGCCTCCCTTCTGTTGCACAAGTTAATGTTTGTGAAGCTACATAGTGAACCAAACAGTGAAATAATTCAAGTTTAAGATTTCCCTCACACTAATTATTTTCTATCCTGATGAATTCACCTGTGCAGCCCTGCGGGTTTGATGAAGCTGTATGGGTGAGAACTTCACAGACAAGCAGTTCCCCTAGATTAAATGCCTTCTCTCTCTGTGTACACTGGATATGAATGTGAATGTGAAAAATAAGTGGAGCAGCATAGTAAGTTAGCCCCATTACTAAGCCAGCACCATGGGTTAGAGTGCAGTTCCCTGCTTGCTTCGAGGTGACATGAGTACAATCTGTCACTGAAGAATGTGGCTTCTGCTGTTGGGGTGCCAGTTTCCTCTGCCTCTCTTGTACTGGCCTTACTGTATGTGAGGCCACGTCAGGTAACTGCTGCACAAAAAAGCAGGTTAGTTTTCATCCTCACAGATGCGCTAATGATCATGTTGGCACAATGAGAGATACTGAACTGCTCATTTCAGCAGCAGCCCTGGCTCCAAGGGACACAGCTGCAGAGCTGACCTACCTCTTGCTGTTCCTCCAGGGCACAGAAGCTACTCATTCCTATGCCTTCTCTTGAGGCAGCTGTAGAGCTGCTACATCTATCTGATCCCTGCAGCAATCCCTGAGGGGACTTCCCATCAATTCCATTTGTGTTTCTGTAGTGCCAATTGAATGGTATTAGAGAACCTGGGAGGCTGGAAATTAGCACGAATAGTGTCCTCTACCTGAAAATTGAGTGGTAATAAAGTAGTATTAAAATGTGACTTAACTGAGTATCCTTTATTTGTGAACTGTTCCTTCAGTCTCCTGTCAGAAATGTTGTTTTTCTGGGCATTTTAGTTGGAGGCCTATTTTCAGTAAAGCAGTTAATTATGTACTTAAATTTAAGAACCCACTTTGATCCCATTGAATTCAACTGTTCAGCAATTTAGTACTTAACAGTTGCTTAACCAGAGCAGAATGGCAAATTGACCCAATTTCCTTCAGGTGCTCTATTCAGAAGATTTGCTCTGTTTCTTTCATCTAAGAACCATATCTGTGATGAAATTGAACTGCCTGTAGAGCTTATATTAAATAGCTGAGTGTGCTAATATGTGTAAATAAGATCTTACCCATGAGTAGTAAATAGCTTGTATTAAGCTGCAGAAAAGGCAAGAAATCTTAGCCAAGATTTTGAAGTGGTAACATTAGTGGGCTTTTGTAGTCATATAGCCAAAAAGCAGTTCACAATTCCTTTTGATTACCCTGGTTTAAATGATGACTCAAGAGACGAATACTGACTTGGCACTTTTTTCCCTTTTTGCGATAGTTTCCTAATGAGACTTCTTAAAATCTATTTTAATTTTCTCTTGGGTAAATTATAATGTACACTCTAAGAACCGTGCACAAAATCCATTCTTTCAAATAAGTGACTTTGGTTTGGAAAATCGGAAGGACTGATTTCATATGACATGAAGTTTTTTTGAACGTAAATTGTCAGTGAGTTGCCTTTCCTTTTTCCATCCTGCTTACCCTCTAAGATGTAATCAATTATTATCCTGGCCTTTCTTCAGATAACTGAGGATGATTCTTGTGTATAGTTGCTAAACAAAATCAAGGGATGTGGCTTGGGAGAGAAAAAAAACATAATGGTATGGGAATCCACTGCATTACTTTTGTGTAATATGGCACAGCTGAATTCAACTTCTTTTGGAGACTTTTGTCTCCCAAAGCTGATTGTTTTGTTTGAAAGAAGTAAAGTTTTTAAGCAAAGGTGGTCTTCTTTCTCTCAAGAAAGACCTGTGCTGAAATTAGTGAGCATTGCTGGAAAACTTAAGAAAGCTCCTCATTTGTGAGAACGATTCTCATGCTTGATATTTTGTCTTCTCCCTGGATCAGCTATTATAATAGAGAGTGCACATCAGCTGGAAGTCTTTTTCTGTATTTAGTAACTTTCAATGGATTTCTCTTCCATATCCATAGCCATCTCCGTTTTATTACAGATTCATTTCAGGCATCCCTAACACCTTTAGGCAGGTCTGTTACCCATTACATCCCTTTTTTATTTATGTATTTATTTTTGTCATTTTTTAATCTCGAACCTAGATTTCACTAGTTTTACTTTATGTCCTGTAGTCATTAGGCTGAAGGAGATTCGCCCATCTCTTCCAACATGTATCCTCTGTCTTCTCCAGAACACAGAGCTCTGGATTGATTGTTCCTTAAATGGAAGCCCTGTTAGAGTCTGGCTCATACTTTGTTGCTCTTCTCCATCCTTTTTCCATCTTTTCTTTTTAAGATGGGGTGCCAAAACTGCAACAGAATCAAAGACAAAATATGGGATTTATAGATGTCTGTGTACTGGTGTTTCTTCATCCTTTCCTAATATTTATTTCACACACACACACACAAAAAAGCCTTGGTTTAAGCTCTCTCGTATTTCAAGTTGTCATCACCATGACTTTAAGTGTGACTTCTGATCAGAAATACAGCAGCCTCACTCAGAACATGAGAGAATTCATGGTAGCAGCAACACATGCATTTGTCCATTGGTTTTGTTGAAAGCTCCAATCTGTGGCCAGTTAATTGCAAGCTGTCATCAAGAGCTCTTCACATTGTGATAACGTATGATATCTGAAAAGTCTGTTATTCTTTCATTTTCATAGATCCACCTCCTGTTTTACAAAGCACTGATGGAAACTGGGTAGCTTTGCAGAATATCTCTTTGCCTCGCCCTCGAATGCTCGCCAAACCAAAGAGTCAAGTATTTGAAGCTTTGGAGAATGAATCCAGCGTTGTGTCTGCATATGATGAGATGGGCTCAGACAACGAGGATGATTACGACTGGAATGTGGCCTTGAACAAGCTGCGGCGGAGACCTCGGCAATTACCAGATGATTTCTATTGTACCAATTCCCAGTATGATTCTGAATGGGTTTATGGCAATGATCAGTACCAGGCAGTCACCTCACCTTCCTCTGGGTTATACACCAACACTGAGACGCTGTTCTCTGATTCTGAAACATCGTCGGTAAACTCTTCCCAGGAAGCTAAGGGACCTAGCAAACTTCTCTGGTTACAAAGCAGAACTCAGAGTGATGTGCCCAGAATGGAAAAAAAACATTTCCATGGAGAACTGGATGTAAATTTCAACCCACAGGCAACCAGCTTGGAGTATTCAGATAGCAGTGAGACTGAAGAAGTTCAGTATGATTTAGAAAAGAGATCAAGAAGATGGAGAAAGAACAAAACAATCTCTGAGGAGTTATGTGAAGGAAAAAATCACACAAAAGCCAACGTGAAGAATTTAAGTCAGGTAATTGTGATCTTACTGAATGCAATCTAAAAAAAAATTATCTAGGCAAAACTCATTAAACTGTGCTGGCAGTAACATGTGAATTGTGAGTGGGAGATGGAATGTTCTTGCAAGCCTTATCTTCGTCATGCCTCATAACCAAGAAGAAACAAAAGGTAAAGTGTTAAATATACCATGAGCAGGCTTTGCTTCTTTCTCAGATATGCCACTTCCATCTGATAAATCGCATCAGTAATGCTGAAAAATACAGTGCTCCTTAAGTAGAAGTCAGGATTTGCCAACAACCAACAAATGTTGAGTAATCACCTGTAGATTTTCTCTTTTTTTTTACTACTTTGTTCTTTGAATAAGAATGAACTCATATGCCTGGGAGTCCTCACCGTGCTGTTTGCAAAAGTCCTGGTATAGGATAAAAGCTAGTGAGCAGTAGAAATTCAGGAAGGAGCGATTTTGAAATATGGTCCAAGTACTGTCTGCTTTTAATTAATCACTTGATTGTTTCAGTTCTGGTGTGTTACGGTGAGTGTTCACAAACTACTTCCATTTAAGTGATTTGTCATTGGATTAAGAAGCAAACAGAGTGTTAGTGCTCTAACTTGAAAAAACAAACAAACTGATCATAGAACTTAAAGACAGCAAAGCACTCCCAAAGCATTTATCTTAAACATGTAGGAGATAACATGAAAACGAAGAAGTCTTCTCTGTTTAGGATTTGTTCAAGCAAGAGGCTGGTATTATGTAAGGAATCCAGTTGTCCCCCAGCATTTACCAGTCATGCAAGCATGCTTCTGAGTCTGGTGGAGGAGAATGCTGAACCCTTGTCCAGTTCCATGTGTTCCTGTGTCCTACTCCTCTCAACTCCTGTAGCTGGATCATTGCTGCAATGCTGCAGTGGTGAGTCTGAAGCAAGGAGCTAAACGCTGTCTTCTACCTATACTTCCTGATCACAGTCTGATCTTTAAAGCTGTCTGAGCCATGTTAGGATGTCTGGAATTGTTTGCTTAAGCTACTAGCCCATATCTCTCCTGAAAACAACTGATACCTATCTCTCCTGGTACCTCCTGATCATAGGTCAAGATTAGGGTTCTAGGATTTAAGCAGGCTTTTAATGTAGGATAAACTATAGTTAATTCTGTATCTATCCATCTGCTTCTAGGAGGCAGGTGTGGGTGTTCTGCACTGACTCATTTGTAGTCATGTCCTCGTATGTTTATGAGCTACAGATTTTGAAGGGGACTTTCATATGTGATGTGCTCCAGCAGCACTTCAGTGGCAATTAACGACCTCTTAGAACGTCAGATGGGATGACAGGACTTTTCCAGGGACCCCACAAGGACTATGTTTTGTACATAGACATCTGTCTTTCCATTTCTGGCTTCATGTATTTGTGCATGCTCTGTGTGTGTCCGTTTCATATTGTGGCTTCCTACGTTCTACTGCTCTGTTGTAGATAAGTAAGTCCTGCAGATGTTCTTCCAGTGGAGAGCAGAGAAGCTGGGTGCCTCCAGACACACGTGACTGCATCCTTCAGCAGGCCAGTTTGTGTCTCAGAGTGCAACCTGTTGCAGAAAACAATTGCTCTTTTTAGCTCTGTTATGAGTTGCCTTGCATCTTCAGTGCTGATTGTACCTCTCTGTTGTGCTCAGAATGCAAGGTTTGGGTCTCTGAGCCATTCTCCCTTTCATTTTACCTCATAGGCAAAAAGAGACTGTTTCTGCTCTCTGCTCCTTCAGCCATAGTGAGGCAGGCAGCAATGCTCTGACTCCAGATCACACTCATGCTCTTAAAGCAATGAAGTTTTCCCTAGGAAGTAATATGGGTGGGTATGCATGCCTTTAGTTTGTGTGTGGGCACACACCCTGGTGCCTGGTGGGACCATCAGTGCCTGCCGTCTGTTACTCCATTCTCTGGTACAGAAAACTCAGAGCAGGAAGGGTCTGGCCAGAACCCTTCATAGCAAGGAAATTGCTAGGGACTAAAAAACTTAGGAAGCAATTACAGTGATTAAGAGCCTAAGGGGTAGGATTAGAGCTATTATACTAAATTAACCAGGCATCATTTCCATTTCTTGAAAAAATAAAATTAAAGGGATGTGGGGATTTCATGTGATCCCCAAAGTAACGCACTGATCTAGGCAGAACCATGGAGGCTGCATCAGAGAGAGACCTACATGTAAATAGTTCGCAAAAAATGGTGGCATACATTCATAGTGAACTGCTGACTGTCAACTTAAGGAAATTTCATCGTGTAGTTTCTCTCCGAGACTCACAATAAAAGGAAAGCAGGCCCTTTGCTCTCTTCCTTCTCCAAATCTGCAGAGTTGTCAGCAGTAACATTCTGGAACAATTGCAGTCATTTTGTATCTTACAACTTAATTTTATAGAATATTTCATAGAACTGTCTTGGATTACACTCGATCAAGGGAAGTCAATATTTCATAGAATAGCTTGTGTTGGAAGGGACCTTAAAGCCCACCCAGTTCCACCCCTGTGCCGTGGCCAGGGCAGCCACCCACCAGACCAGGCTGCCCAGGACCCCATCCAACCTGACCTTGAGCCCCTCTAGAGATGGGGCAACACAGCTTCTCTGGGCAGCAGAATGGGCTGAATTTGGGGAGATTTTTGCCACTTTATGATGGGTAAAAGAACAACCTCCTTTAGCGGGTTGTCCATAGAAATGCTGTAAACACAGCCATGAAGCAAGCACAGTGGGATGTGAAAACTGTCCTGACAAAACCAAAGTCCTACTAACAAGTTTCTGATTGCTTATGGAGCATAGAAGTCTAAAAATCCTGAGGAACCAGAATTGAGAGGTGCAGCCTTTGATCCACCTACCCTGCTTGTAACAAGAATTATTTTCCAAATTGTAACTTCTTTACAAGAAGTGGCCACTCAAACCATCAAACTCTCTCTGTTTCCATCATCATTATTATTGTTGCTTTATTGGCTTTCATTATCATTTTGAGAGATGTTGCTTAGTGTAGCTGTAATTCTTAGATGTCTAATGGAAAGTAGTCACTTAATTGCTTCCAGTGATGAGAGTGCCCTCATTACAAGTTTGATTCTTTTATCAGAAGACCTTCCCCATACATTGCAGCTTTCCTGCCCTGCAGCCAGGTAAGGGGGAGCGCTGTGGGACTGCTTGTGCACACAGGATGGTGCTTAGGGTGTATTTATGGGAACAGCTGCTCTGAAATTGCCCCAGTTCTCACTGAGAAGGTGCCTGCAAACTCACGATCTGTGTCATCTTCATCTGAAAACTGGAATTTCTAATCTGTTTCCTATTTGAATGGATCTTTTCTGTCCAGGGTTTATAATGTAGCAGGGACTTCTGGAGCCTCAGAGGCAGTATTTGGCTTGCTTACTTTATTTTGAGGCTTTTGCGTTCACTGAGATTACTCTGAGTTATCAGCCATTTGCTTGCAAGGATTTGTCCAGTGTGTACTAGGAAAAGTGTATTTCCTATTTCATTGTCTGGATTTACGCTTGCATTAAACCTACTTGATTTACTTCTAGTGTGGCTGTGTCAGCCTGCCAGACCCTCCCTCAGGCTCTGCTTTCAGATAAACCAGCAGCCCTTTCATTCTTGTTTGCAGATGTTAGTGTTATTTACTGCTGATACATGCTAATAGGAACTTACACAATGATTTATATGAACAGAAGGATGTCACTAAACTTAGCAGATAGAGCAAAAGTGTGACCAGTAAAGAATAATGAAGTTTAAGAGAGCATCTATTAAATAAATAATACCTTTGAATGTCTTTATTATTTTTATTCATTGTCACGGCTTCTAATGCATTTTTAATCAGTTAATCCACAAAGGAGGTAGCATTTCATCACAAACAGTCAAGCACAAGTCAAGCAGCCCAGCAATAACAGAAGCAGCAAAATGTAGTGTTCCAGGATATCATTATCTCTGCGTGTAAGCAGGAACTGACAATTCGTACAAGTGTAAATACTCCAGCTGCTAAATGTGAGGAGGCTGGGAAGCAGAAAGATGGGTAATAAGAATCCAGCTGTAAGAAAATAAACACCCTCAAAGTGTGTCCTCCCCCAGGACTCTATGCTGACATTCTGTGTCTGCATAGAATGGTGGTTTTTTTGCTCCCTTGCAGTCTCAACTCCAGGCTAAACCATACTCTTCCTGCCCAGGTGTTGCTTGAGGAAGCCTACACTCGTGGTGCAAAGCTGTCAGAACTCACTAGCAAGTCTTGTAATCCTAAACCTCGTCATCTGGAAGCAGGAGAGTAGGTCTTTGGAAGTACCTAATAAATAAATGCCCAAATACCCAAATTAAATAAAGTGGGATTCTAGTAATTAGCTGAGACTAGGTAACTAATAATAAATATCTCAAGTTAATGAATTGCATTCCCTAAAAAACAAATGTGCTGTAAATTATCTAAATTGTGATAGTTTTTCTCCAAATCACTGGGTAGGTGGAATCAGCAGCAAATTTCAGATCTTGTAGTAGCCTAGTGGTATTTTTCCTTATCAAATTGTAACATTAGGCTGTGAAAGTGCCAGAGAATACAGTACAGTTTACTGTATGAGAGATGAAGGCTGACACTATGAACAAAATGTGTCAGTCCATGAAGTTGAGTGAGGAGGATTTGAGGGAATCGTCAGAGTTAACATTTTCTGTGAGAACTGGAGACAATTAGTCCATCCATAAACACTGCTGCTGAGGCTGCGGAGAGAGAGTAGCTGTGCAAAGCAAATCTGCTTATGTATTTCCAAATAAATGGCAGAGAAAACGCAGCTTTTAGTCTCTCCAGCCATGTCTGGTCCTATCACAGTAAGAGAGCGCAAGGCAAATTTCCTGCCAAACAGGAATAATTTCCTGTCTGAAGATTGCTCCACACCATTATCTTAGATCTGCTGCAATGTGCCTGCCGCTTCCAGGTCCCAGGCTGTGTTCTTTGTAGCCTCCTCCTGGATGGCAGAAAAAAAAAAGCCTTCTCTGCACATGATTAAATGTTGAGCAGGCACCGTGCCAGGCAGACATGTAAAAGGATTTTGCTTTCTTTCTATTCAGCCTGCAAAATGAGAAACTTGTGGTCAGGTCTGTTTTTAACCCACCGTATTTAACCAAACATCTGAATACTTTCACCTTTAAGGATTCACAGGTAAGAAAAGAAGATGCTCCTGAAGACTGACGTTGTTCTAAGGAGGCTTATGTTTGGAAAATAATTATAGCTGTAGTGTGTCCACCTGTGTAACAGTCACTGGGAAAGCTGAAAATCTTAATGAATGTTGCTTTAAAAAAAAAAAAAAAACGTTATTTTTCAAACCTTGCTTTTAGTAACCCTTGGGAAAGTAAGAATAATGCTCAAGGCCAGCAGACAAGGAATCTGAGCATGGCTTTCAGCTGGAAGGTGGACACAACAGCCAGGTTGTCACAATAAGTTACTTCTCACACTTCAGTTTCCTTATATGCACCATAACTGAGAGTGATGACAGTGCAGTACTGGGAATGAGGAATGCCATTTGTGCTTTCATTTTATTAGCTGCACTGAGATGTGTAATGATTTTGGTAGCTCCTTTCAATGTGATATAAAAGCCAGGAATGATGAACATTATCCAACAGGTGTAGGTTTGCTGCCCTTCCTCTCTAAAGATGTGGTAATTATTTTTCAGCCCACATTGTTTGCTTTCTTTCTAGCCTGTCTGCACAGTGATCATATCTATACCCTTTTCTGTGAAACTGCTTTCCTTCTGTAACTGTACCGTAATTACACTGTTCTTCTAATTTCTTTGTAGGATTTGGATGACTTTTCAGAAACAGATAGAAGCAGTGAAGATCAACATCATAATATCAAGCCTGAACTTATGGAAGAGGAGCTTAAATCCAGGTTATTTCAGCTTGCTGCTAAAATGAGTGACAAAGAAACATCTTCTGGTGAAGAACAAGAGTCTGAACCTAGAACAGACCCTGAAAACCAGAAGGAAAGTTTGTCCTCAGAAGAAAACGGCAAAAGTATTCAGGAGGAGTTAAAGAAGGTAAGCGCTTATTACAGGGAAGTGGGTCCAGTGCTGTAAAAGTTAGAATCCAGAAAGAGGAACTTGTGTCTAGAAAATCGATCATGGTTGATTAAAATACTTCAGTCTCTGAAGTGCTTCTTAGCTTGCAACTCTTGTGCCGGTAAAGCTTCAACTAAAGTATTTGTTCTTTCCTGTGAGCCTGCAGCATTAACTCAGAAGCAGTGAACTTTGTGTAATAAACCTGTTAAGAGACTGATACTAATGGGATTATGTCTGTTTATACTGATGGAGAATCTGCTTCTATGTTTTTATTTAAAACTGTATCCATATCTCCTTTTTTTCCTCTAGCTTGTTTAAGTTTTTTCAGTCCCGTTGTTTGCTCTCCTTTTCTTAGTATTGTTTAGCTCATTCTGATGTTACGGATTCTTCTTTTACCTCTATCTGTAGGAATATTCTGTGCTTCCTTAGAACTTTATAGCCCATTTATGCTGTCAAATAAGAAGCTCCCGTCAGTAGTGACATATTCTAGCAAAATGGTAATCTAGTGCCGCCAGATAATGGATAATCCAATTCTGATAATGGAGGAGATCTTCCACTCATTTCATTTCACCCTAACAATAAAAAGTCTGACTTCAGTGTCATCCCACAGGACTTAACATCTACTCTCTTCCTGTTTCTGAATTTCTTTTCATATCGTAGGCTGTGTTCAACCATTTCTGTGCTCAGTTCACCATACAGGAGAATTCTTGAAGTCCTATCCATAGCCTTTAATTCAGGACTTTAATTGCATTGTGTTATACCCTAGCCAACCTACATATTCTATTGAATAATTTGATATTACTGGTCCGTCTTTGTAAACCAAAGATGAGCTAAATTTAACATATAGGGGGAGTAATCTCTTTCCTTTATCTGTTAGATGCTGGTGGCCTTCTTTTCTGCAAGGGCACATGTCTGGCTTATGTGCAACCTGATGTCCTCCAGGATCTTATTTCCTTTTCTGTCAAGCTATTTCCTAGCCAGATAGTCTCCAGCCTATACTGATACAAGGAAGAATTCCTCCTCAGATGCAGGATTTTGCATTTCCTTATGTTGAACTTCATGAAATTCCTGTCAGCCTGTTTCTCCAGCCTGTCAAGGTCCCTATGAATGGCAAGAAGGCCATCCCAGGTCTCAACCACTCCTCCTAATTTAGAGTACACTCTGACTCATTGTTTCTGCCAATAATGATGATAATAAACAGTACTGGCCCCTGTACTGGCCACAGGGATATACAACTGGTGACTGGCTTCCACCTGGACTTAAAACCTCTCAGCACAATCATTTCAGACCAACAGTTCAGGCAATTTTCAACCCATCTCACTGTCTACCTGTCTACACATTCAGTCCATACTTGTTCAGTTCATATATGAGAATTTTATGAGAGGCAGTACTGAAAGCTTCATTAAAGCCAAAATATCATTTTATGCTCTCTTTGAGTCCAGTGAAGCAGTCATTTACTTCATTGTATAAGGCAATCAGGTTGACCAGGCATGATTTTCCTTTCATAAATCCATGTTGACTACTCTCAGTCACCTTCTTGTCTTTCATACGTTTGAAAGTGGCTTCCAGGAGGATTTGCTTCTGGATCAGTGCTCAGCAACATTCCCCAGATTATCATCATCTTTCAGAGATGAAGGAGAGCAATCTCACAATGCCAAGGGTCAGCTCCCTGGTGAGCGTGCCCCATCAGGTCCCATGAACATGCATATGTCCCATTTGTTGAGATGTCTGCTCATCTACCAAGAGCTTTTCTTCATTATTCCAGGCTTTTCCGTTGGACTCAGGGGCCTGAGAGCAAATCTTGCATGTAAGTTGAGCTGAAGACAATATTGTTTAGCCATAGCATTTTTCTTGTCTCGTGTCACCATGTCACTTCAGTAATGGGCCCCATTTTCCTTCATCTACCTTTTGTTGCTGGTTTACCTGCAGAAGCCTTGTTGCCATTTGTGTTCTTCCCCAAATTCAACTCCAGGTGGATATTAGCTTTCCTGACACCATAACTATTATATTTGGACACTGTCTCCGTAGTCCACCTGGATCTCTTTATCCGGCTTCCACATCTTGGTATATTAGTTCTTTTTATCATTTGAGTAAAATACGTTTCAAATGATGAATAATAGAGAAGTGGCCAGCTGTTGTTCAAAGCTGAGCTTCTATGCAGTAAAGACCCCAAGAGGTGAGTAGCCACACAGCAAACAGTAACAAGCCTGAGTGGATCTGGGAGATAAGAACATTTGACTAGTGAGAGGCAGCACTGGGCTTCTTACGTGGACATGTTGACCAATACTGACTGAAATAAAAAGCCCTTCTGGGAACAAGGACCAGAACAGAAATGAATTAGCTGTCCAAGGTGAATATCCCATTTTCATCAAGAAGGATGGAGAGTGCCTTCACCTAGGATAATCTACGGATGTAGCTTCAAACCTAGGGACTACCTCAAACCTGTGCTTGTGACTATTCTTACCTGCCATACAGTGGAAGTAGCTGCTGTTTCATCTTCATTGTTTGGCTTGACGTCTCCAGCTATGTTTCCTATTTCTCTGAATGGAAGTGGTAGATTTTTGGCTTAAAACAACTTGATGAAGTTCCCCAGTAATCACTGGGGAAAAAAAATGAAATGCTTAAACTGAGTAAATTGGTGCTCTCTCTACAGGTGTTTGGAAACTCCTCCCTCTGGTGACAGTTTTAGGGCTGAGCGGTTATATTAGGTAGATGAGATTTTCACATCCTATATGTGGTGTACTTACTCAGTGCATCTACAGAGTATTACTTGTTTTATATACATATATATATCTTACTCTATCATTTGTATGTCAATTATTTAAAATAATGTACTGCTTAATACATTTTTCTTAATTTTCTTAAGTTTAAAAGAGAAGAGATGTACCGTATTCAGGAAAACGTTAATGCTCACACTTCTTTATTTTTTATTGATTTTTGCTGAAGAAAAGTCTTAGTCATTCATTGTCACAGCATGTATTCTTTTTGCCTATAATGAAGAAACCAAAATATCCCAGTACTATACACGGTCACGGCTTCAGAGGAATTGAGAGCTGAACTTGCTTCAGCTGTATGGAAATAGACTGCTTTTGTTCTTATTTCTGACAGTCATCGTTATAGGTAATTTAAATCCTCTGACGCATACCTTGTCTTTGGAAAGGTGACTGATCAACATCCTTCAGTGAAATACTGGAGTTGATAGTGCATAATACTAGTTGTGGCTATGGTAATCTAAAATACAAAGACATATCAAACTCGAACAGAACAGAATAATTCCATCAGAAGGGACCTTCAGTGATCATCCAGTCCACTTCAAGACCATCCATAATCTAAAGCATATATATGCATGCATTAACTTGTAAATGAGTAGACGTGTCTCGATGGAGACAAGCATAGAAAACATATTTTCAGGGAACCAGTAATTTTAGATGCCTCAGAAGTCAGAGATCCCTGTAAATTGTCATTTTTAAAAGCCTGATTTTTAAGAATACATGTATAGGGAATTACAGATTTTATAGACTGATGTTTGACATTCTCAGCCAGAGACCCAAACTTCTGATATGGCATGAAGTTTCAAAGTAAATCTACAGTTGCTCTAACTGAGCAAAGCTTTGTTGCCTACAGTCCACTTGGAGCTTCTGAACACAGATTAAATACTGTATTTTAGTATATTTTAGAACTGTATTTAGTATATTTTTTAGTATATTTTAGCTGTGCTGCCTGTCTTTGTTAGCTATTAGTTGTCTATTCTCAAGCTCTATTCTGGCACACATTAGCAACCTTAAATCACAGGAAATTACTAATTACAGTACACCTGACCACAGAATAAGATTTCAAAAAATATGTATCTTCTGTTGAATCACTGGCAACTGAGTACTTTGTGCTCATGAAAATCTGATTTCTACATGTCTACACCTTTAAAAGTCTAGAGTTCTGTTTTTTTTTAGTGGAAGCTGGGAATCTCATGTAATCACATTGATTATATGATGCTTTAAAAATACTTAGCATATTAAGACTTCTATCAATGAGAAGAATTGGCACACCTTATGTCTTCAGTGAGGAGTTAGCTGAAGTTGGACATTCATGGATTTTCAGTTCTCCCCTCCAACTGAGCTTTTGTGTTGTATGTCTGCATTTAAGATACAAGATGGAAAATGCTGACCTGTGAGATACTTGTTTAGATCATGTATGATACTTGAGGGTTTAAATGGGTATTAATTAATACTGGCTAATTTTATGACTTAAACTTTCCTAGAACCTCAGCACAATCATCTTCAACATTTCTAAGTCTGTGATTGCCTAAAATGGACTTGTGGAGGTTCACAGCTCTCTAAAGCAAATATAAGCCCACAGCACACTTGTTTTTATAGGTAATATTTTGTGCTTATTAAGTTACAGAAGCAGTTTGTGGTCTTTCACCAGTGTGCAGACCCCTGTAAAGCCTGCTCATCCCAGCTGCGTAATGAAAGGCCATGGGGGTCTTTTTTTTTTCGTGGAACAGCCAAGAATTACATCCTAGAAAGCAATTTGATCAGTATCCAAGTAAATGTTTAAATCCTCAATTCAGCAAAGAAGTCAAGTATATGTTCCAGTTTTTGCTGGACACAAATGCTATTTGTGAGATTTCTCACAGATATTATTTATTGATCTTTACTGTGAAAAATTAAGTTGATCCTGAGCGTGTTTTGTCAAAATCTGAGTCTGATTTCAAGCAAAATAGTTGCTTCAAGAGCATAATTGTAATTTTTTTTAAGTTTTAAATAATGGACAGTGATGTTTGTGAGCCCCCAGTTCTGATACCTTCTGGGCTCAACGCAGTTGCCTATGTCTGGATTTCTTGTCCATCTGAGATGTCTTGGGATATCCCACAGGATCATTAGCTGCTAGTCTGGGGAAGGCATATCTCTCATGTCTGTCTGACAGCTGCGTTTGAAAGTCCTTAGATGCTTTGAGGTGTTTCAAACTGCACCTTGTGTTTTAAGCAATTGAATCTACCTGGAGAAGTGAAGAATATGTGAGATTTCAGCTGGCTTCACACGGGGAATACAACACCCTTGTAAATAGGTTTTCTATAGTCTTGGATTTTATACTTATGTGAATGTTTGTCCAGGACAGTTTTGTCCAGTGTGCATGAAATGGGAATCTCATTCAGTTGTGTGATTACTGAAGACTTATTTACTTAGCAAGAAAATGTAAAAGTCATTTGACAGGTACAGCTACAGAAAATCAGTTACAATTAGTGTAAACTCCTTTAACAGAATGGCAGAAAAAACATAGATTTTCACAAAAAAAAAAAAATAGTTATTGTTTTCTTGTCTTTTCTGAGCAGTCCAGAAATTTGGCATTGACAGATGAGATCTGTCAGATCTGGCTGGAAGAAGTTCAAGAAAGTGCTGCTCTTCAGCTCAGTGATACTTCTGTCCCAGCACAGCCAACAGCGCAGCTGTGGTTCTGTCACTACTTCAATGCAAAACCAGTCTGCATAGCTTGAACAGAGTAAGCTAGGGAGATTAAGGTAAACCTCCTGACTTGACTCTGGAGAGTGGTAGTATGATGGGTTTTATGAGTTTGTTTTGGGACAGTGAATTCCAGGAGAGGGACAGTAGTAAGCAGTAAGAAGTGATTTGGCACAAGGCATCTCAATTAAGCACAAGTGTTTCAGACATCAGTAACTGGCATAAGCGGAGTACATACCCTTTTGTAAAGTGAAACACACACAGCATCCAGAAATTGAAGAGATGGCTGACTTTTCTTAGCACTGCTGCAAAAGTCCCCTGTTGCTAGTGCCACTTTGTTCTGGGGGGGGGGTAGAAATCAGTATTTACAGTCTGCTTTATTTTGTGAAAAACTATGTGTCATTTGCAAAATCTGTCTTAATGAGATCAGTTATTTTGAAAATAAAATAAATCAGACATTGCTTTGTTTTAAATATTTTAGTAATGAGGGTAATACTTCCTAGTATTTTATATTTGTTAGTTTCTTTGTCCTTGTGCTCATCCCGAAGTTCTAAGTCTGAAGCTTTATAAATATTAACCTTTGCAGATATTAACATAACTTTTCTGCCTTCTTATTTAACTGCTTTCCCACTATCTAGGAAAAACAAAAGGCTTTTGATCTTCATTTAAAGCTGCAGTTTTTATCCACTGTATTGCAGCAGGTGAGAGCACTTTGTTTTGTCTGTGTCTTTTGACATCTCTTACATACTACGTAAGAGATGTTACAAAGTGATATTGAGGGTTTCCTCTTTTCCCAAACAAAATTCTCAAATTCATATTATTTTCCTAGAAATATCAGGCCTGAAATACAAAACCTCTTGATTAGATTCAATGATCATTGCAGAAAATGGTTTTCTAATCAGAAGTATACCTATGTTATGATGGGAGTGATGAGCATGAAGTAGATATTTGAAGCAGACTGGCTCTCTTATTTGGATTCATTATAAGAAAATTCGATTTTATCAGCAAAGAGCAGAAGACAAACATAAGCTATATTATCTTTGTATTCTCACATTCACATCTATTAAAAAATTGGAAAGGAAAATTTTAGAATTTCAGCAGTACTTTTTAAATCAATAGAATTGATTTCAGCAGTACATTTTTAGGAGTTCCTGATCACAGTCGCCTCCAAAACCCTTTCTAAGCTCCCAGTTTAAAAGTGAACAAAACCCTTAATTCATTATAGAGGCTGTACACAGTGCATAGGCACTTTCTCTTTTTGCTGCTAGTGTCTATTGCTTATCATTCTTTTAGGTGGGAATAGATCTCATATTCTGTGCTATTTGAGTCTCAGTTTATAAGAATCAAGTGTTAGAACGTATTTTCATTTTACTCACTAAACAAATGTATACTTACCGCATATTTTAAAATGCATGCTATTTATATATAGTATCTCATATGTAGTACTCAACAAATTAATTTTGTACCATTTTCTCAGTCATAAAAAATACAATAACTTTTTTTATGTCAAAGGTTGGTGCTTAATTCAGCACAACACTACTCCTCCCCACCTTTTCCTTTTTTTCTGTACTCTGAGTTAAGTTTTGTCCTGGGAGTTTTAATCACCTGATGGACCTTGGTTTTCTTCAGTGAAAATACCAAGGACAATTTTAAAGAAAAAATATTTTTACATTTGTGCAACGTTGTCAGGCTGTAGACACTCATATAGAGTGCTGTGTAGAGTGCTATGTTTCCTTTCCATAATATTTTACCTCCTGGAAAATAATTTATTTATTTCCTCATGATGATAGAAACCTGTAGCTATATTAGGACAGTGGATTGAATTCATTAGCTAAAATGCAGTATCGATAATTACCTTGCAGAACCAAAAAGAGAAAAAAATAGGTGATTCTGTACAATGATTTGGCTTTCCTTTTCTAAGTGAGTGCTCGTAAATTAGGATATTGATACTAAAGTCAAGGTAAGAAGTCTCAAATAGAAGAGTCATTTCTTAATAGCATAGTGTATTATTGTACACTTGTCTTCCTTTCGTTATCAAGGGAAATTTTAGCTTCCTTTCCCAGTCTTTGTTGTATTGATTGAATGCAACACACCTTTAGGCCAAAAGATCTTTTGAATGTCAGGGTTGCTGACTGCCATTGATGGCTGGGCCTTGGTAGCTTTGTTCTTCCCACACCATGATGTGGCCAGTATCCCAGTCTCCCCCATGCAGAAGACAAACTTCTGGTGGGCTTTTCAGGGCCTTCTCAAAGCTGTGCAGTGAGCTCCCACAGGCTTCAGAGAAGGGAAAAGGCAGATTTGGGTTCTGGTGTTGTTTTTGTCAAGTCTGTATTCAGTCTAGTTACCCTGAAATGATGAAGCAAAGCCAAACTTTTCTTCTCCCCAGCCCCATAAGCTCCCCACATGAAGAAGGTGAGGCCTATTGACTGAGAAACAGGCATGAGACTGGAGCTGAACATAAGTGCAATGCAGTTGACACGATCAAAACTGGCAGGACTCTTAGCTATAAAGAAAGTTCCCCTTGCTCTATTTCTTGATCTGTTGATGTCAGTTGTGCTCTAAGGAATCACTAGTTGCTGCCTTCCATGGCAGTTTAACAGAGCTTAACAATGATATAATGTTATAGTGGCAAAAAAAAAAGAGAAGATTCTAATGGCTGAGTACAGCGTAAAGAGAAAAATAGGGCAATTAAAGGAGAACCTTACTGCTTTTAAGAGCTTGAACAATAAAATATACAATTTTCGTGGAAAAGAAATAATGTGGAAATGTTATAGGCTGCTGAATTGCCTAGAAGTACTTAATGCTTAACTACTCTCAGCAGCTTGGACACTTACATTGTTTCAGGTGTAAATAAATAAATAAATTCAATTATAAATAAATAAATTCAGATATAAATAAAGCATCTTAATTTATTTCCATTATTCATCATCCTTTGTGTCAGAACCTCTAATTCAAGAAGAAAAAAAAGAAATATTGGCAGTATCAGCAGGGGAAGGAGTGTTAGCCAAAGAGAGGGGAAATGGCTTGACAGGAAGAGCTAGCTTAGACCACTGAAACATCTGTACAATCACAGATGGAAATGACAATAAAAGATGTTTCATATGATGCTTTTAGTTATATTCAAAACATGCAGGCACACATACGTGTGTATTTGTTTGCACACACACACTTTTTTACTATTTCTTTGGTTTTAAAACTCTTCCACAAAGAACTCGGGAACCTGAACTTCTCCTTTTGATGGTATCTACAGTATTTGTAAGCCTTAGCATTAATTATCATAAAAAGAGACAAATGGATGTTTTCTTCTTTCCTCTAAGCTCTTAATCTCAAATTCAGTAGAAAATGAGATTCTCATAAGTGGTGCATACACTCAAATTTGAATCATCTGTATCAACTTGAGAAGAGTGGTGTTAACTGAACTACCACAGTATCTCAGATGAGAACAGAATGCATTGCAGTGTTTCAGGAAGAATGGCTGTGCTTAATTTTTCTGTGCTAGTGTTTGTAAATAGAGATTGCTTTCTGTGTATATCACATCTATATTCTTTGCTCAGCAAGACAGATGGGAGAGACTTTGTCATGGTGTATTAGCTGTCTCTTTGAATGCCCTATGGGTGTTAACAATGACCTTTCTCGCATGGGCAAGATAAATCAGACAGCCAAAGGTCTTTATAGCAGTTTGAAATGTTCACCTACCAGGATGATGTTGGTACGCGTGTCTGTGAATTTTAAGTTAGTTTTACAGAATCTCATAACTCTTAAGTTTGATGTGAATGGATGGAGAGAGGCATTTTGAAGCACCAAAATTCCAGAATTTTTCTTTCTTCCCTACATGCATTAAATAATTTTCCCTAGAGTAGCTCACTATGTTTGCAAGCCAGCTGTTATGGAACATGAGTGATTCAAACAGCTTTTGACAGTTGCTGAAGAAGAAGTAGACACATTAGTGAAAACATTAACTGAGTATACAATTTTTCCAGTTTGAAAACTCCTGAACTCTACATTTTCATTTTATGTCTCCCTCAAGCAGACATTGATCTCTTCTTATGTCTCTCAGCATGCAGCCCAAGGCAAAGTTGACTTCTGAATGGCCTTTAGCAGAGAACTTTCACAAAGTTTAAATGTAAATACTTCAAAATATTGCTCGTGCTCTTAAGTTTTATGAGATCTGCTTGTCAGAGGTACTCTAAGGAAGGTTGCTTTTACTGTCCCTGTTATTTCTCTATGATATTTAGTGCTATATCCTTGTTACACTGTAAAAGTAGAAGTTTCACAAGCTTAAATAAAAGCCTTAACTGTGACTCCTGTGCCTAGATACCTGCAAGCCAGGATCAAAATATGTTCACTGAGGCATGCACTTTATAAACAGTCATCTAGCTGCCTTGTGTAACATTTAATGCAATGCAAATGTTTGGTTTTAAAAGCCAAGCAGCATTTGCCACTAAAAACTTACCTCAGAAATCTAGAAAAGCTAAAATTCATATTTGTTTCTTGCTGAACTTTTCTTCTCCTGATCATATACATTGAGAATATAGGGTAATTTATTCAAAATCTTGATTTCATATCATAGAACATTTACCAGGAAAATAATAACCCTGTTATACAGTACTTTGAAATAAGTCCCAGTATGTACTCTCTGATACTGGTGTAAGAAACCTTTTTCTAATTAGATTTAATCTTTTTTGGAAATCCATCATTAGCTACAAAGGATAATTTAAAAAAAAATGAACACTGATGTGAGGTTACAGTTCTTGAAATGGAGAACACACATCAGCAAAGATGATGAAGAAAATGTAGATGATGAAAATGTAGTGTCTGGCCTCTATCCTGTCTTGTTCTCTACTGATAAAATAGAATAAGAATTAGGTACTTGTAAAAGCAAATAATAAAATAACATTGATTTCCTTCTCTATCCTATAAAATTATTGATCTGTTTTTAACCTAATTGGCACTTGTGAACATAAATGGAAAAAGCAGTCAGCTATTTATGGAATTCAAGTATTTGTTCTCAGTAAGAGAGTCCTAGGCTTCCTTGTTCACGGCTGTCCTAACAAGCAAAAGATCTGTGTGCAGTAGCATACAGTATTTGCTTTGTTCTCTTTCTTTTTTATCTCATGTGTCCAATTATTTCTTGTAATTCAGAGAAATAATAGTGCTAAGGACTCTTAACGTACTGGTATACTACAATTGAGCACACGCTGCTAAAGAAGTAGTAGTTCAGTGAAAGTCTTATCTAACATAGAAATGAAAAGCAAACTACAGGAAGGAGAATGTGAAGTTTTCCAGTTCAATCCCCCAGCATTTGTGTGAACGAAAAAAACACTATTTTTCCCACATCCTGCTAAGAACATCTGAAATATTGATTACTATAACATTTACATTACAAAGTGTATAGGTGGATGGGTCTCTCATTCACATGCATAAGAGTATGTGTGTTCGAGGGATTAATTGAGTTTAGGTCAGAACTTCCCTCACTTTTAGGCAAAGCAGCACTGTATGTATTGCACGTAAATTCAGTGATAGTGATTGTGTTGGCTTCAATAGACTCTGTCTCAATCAACAAGCTATATGGTTTAGATGTTGAGTTTGATGCTTGAGGGTACATTAGGTGAAATTTTATTGCCATCAGAGGTTTTGTGCTGAAGGCTCTGTAAGAATCATCTGAATTGGGATGGGTAATAACCAATTGCAAATCAGGAACACTGATGAAGAAAAAAGGCTTACAGTTGGTTGAGGTATTATTTTTTTGAACATGGATTAAACTGCATGCATTTCCTAGGTATTTGATATAGTTTATTTAACAAGTGTTTATGTGCTTATAGCTCAACCTTTCTTTTTTGGGGCCATCATACAATTCCTAGCAGTCATCCATATAAACTGTTGTCTTCACAGGGCTGCTGCAGATTGCACTCCCCTGTTTGTGGCTGCAGTAGGATAGCTCCTGTAGATAAGGAGACATGCTTCCACATCTGTTTGCCAGCGCCCAAAAAAGAAGACTGTGGTTTAAAATCTGTTTTAAAAGCTATTGCAAAAATAGCTGTATCTAGCTCACTTGGATTTTAAAGCTAGATATGGGTATGTTCCTTTCACATAAGGTTTGGAATAGCCCTCCAGTAGAAATTGTTGTGGAATAGTTGTGTATGTGTGTTACTTTGTCTGCTGTATCCGTGTGCATGTGCTGAAAAGGGAGAAATAGGTGCCTCAGCAACTAGCCAGGTGTATTATTTTGGTATTTTTAAACCCACAGGTATAAGTGAAGCCATGCTATATAATACCCCTCTGTGCTAACATAGTGCTGTTTTCTCTCTCTACTCTTGTATCAAAACAGAAGTACTCTGCTGTCTCTCTCTGCAACATATCTACAGAGGTCCTGAAAGTCATCAACGCCACTGAAGAGCTGATAGCGGAATCCACCAGTCCCTGTGATTTCCCAGATGACCTTCAGGACCAGGGAAGAGGGACGTTCCCACTGGGGACCGACCCCATCAGACTCGACGAGCAGCTCACCACACTGGAAGAAAACGTAAGAACACAAATCAGCATGTGAATGGGTGTATGTGTGTGTGTGAGGCAGCTGGAAAGAGAGAGTGCTTAGGCAGCATCAGCCTGCGGTATGAATAAGTCCTGTCTTGCTAAACAAATACACCAACAGAACAAAAGATCTTATTTCAAAGGGGTACTCAGCTGTGTTATGTGTTCCTTTTTTTCAATGGGTACTTACTTGAGAGAGAGGAAGAGTTGGATGTGCTGTGTGTTACAACCAATTTCAGAAACCCTATCTTAAAATATAAGGTAAGCCCTGCAAATCCCTGTGGTTGTGCCATGCCATGCTGAAACCACACATCCCCAAGTCCCAGCAGAGCTTCACTGTTGTAAGGACAGGTAGGGAAAGCCTGTCGCAAGTCACACAGAAAAGTGGAGGACTTCTCCATGCACGCTTCCCCACTGCACTGAGCACTAGGAAGCCAGCAAGAGCAGCAGGCTGGAGGGGTCAAATTAAACAAACATTTCCTTTTTCATGAGTGCCTGTCATCTTCAGGAAAAGTGTAATGCTGAATCAGAGAGAAGTCACTACCCACTGGAATATCTTCATGCACCCATGTAATGCAGTTGGTACACTTTTGATTTGATTTGGTTGTGACTTTTGATTTTCTCATCTTCTCACATTTAACTGATTACATTTCAGTGGTTTTTCCCTTCCTTAGGAGCTTTTAAGGATCTCACAGGAACCTACTCCTATTATAGCATCCTGGTCAGTTCAAGAAAGCACATCCTGTAGGTCTCTAGCCCCCAGAAAATTTTCAGAAACAGAATCTCTTCTTAGGGGAAACTGCACTGAAAACTATCTGAGGTGCATTTTTGACTTGCTTAAACTTCAGCAATCCTTCGTATCCTTCTGACTATTTGACATCTATGGTGTTGTGATCTCCAGTTGTTTGTTTGAGTCAAGCATTTCTCACTGAGCAGATACTGTGTGCTGAGGCAGAGCACTGCTTGCTGTGATGTTTGTTCATAAGGCTCAGCTCAGCCTTGTTGTGTCCCCACACCACATCTTTCTCTGCTCCAGAAAGGACTGCATGGTGTCAAGATATCAGTACTGCACTCCACATGCAGATTTAAAGAGCCTTAAGAAATTCAGGAATCCAGAATTTTTTCCAATGCAGATTGGGGCACACATGCATGCACTACGTCCTCTTGGAAGCCTCCTCCTCCTCTTAGCGGAGACCTAGAAGTACACCATTGCTGTTTGGAAGTGCAATGGTTGTTCAGGTAAAGAGAATCTTCATATTAAGGAAAACCTTCTATTTAGATATAGCTGGAAAATCATCAATAAAATTGAAATTTAATAAATATAGAGAGTGACTGAGTTACAAAAACATCATAGACATTCTTTGTTTTTTTTGTTTGTTTGTTTGTTTGTTTGTTTGTGGTCACTTTCTAAAGAGGTTTCTTATTATACTGTTCCTTTTCTTCTTTCTCTGAGCTTTTAGATATAATAAATAAATCCAAAAAAGAACCTATTAATCTGAAGTGGCTGTTGTATATTGCACCACAAATATACATCACTGAAGTAAATGGAAAGAGTAATTAAAACCCACAAAAGCAGGAGCATTTATATTTAAATCATAATGTTAACTTCACAGTCCACATCTGTCTCTAAGTACTTGAGCAAAGGTGTTAGATCAGGTCACTTATTTGTTCTAAGTACATTTTACAAGGATTTCTTGCCTGCAGTTAGATTGCCCCTAAGAAGATGCAGTTCATGCAAGATGTAGTAAATTTGTTTCTTAGCAAAGTCACGTTTATGAACAAGACGTGTATACATTTATGCCTTGAAACAACTAATAAAATAAAAAATTGCAAGCAATTAAGAACCAATAACAAAATAAATAATAATAATAATAAAATTAAACAGTTAAATATTGGTCTAGTCATTCTTCATCACTTTAGACCCATACAGTCACAGTGTGGCCAGAAATTATTTAAATACCTGTTATGTCAAAGGACTGCAGGGTCTAGGAGTTATGGACAGATATAATGGCTTGAGTGCAAGACATCTATGTAGGGAAGTTATCCACTCAAGGATCTGCTTCTGATCCCATTTGTTTGCCCCTTTAGCCATGAAGTCTGACACAGAGTATGTTTAATTCATGGTCTTTTTGTAGCACTGCAGCCTTTACTGGTATTGGAGTGAGTGAAACTGCCAGTGGGAAAAATGAGAAAATATATTTCATTTCCACTGTCCTGCTACCAGCCTCATGGAAACAGTCCCTTGGCTATCTAGTAAATAGGCAGAAAGTGTAGTATTTTGACATGGGTCAGCACAGTTTTAAGCACAGTTGTCAAAAGCTGGTGTTTGAAAATTACCCTTTTCTATAAACCAAGGACCTCCATTCAGCTGTATCTTAGATTTCTTTTTGAAATAAAATAAACATATAAAACACGATGTGTCATGAATTAGTGCTGGAGTAGCTGAATGGGAATGAAATCTTTTCTTTCAGTTATCGGAAATATCATAGATGGGTCAACATATTAAGTTGTTTTTAGGGAAGATCTCTAAGTTATGGCATCTGTCATTCACATGTTGCCCAAATAAGTCTATTGACTCCCCACAGGGCTGGGGGATGGCAAAGCTTTTGGCTACTGCATATTTGTGTGAGACCTGAGTGGGATGGAAAGCTGGGTTGTACATCTCAGCACCATTATTTTATAAGAAGTTCATATCCACATGTTGCTGGACAGTTATTCTTGCACAGTTTCTGATTGCCAGAATGCAATGAGTGTGAATAAATACTGAAGGCATTAAGTGTTTCAGTAAATACTGTTTTACATGAAGTGTGATCTGTTGACTTTACCTTGCAAGCTTTAATTTTTGTTGTGAAATTGAACGTCAAAAATAGAAAAGGAAACTTTTAAACGTTCTTATGCGATTTGGTTTGGTGTGGGTTTTTTTGCTAGTGAATCCAGAGCAAGTCTGTTTTGGCATACCATAGTAGCACCTCGGGAATTTGGAGTTCAGCTTCTTCATGCTCCTCCCTTCTCTTTACAGATGTGTGTTTTTGGATTATTCCTGAATGATTTACCTCTGCCAGCACCTACTAGCAGTGACTTAGCGAGGAGGGGAGCTCAGAGGCGTCATGGAGAACCTCTGTGCTCACAGAATAAGAATCACTGCCCCTGTCCCCCTTGGCCCCACAGGTGTACCTGACGGCCAGCACAGTGTATGGCCTGGAGGGGCAGCTGACCAGCCTGGAGGATGCAGCACGGCAAATTAGCAGCGTGACAGCAGAATCGGAGCTGGCTGAGCTGGAGGACCAGGTGGCCACTGCAGCTGCCCAGGTGCATCATGCAGAGCTGCAGGTGAGGACGGCGGCTCCTCGCCACTCACCACTTCATGCCACCTTCCCTCACACTTCCCTTCCATCTGTGCACACTTCTTTGTAATATTCTCTTGTACCGCAGCAAACTCTCAGTCCAAGGATACATGACTACGTCACAGGAGCTGAGCAAAGCACAGCTGAGACGTGTCACTCAGCACAGCCAAATGTACTGTATTTGTTTCTTCCTCCATCTTGTTTTCAGACAGGAGTGCAGCAGTGTGTTACTGTAGTACTGTCCCTGCTCCTCACTCCCACAGAGCTCGTGTGGTGTGCTGTCATGCATGAGGGTGTTGTCTGGCTGCAAATGCAGCCTTGGGTAGTTCATCTAATCAGCAGATTGTAGAGCACTTTATAAAGAAGCCAGGGTCGGTCTACCTGAAAAGGCCAAGGGCAGAGCTCAGCACTTGCAAGTCTGCCTTGGGATTTGGCTGCTGAGCTGTGCACAGACCAACAAAAGGCAGAGGCTCCTGTGCTCTGTGGCCTAGAGTCTAGCGGGTTCCTGAAAGTCTGGGACTACAAGGAAAACTCCAAGGCCTGGTCAGAAAGCTGAATATGATAAGGCTGCCAGGCCACATGGTGACAGTGCACACGTGGGTAGCAGTATGCTGCAGTGCTTCCTGAGAGGGCCGTGCCACACGAGGCTCTCTAGCAGGCCCCTGACAGCCTCAGCAGGAAAGTGCCTGTTTATTTTGCTCAGTGGAAATATGCTCAGAGCCCTCAGTTTGACACCTTCCTGATGTCAGAAGTGCAGTGCTGAAATAAATAGATGGCAAACTGGCAGTGGCCTCATTGGCCTTGGTCAGTAATTTCTGCTACCTACGTTAATGGAGGTGAGAAGAGAGGAGGGGAGAGGCCTGAGTGATGAGAGCAGGATGACAAAAAGATAACATGCAATTGGACTGAAGGCCCTCTGCAGAATAAACGCCTCAGGTGTTATAAATCAGGAATCGGATTACGCGTGCAGCCGACAGCTCACTTCTCTGACACTCATCAGCCTACCTTCCCCCTACATTTGCTTCCCTGGCCTGTTATTTCTCCTAACAACTTGTTTTCCATTGAATGCTTTTACATAGTGATACTTGCATTTATGCATGTTTGTGTCTGGCATGCATATCACTTACAACAAATATTCAAGATCAAACGTTTGCATTTTGTGACAGAGGATGTACTTTGTGTGTGCTTGACATTAATTTTGAATTGTGAAATGTGTCCCAGGCAGTAGTTATTTGAATGTAGCCTTTGAAAAACACAGGTTGAATGAACCTGGAAGTATAGCTAGCAGTAACTGGGAGATGGCAGACAGGGGATTCTCTCCTTTATTTTTTCCTCAAAAGGAGCAAAATGCTTTTTCCTTGGAGTCTCACGGTAGGTTGGATTGCTCTTTCCCTTCATCTTAATTAACCCCCTTTTGATATCAGCACTAAAGTATACAGGAAAGCAAAGTGTCAGAGTTGCTGAAGAGCTCAGCCATCTGTTTGTATTCTTTGATTAAAGAAGATGTGACTGGGGGGAGGGATATATTTTAGTGGTGGCATCCATAGTAATTTTCAAACTTCTTTTTCCCCCTCCCCATCTGTCTGTCTCTCTCTCTCTTATTTTCTTTGAAGATTTCAGATATTGAGAGCAGAATATCAGCTCTCACTGTTGCAGGCTTGAACGTGGCTCCATGTGTTCGCCTGACAAGGAAACGGAATCAAAAGCAAACAAACCAGGTGCCGGAACATTATGTAGTATTCAAAAATACATTGGGGAAGTCTTGCCTCATTTTCTGTAATGGAGTTGAGTAATGCGTTTGTGTTGTTTTCAGATGCATACTATTGACACCTCAAGACAGCAGAGGAGGAAACTTCCAGCTCCACCAATAAAAGGTGCACTTAAGTTGTTACCTATGCTGTGTTTGTAGTCCCTCAGAAGTTTCAGTGTAATGTACGATTCAACAAAATAGGGGCAAGATTAAGTTACAAAATGAACAGAGAAAGCCTAGATGTGTCCACCCTCTTAATTTACCATTGCACTTCTAAAAATAAAATACACATTTGGTACGTAAAACATCACCACTCCCTCTTTCAGCAGATAGTATGACAGTAGCAAATTATCAGGAGCAGAACCAAAAGGCTGGGAAAAGCAAATGAGGCATGCTGAATTCTTGTCCTGCAGAAGTTAGGCTGCTGCTGCCGAGCACACAAGGTTAGGCTGTGAGGGGCAGGTAGTCATAGGGCTAATTGCCACTAGCCACTTGTCACCCTTCACAGCCTACAGCTGCTTTCTTAATGACTATGCCTACTGAACTTAGTCCATGTTACCAGACTCAGAGATGTTGCTGGTGTGTTAGAGTATGGCTGTGAATTAGTTTTGTAAAATACAGTGCTCTTTTCTTTCGTGTTTCCTTTATCTCTGACAATTTTACGTCCTGCTTCACCTTGTTTTACCCTTATGTAATTCCAGTATTTGACATGGCCTCAAACTTTAGTAAACTTCCAGTATCACAGCATGCTGTTTCCCATTTAAATTAAATCCATGTTTTCTTATTTGTCCTAGGGGGAGTTTTCTCTAGAAGCTGTGACTCTTCAGGAGTATTGCTACCTTGGCTGCAGTCTGTTAAGTGAAAAATCTCCTTCTTTGTATTTTTCCCAGGTGAAAAAATAGATGGGTCTCCAATTACCACTGTCAGAACATTTAACAGAAACTTCATGCTTCAAGGATCTCTAACGCAAAGAACTAAAGAGAGGAAAAGCACTGCCAAGGACTTAATGGTAAAATCAAAACAAATGTTTGTAAAGCTGCTTATAAAGAGAGTTAAACTGAGATATGCTAATGTAGGCAGATGCATTTCAACATCTTCACAAAACTTCTCTTAATAGTGTGAAGAAAAATAATACAGTGCTGAGGTTGCTCTAAACGAATGTGTCCAGTGTGCTGGAAGCTGTCTGACTGTATACCACCAGCACATAGCAGCTGTTTGCTCCTGAATGTTAGCCTGTAGGAATATATGCCAGCTATCAGGTAATTAATTAGGTGCTATCCTTATTTAAAGTAAAGACATAAAGTTGTGGTCCTGCAGTTCAGGCCCTCCCAGCACCAACTGCGCAGCGTAATTCTACAGGTGGGGGTCATCTTGAATTGCACTGATTTCTGAGAAATGTTCAAAGGTAGCCTAAGTGAAACTTGAGGAGTAGACAGGCTGCATGTTGGCAAGGCAGGATTTGAAGAAATAGGTTTCACTGCACAACTATCAATCATCACTGATCATTCATCAAGAAAAAATATGTTAACTGTCCCTAAGCAGTTTGCCGTTAGATATCTGGAAGAGAAGTGAGGAAGTAAGAAGGACCAGGCTCCCTTCAGCAGGCTTGTTTTGTGTTTCACTGATGTTTCTCTCTTCCTTGTCCCTCTCTGTTCCAGGAACCTGCTATAGGATCTGCTGTGATGTACTAAACTTTGACTTCTCTACTGCCAATAACACACTGCCTAAGGCTGTACACTAGAGTGCCTTTACTTAACAGCCATTGTGTATGTCCAGCTGAGAATGGACCCTCAAGAACCCACAATGCCTCAGTTATAGGGCTTCGTTTGGATACCTCACTGAGAAAGCTGTCCAAGTCTTCAGCATTGTGGTCTGCTAAAGGAAACTCTGCCTTAAAGTTCTCACAAGACTCTAGAAGGGACGCTGAGTTTCAAAAGCAAGGCTCCACATTTTAAGATGCACTTTTTCTCCCCATTGATTGTACTAAAGTATGTCGTCTTTAAACTGCAGTATGTTTTTGTACACTCAGTCAATCACAATTATAGGCCAATATTTCATACTGAAAGAGTGAACAAAGCAGACCTGTGATCCACATTTGCTGGCCTCTTATTCATGTAGGCATCTGTCTTGTCGAGCAATAAGAACAACTCTGTGCAGTGTATGCTGCTTTTAGCTGCTTGGTGAGAGTGAAGGATCCATGTACCTAACTGCTCCCCAGGAGCCAGTGGAAGTTTTGACAAGGCAGGTGGGAGGAGATGTGATGTGCAAAGACTTCTCTGTTCACTCAGAGTACCTTTGATAGAGTTAATGTTCTAGCTCCAGAGCTGTGTGTTCTGCTGTTGGAGATGGGGGGGGGAAGGGGAGCATGGATGTCATGGTGAGCCATGAATTGGTGGTACGCAGCACATGTGGACTGTTGGGTTACAGTCCTGGCACATCTGGACACATCCGAATACTGTTGTGAAACCACCACCTTTGTCTGTCTCGTTCTTCTTGGTATCATCGTCCGCTTGGTGGTGTCCAACCACTCTGTAGTTCAGAATCAATTCTGACCAAGTCTTTAAGATTAGAGAAGAAAAGTAAAAGAGCTGCGGATGAGATCTGTGATGACTGGCAGGTGGCTGTGAGGTGGCTGCAACCTGCCACTTCCTGTCTTTTCTGAGGAGGGGACAAACGTAGCCCAGATGTTTTTTCCTTTACCCATCCGTAGCCAATGTAGCGTAGTACCAAGGGCCTGTCACTGGTGCCCGCTACGATTGGACCACTCTGAATTGGATTGTGAGTCACAAGATTTCTTCTTTCCTTTCCTGAGACCCTAGAAATGTGCGCCAAACCCTGGAAGGCCTTTGAACAGATACCCAGTAGGGAAGATGCTGCTTACAAGGTGTCCCTCTCACCCATTCTGGGAAGGGCTGTGCCAATTTGCAGTGCTTTTTGTTCTGGGGTGTACAAAGGAATTTGTTAGAGAAGGTAAGTTTGAGGCCAGTGAATCTTATATATGCCACATAATGCAGTGCAGATGCACATATGCAGACTGGGCTGATGTGAGTCATGCTGTGAAGGAGGACATGAACTGCTAAGTTCCCCCTCAGCATGAAGGGTCAAAGAGCACCTCCCTGCAGTGAGGTGTCTCTGTCCTTTGCTGCTACCTACAGGGTCCTGAGCAAAACCTAATTCTCTGAATACAGTGGGGCATAGGGGGCAGGTGAGGGTGGTAAGGAAGGGCTGGATGGGATGGCTGGGAAAACAGCTCCAGTCACATATCCACCACCAGTATTTGAAGCTGAGCCTGTCAGTGTGCTGCTGTCCAGCTGTAGGTAGGGACATGTCAGAATATCTACAGCCATCTTCCCACCTAGGAGGCATAAGTGTTGCTCCATCTCTCCAGTGAATTTCCATCTGCCGAAGATCTGGCTCGATATGTTTATTCTGGGTGAAATTAAGCCTTCTCTTACTCTCACACAATACTAGTTCTCTGGAACTGGTTTGCACAGATGTGAGGGCAAAATTTGGCCCGCTCTGTTTAATATATAAGTATATATATATAAATAGATTTTATTTATATATGCAATCCAGTAAAGGAGATTAAACAGAGTAGGATGCCTAGGAATTTTCTGTTACACAGTCTCCTCCTCCTCCCTTGACTGTTCTCGTGTATGTATACAATACATTCCCAGGTTCTGGTTAATGCAGGTATGTGTGTTATGAAATGTCATTACTGGTGGTTGGTCTACATATTCGTCTAATAATAATAACTAATATTGTGTATGATGCAGAAATGACTAATTTTAATAGAATAACTCTTTGGCTTTTGTTCTGTTAGTGTGATTTAAACAAGCCAACAAAGTTTGGAATAGGTTGTTTTCCTTAAGAGGCATGAAAAGCAACTATTATCGTGTTACAATGTTAAAATATTCAGTCTTCTTTGACAGAAAAATGTGTACTGTGTAGGCATTGCAAAAAAAAGAAAAAAAAAAGAAAAAAAAATCCCACCTGCTATATGGCATTTGAATTTTTACAGATGTTTATTGTGCCAAATATGTGCAAAGATATAATTTACTGTTTTAAAAGAATCATAAAAGCATACGTTATAGCACACAAAGGATTATTTTGTCATCAAGTGATTTCAATCTTTAGTGTTAATATTTATATTTAGATTAATTTTTATAAATGAAAATATTTTAACGGGTAAAATGAAGGCGATATGATCAATTTGATTCAGTCTGAGTGGATATTAAGCTTGCCTTGTTGTTGTTATCTGCATACTCACCAAGAATTATTGTCAAGAGAAATTATAAAAGAGTAAAAGCAATTTATGAAAAAAATGCCTTTCCAAGGACTTGATTCATAAAGAAAACACAAAAGCTCTCCTCAGTGGTGTGGATTTATGTGCCCTTAGGTCAGGAAACACTCTGCCCACACTGCTGCACCGCAAACAACCCATCCCCAGTTAAATGCAGATGGGCAACTCAAAGTCCTCTTGCTCAGCTGAAGGGAGAAATACCCCTAACACCTCCAGGCCGGGTCATTTTCCAGTGAGGTGGGGCATCCATGCCTTGCTGAGAGACCACTCACAAGCAGAAACAAGAGTTGAGTTATCCACTATAATTAATTCAACCTTTATTACATTTTAGTAGTGATTCTAACAAAATACAACTAGGAATGCGAGTTCATTCTAGTTTGTCATCTGCAGTATGACTCATTAACCATCATTCATTAGCTGAATTGTAAACTTATCTTTTCTGGATGCATGCTGTAGATAGATTAAACTGCATATGAACAGTCTTGCTGCGAGTAGTTACCAAGATTAAACATACTGCAAATCACACTTCTTCTAAAATGAGTGTAACAAAGTTAATTACCATGGCAAACATGAGTACTGAGCCATAACACAAGGCTTATTGATGTAGACTAATGTTGCCGTTCATACACTGTGGTGCTCAGAGAGTGGCTTTAGCTTGATCAGATCATGTACTTAAAAACAACAGGGGAATCAGACAGTTTAGGCTGTTATCTCTTTTGGATAACAACAGAAGCCTACATGCAGTAGGCACAAAACTACTCTGAAGAGTTTACTTAGCCCAATTTCATAGAATCATAGAATGGCTAGTATTGGAAGGGACCTCAAGAACCATCAAGTTCCAACCCTTTGCCACAGATGGGGTTGCCAGCTGCTATATCAAGTACTAGATCAGATTGCCCAGGGCCCCATCCAACCTGGCCTTGAATACCTCCAGTGACGGGACATCCACAACCTTTCTGGGCAACCTGTTCCAGCACCTCGCCACTCTCTCAGTAAAAAACTTCCCCCCCACATCTAATCTAAATCTCCCCTCCTTTAGTTTGAAACCATTCCCCCTTGTCCTATCACTGTCTACCCATGTAAAAAGTTGGTTTCCTTCATGTTTATAAACACCCTTTAAAATTGGAAGGCCACAATGAGGTCTCCCCACAGCCTTCTCCAGGTTTTCCAGGCTGAGCAAGCCCAGTTCCTTCAGTCTGTCTTCATAGGAGGGGTGCTCCAGCCCTTGGATCATCTTTGTGGCCCTCCTCTGGACCCTCTCCAAAAGCTGCACATCCTTCCTGTTTTGGGGGGCCCCAGGCCTGGACGCAGTACTCCAGATGGAGTGTCACAAGGGCTGAGTAGAGGGGGACAATCACCTCTCTCACTCTCCTGGCCACCCCTCTTCTGATGGAGCCCAGGATATAGTTAGCCTTCTGAGAAGCAAGTGCACGCTGCTGGCTCACATTAAATTTTTCATCAGCTCCTTCTCAGCAGGGCTACTCTCAAGGATTTCTATTCCCAGTTTGTGTACATATCTGTGATTGCCTTGACCCAAGTGCAAAACCTTGCACTTTTTTTATAGTAATCATTTTTTAATTTTCTGTCTTTCCTCAGGGAGAAGATCGTTATCTTTGACAGAAACTCCTTTTGTTCATTAGTGTATTTTCAGCAGCACAGCAAGAATGATAAAAGGCCAGAGTGTAGCTCAGGCCTGCATTCCCACAAGTGAATGTTAACAATCTGCATAAAAAGATTTCATGCTGTTAATGCAGGTACATTAAAAAGTAATGAGAGCCTTTTTTCTTTCATCCAACCACTGCTTTTTATTTTTACATACCAACAGCCACTGACTTTAAAATGTGACAGGAACATTTCATGGTACACTAACGCTGCTGAGTTTAAATCCCAGCACAGGAGCTCTTTGGATTTTGGGTAAATGTAATGTTACAGTGTGCAGCATCATCACAGCTCAGAGAAGGGAATGGTGGTGATGAAAGAGAGAATAAACACTTTTTAAAGCTACGGTTACACTTAGTGCTGGTGTCAACACATTGCCTTTTACCTGCACCCTGAATGTGTGTCTTCTTGAAGGAATTTGCAGGAGTAGCAGAGAGAGGAGCAGCATGGGATTGCCAGGCAAAAGCAGAGCAGGGCAGGGGCAATTCAGAGAGCAGAGGTTAGGTCACCACCTTGGGACACAGCCATCACCAGTCACTGTCCTCTGCGTCCAACACTTCCTGCTCCCACAAGGCGTTCAGGATGAAATCCAGGCGCCTGCTCACAGGCCTTAAGCTTCCACGGCCGCCTCTCAGCTGCCTCTTCCCAAACCGACCAATGGGTCGAACGCCACGTCCCACGTACCAAAAGGGATCGATCTCGGGGCCTGGAATTCAAAGCGCTGAGTTGATTTTTTTCTTTGGAATGCAGTCATAGTTGGCTTATTTTTATAGCCTCGTTTAGTTCTACAGCATGTGTGGAGAAGGTATAATATTAAGGTACAGTGTCAGTGAAAATGAACAAACACTGGAGGTGATGCCACCCCAAGGAAATGCCAAATCATTCCAAAGACAGAGGGGTTTCAGGAACAGGAACAGGACTTCAAATGCATAATGAAGTATCCTAGTCGCACAAAAGTCTCACACAAGGCAGCAGGATTTTCCCCTGTGAGTTTTGCTGCTTGAACTCAGAAAATCAAACAAAAGATCCACTGTGGCTGTACATTTTCCACAAAGTGTTTAACATTCCTCTGCCCACCAAATCCCAAGTCATTTCTTTATTTTGACTCAAGGACCTAAAAACCAAGGCTGCCCACATCTCCAGTTCTCTCTGTAAGGAGAGGGATGTGCCCCTGTGAACCTATGGGCCTTACTCCCCACACGCATTTCTTGCTCACTGCACTTTCAACCATGAGCCATTGCTCCCAGGGGGGAAGGTGAGATTTCACAATACAAATGTCCCCAAAAATACTGTGGAATGTATGTTAGTTTTTGCTTGGGACATACAGTGCTCTCCTTCATTCAGATTGGTTCTTCACAGTATTTCTGAACAAGCATGCTTCAGCCACTTGTATTTTGACTTTCAGATAATTTGATGTTGGAGGTTGTGGATGGCCCATCCCTGGAGGCATTCAAGGCCAGGCTGGATGTGGCTCTGGGCAGCCTGGTCTGGTGGTTGGCAACCCTGCACATAGCAGTGGGGGTTGAAACTAGATGACCTTTATGGTCCTTTTCAACCCAGGCCATTCTGTGATTCTATGATTCTATGATGTTTCCAGACAGAAGTTAGGATCTCTGTAAAGCTCAGTTAAGCCACTGGCACTTGCTTTATTACTTCTTAAAAGTTAACTGTCACAGGTCTATGGAACATAGCTGAAAAAAAGTTGTTTAAATAGTCAATATAAACTGCCTTGTACTTTGTCAGTCTTTTGTACATCAGTGTGTTCTCTGGTATTTATCAAAAATTGCAGTATTTCCCTTTGACAAATTCAGGGCTACAAGGTAGAGATTAAGATCTGTATATGCTCTTAGAAGTGTAAATTGAAGAGCAGTACCTCCCTCCACTGTTTTACCATAGAAACACCCACAAGGTTTTGCAGTTGAACTCTGCCTGGCAGCCTGACCCTGATCCCTTGTTGTACCAGGGGCCACAGGATCACCATCACATTGAATCAGATGAGAGTCATACTTACTTCTGTTGTCTATTTGATGTTTAAAAGGTCTGCTCTGTCTCGATGCAAAGCTGAGCGATACCAAGAGCACCAGCACGTAGACAGTGACCAGCTTTAAGTGCTTTGGTGACCACTGGGGGTGCGGTGTCCACAGGATCAGATGCCACATGGTGGAGCAGTGGTAGGAAGGCTGTGAGGAGGAAAGTGGACATAGGGGCATCAAAGCTCTCAAGGTGAAGGAAGATGTCAATTGTGACTGCATGTTCTATCAGGGCCATTTCATGACTCAGTTCTGTGAGGCGCTGACACTGGGGATGTCCTGAGTATTTCTGTTTAAAGGAAAAGACTGCAGTGAACCATCTACTGAGTTCAGATGTGCAGCTTGAGCTTTCCTTCATCATCCATGAAAGCCCACGGCACAGCTTCACAGGACATAGAATCCTGGCCCTGAAGTTGCCACTGACCATCCTCATGGCCTGTCATATGACTGTGGGCACTAGTCATCAGTGTGTTTTGGCCACTATCTCCATCACCCTTTCCCCACTTGTGAAATACCTTTCACATTTATATTTTAAACAATCTCTTTACATCTAAATACATTAGAAAATCTTCTTGAAATCTTCTTCCTGTGTCAGTTTTCACAGATAGCAGGCAAATGTGTGATTTCCCGTTTTGTTTCCACTGTTAGTTCTCCTATTCCTGTAAATGCATCCAAATGCAACCACCAGAAGGTGCCGGATTGGAAAAACAGCATCCAGGACGTGCCTGGTCCTGGGCTCTACTTACCACTATACCCCATATATGTGACATTTTGGTCAAGCTTCATCACATCGTTTCTCCCAGTTGTAATGCTAGGAGCCTACCTTGTGCAAAATCTAACTGTATTTGACAGTCTGGAGCCTCTGCTGGTAGAAGTCAGGGGAAGCTCTGCTTGCTTAAATATCACTTAGAGATGTACAGGTACAGAGCTACAGGAAATAGTCTTGGCTATGCCCACACAGAAGCTGCTCCCTGTGTAAGGGTGGGATTTTTCCCCTGTTTCTGCCTCAGCACTGTTATGCTCAAATTTTAGCTCACTTTCAGTGTGGGCAGAGCAGGAATGAAAAACTCTTGATACAAGTTGTTCCCAAGCACACTGCAAGGGCAACAAAACAAAAAAGCAGAGAATCTGACCATGTCTTTCATTGCAATGCAAAGTCAAAAGCTCCTTAACCCCTAGCATTCAGTGCAGGTCCGTTTTTTCCCCACTCTGGCAGTTACTCAGCAGGCAGCTTAGAGGAAAGTGATTTTAACCAGTAATTTTAACAGAACCGTGAGTTGATTTTTTACACTGAATATCTCAAGGCAATCAGTACTAAATGTTCTTTACGTGTAAAACAACATGGGATGCATTCTGTGCACCAGTTCCACCCGGTGTACATCTCAATGAGACAAAAATGAAGGTGCTTAAGGAATCTCTCCTGTGCGCTTACACAGCTGGAGAAGGGTTTTCTGGATTACTTGCTGTCTGGTTTTGTGTACAGCTTTTCTGGCAACTTATTGGTGGCAAATGGCAAAAATAAAAGGAAGAGCTTTTAGCACACAGTTTTTCCTAAGCAATGCTGTGTCTCAGCATCCACCAGCTGGTCCTGTGTGTGAATCAGCCAATCGGGACACTTCCCAGACTGCCGCAGTGTGTTAAACTTTCTGTTTGCCCCCTGACCTGGCTAGGGTTTCAGTGAAGCACATGGCTGTCCTCTGAGTTAACGTGCAACGCCCAAATAATCAGGGGGCTCGGCATCTCCGATCCTCCCTAATTCTCCTCCTCCTAATTTTTCTACCTCTGCTTATATGGGGAGAAACCAAGGCAGAGGTAATGCCACCAACTTGACCCCAAACGATGCCAAGCATCTCTAACCCCAGCTCCACCTTTCTCTAGGCACAAAAGAGAAGTACAAATCCCTGGTTACCTGCTCACAGGCCTTTGTGTCGGCCCTGTGATCTCCTCAGGTCTGGATCTTCCAGATCCCACAGCCTACCAGCCTTCTTCCAAAGGGAAAACTGGAAAAACAAGACTTCATGTGGTCTCCTTGCCTGCTCCCCATTTCCAACCATTAAACCATCACCGAAAAGCTTTAAAAACGCACCAGTTTCAACCAAACATGACACAAAAATTTCAGAAACAATTTTGCTACTGGAGCACAGCACAAAGTTGGCACTTCTGCCAATCCAGTCAACTTGCCACTTCTGCTCGGTCTCTGTGCAGAAAGAGCCGTTACGCTTTGGCTGAGCGACATTTATGGGAGCAGTCTGGCAATTTCAAGCAACATCAGAGGAGAAAGTTACAGCACATTCAAGTCGCTGGTAAAGTTACAGTGAAGCACTCATTTCTATTTCCAGCTAAGCCCACAAGGAAGTCACTACACTTTGGTCCCATTTCTCAGCTCTGGCCCTGAGTCCCAGCCCCAAGGAGTGTGGGGGCAGCCTGGCCCTCCCAGCCCTCCTGCTGGGCACCAGGCTCACAGCATACTGAACCTGAGCTCTGCTACAGATCCATCAGATCTAAATGACTGTGGATGTCTTCAGAAGACAAAGTGCTATAAATTCCTTAAACCCTAAAGCAGCATCCTACTCAAGACCAGCAACTGCAGACCTTCCTCCAGTGCAAACCAACTGGCTTTCACGCTTGAAAGCAGCGGTGGAAACCTCTGCCAGAGCTCAAACGTGGGGTGACTGTAGGCCTGGGAGCAGGGCTCCCATCACCACTGTGCTGCAGGCTCCAGTGGGCACCATCCCTGCGGAGCCGTGTTTCCTCAGCACTGCCTGCTTCGCTGCCAACAGTGGACAAAGTGCTTGGGAACAAGCACAGCTATATATATATTAGTGGAGAAAAGTAAAAGCTGAAAGAAAAAGGAAATCCAGAGGAGAGAGGTGCCGAAGCAGGTAGCAGGAGTCACTCACCTGTGCGCAGCAGGGCTGCTCCTCGGGATGTGCTGCTCCCAGCAGAAGCAGGGCAGCTGCTAGGGGCTTGTGGCTTTTATAGCGCAGAGAAGTGGGCTTGAAGGCGGGGGGAGCCAAGAGGTGGGCCAGGAGGACGTCAGCAGTGCTGGAGAGCAAAATTTAAATTCACAAAGGGAGGGGAAGAGAAGTGAGGCTCTGTTAAGAGAGCCATTGATCAGGGCAGGGAGCAGGAGCCAAGGGTAGTGCCAAGGGGCCAGGGCCACGGGCAAACCGGAGCAGCACAGCTGCCACGTTCAGCACAGGGCAGAGCCCACCTCCCCATGGCCTGTAGCAGCTGTGCTCCTCTTCTTGCTGTCCCCATCTGAGGCCACATGTGGAGGAGCTTTCGTCTGTCCCATGGCTGGGGCCAACCCGGCCTGCATATGTGTGAGGCTCTGAGACTGAACCCAGCCTGGTTCAGCAGCATGCCTAAGTGTGGATAAGTGCTGTGGCAGGGAAAAGTTTCATCTGCACGAGGCTGAGATCTTGGGCAATTCTGCATTTCTACAGCATCCGTCTCTCTGGCACAGCTGTTTTTACCTCTCTCTCTTGACTAATGTGTCAGCACAGTTCTTGCTGATAAGAATCCACTGTTTAACAGCTGTATTCACCACCAAGTTTTGCAGCATTCATGTTGGCGGCTGTGTCCCTCCTCCATCTCAGTCCTGAGGAGAGGCTGAAATGTGAAGGGACCAGAGACTGAGCCACGGGGGTCTGTGCAGGCAGAGGATCCTGCTCTGTGCCTGGTGAGGCTGAGCATGTGCAGTGAGCACCTCCATAAATCTCCGCTCAGAGCAGCTGGCCCTGAGATGTGACTTGGTCCACAAGCTGAGAGTGAATAGGAAATACTGCAATAAGACCTGTTGTTTAGTTTTTCTATAAAGATGCCCCCATGCCTTACCCTGACTTACTCAGTAGCCTGGCATCAAATGGATAACCCCACCACTACCACTATCTCTGCCTGGGGAGGAGGTGATCACTAATTTGGGTGGTTAAAGTAAATCTACCCTTTATATGCAGCAGTTTTCTCTATGTGGTTGTGTATGAATATACAGAGTAAAGCCCAAGAAATACTCTTCCTTTCTCCAGTTTCCACTTACTAACACAGCTAAAAGAAGTGTCTTCCTTATTGAAGTTTTCAAGAGTTTACTCAGACTACTTAGGATCATGTACAATAGAAGCATATGAAGAGCACTTCAAGTCTGAGATAGCACAAAAGGTCTTTCTGCACCCAACGCAATCAATATACACGCTTTCTTCAGCAACCTCCTATTAGCATGTTCGCTTTGAACCTTGCAAATACCCCCTACTTAAAAATCAATCTGCTCCCAAGAGCCAGTCTGTGGCTGTGCTTCCGTTGTGCTAATTCCATGTGCATGCCTGAAGAGGGTATCTTCACAGTAAGTAAAGCCCTTCAATGCTTTGCATCACAGATCTTTTCCCTACATGTTTATTTTGACCAGAAAATGTAGGTATCGTTTCTTGATCTCTAATGAGCAATTACCGGAGTGAGAGCTTTTTCTCTCCTGGATGTGTAGCACCTATTCTTGTTTAGTTATGTGATCCTATCATCTTAAAGCAGAAATAAAAGCCAATTTACTCTTTCTGGTCTGGCTGCCGCTGCAACTGCAATGGGAGCCTTTTGAGAGCAGAGAGTAGGTATAAACCAGAGATCTGGTTTACACCTACTAAGAAGTGACCGTGTAAAAAAATACTGTGCAATACCTTCATGTTAACATGGTTGTCTGCTTATAGATAAATGCTGCCTGAAAAATAGCATGCCAAACATAGGAAAAAAAACATTATTAGGAGAGCCAGCATTTAAAATGCTCTAATATGCCCGGCTGCCTTCACTCAGGCCCCAGGTCCATCTACTGCAGCATCCTGTGGTTGGCAGCAGCCAGCAGAGAAAATCTAGGGAAGGCTCTACAAAGAAGGGAATATATTTTGATGTTCCCCACAGGAATACTCTCCCAGGACCTTGAGACGTGTGGCTCAGAGATTTCCCAAGCCAAATGTGTCCTTGAAGCTGGGAGCCTTTAATGGATTACTTTTTCCTTCATGGCTGCTTCTTGAACCCATGTAAATTCTCAGCATCCACAAAATCATGTGTCAGGGACTTCACAGCTGTCCCCCAGCTACAAAAAGGATCACATCCATGCCTCTGTCCCAGGTGCACCACCTGCCACTTCCAAGTATATTTTCATTTTTGCTTTTGCTCTTTCTGCCTTCATGAAACATTACTGTAAAATATTCTAAGTGACGAAGACTAGTCAGCTAGGAGACTGTCTATTTAAATGAGCCTCCTCAGGCATTTCTCTTACCACAGTACTATTTTACTCCATCCTCATTGACTGTAAGGTGTCATTTTTTTTCCAGCAGACCACAACCAAACTATCTCAGTGCTACGTATAACACTCAGAAGCTTCACATCAATCATTCTGTTTTCTCAGAGTCTTTTCAGGCAATTGTGATCTTCATTTATTTTATTGTTGTGATCTTCATTTATTTTATTACACTGTTCATAGCAAGGCTTACGCTTTGGCTGAGGAAAGCAAGGCTGCAAAGAAATGCAAAAGACATTCCTAATTGGGAGTAACTGGGAAAGAGTGATCAAAAGAAAGGAGTTAATGAGAGAGTGACTTGGGAAGATCCTGGTGTGCAGTGAAGGGGCAGAAGTGGTGATGGCGTTTAGGGAGAAGTTGGGCACGTGCTCCCAAAAAGAAGGTGAAAACCACCAAAGCACATTCAGTGCAAGTGGATAGAGAAATAGAGTTGTTTTTTTTTCCAGCCCACCACTCTCACTGTTTCGCATACCAGAATGCAAACAGTTTGAAAATGCCATGGTGCTGAATGTCTGCATGAGCCACAGATCTGCCCTGCTTTCCATACTGCAGTAGAGCATGACTTCTGTACGTGAAAAGAAGTAGTAAAATGTTGCCATTCTGATTTGGCTTATCTTTGAATGAGAGGGAGGGATTTGTTCTGTCTGGAAATTCTGAATTGCCATTAACTAGGAAATATTTAATCAGCTGCACTAACTGAGCTTCAGAAAACCATGTCAAGCAACTAGATGTGGCTGTTAATTACATGTGGAATTACACTGAAGCCGTTCTCCACTAATATTGTTACGGTTCCAAGAAAAGCCAGGACTGGCTGTATTCTGGAGTAATTTTCTTCTTTGAGAAACAGGACCATCTAGTGGTTAAAATGGAAATTATCTTCTTGCTTACCACGGAGCAACAAATGAATGTCCATAGCTTTCAAATGAAAGGATGCGTATGTCAAACTCCAAATGTATACCTAAAGCTAAACCAAACGGTGTATGACCCAGATCTCTAGGAAGCTGGATATTCATGTGCTTACCACTAGCAAGGTGCCAAGTTTTCTCAGTTCTCCCAGTTAGCACAGGCTTACTGGGCAGCTCAGGCATGGGCTGCATGCAGCTCCAGGCATCAACCAATCTCCCTAAGCCCTTCTTTGGCACACCGCACCAAACATAGAGTCCAGATGGAAAAATACATGCCAGGCTTGGCCTGGTTACAGCCACCTTCCAAACCACACTGCTGATAGTGTGAGTAGAGAGAATATTTCTTCTGAAACTTTTGCTATTCTTCCTCCCTCCATCACATAGCCCTTTGCACAGCAGTGAGGTATGCATGGCTTCTGAATGCAGCTACAGTCACGGAGCAGGAGCAGGGAAGATTACGGTTCAGGAAAAGAAATCAAGGTTGGAAATATTTTGGCCTGTCTTGAGGCATCCAGCACTTTATTCCAGCATTCTGACATATCTGAGGGGTTATTTCTGAGTTATGAATTAGCATGGCATTTTGCACAAAAGTGTACTTTTTGCCTGCATTTTATTAAATTTTTCATCTGCATGCCAATGAATCCCTGGATTTCATCCTTGGAGCTGATCCACTCATAAATAACCTTCAATGATTCACATACAGCTTGACAGATGAACTGAAAAAAAAAGAAAGTTCTAATTGCTATTCATAACCAGGCCTTGCAACCATTAAACTTAAATACCTTGTAGCCATGATCAAGACAATTAGAAAAGATGTTCATCTTTTCCTGCACAACAGTTGCCAGGTTATACATTATCGTGGAATGGCACGAGTATCATTCCCAATCCATTCTTTGAGCACTGATGTCTAGTAGATACCAGTGACTGAGAATAACTCCAGCCTGGGCTCTCCAACAATTAGACATAATTCAAAATATAACCCTAAGCAATAACAAATCTGGCTTCCACACGGGTTTTATGCCTATTTTAACTGCTACTATCTACTTTATTTTTTTTTTTGGCTGCTGCTATGCCACATCGGCATGGTGCAAACTTCTGCAGTGAAATGCAGCTGGAAACCTTCAGAATCATGTCTGTCACAGAACTATGGCCACAGCAGTGGCTGCACAAGAATTCCTGACTAATAAAGGAGCTTTGCAGTGTCTCAGAGACAAAGTGCTGTGCGGGCAGATGGACAGCAAGGACATCACAGAGCAACAGGTGGTGACATCATCAAGCAAAGGACTGTGACCACACCACCCTCGCTGAGTACCTTTGGGTGTGGGCAGAGCCTGGTCCAGTTTGTTCGTGCCCGGACTCCTGCTGAGCGTGTGTGCGAGGCTTGGAGGTGGAACGAGCGTTTGGCTTGGGTGTTGGGTTGTGCTTTGGGGACTGTGGGCAGCAGCTCTCAGTGCCCATCCCTACAGCCATCACCTGCATTTCCCTGGCCTGCCTGGATCAGGCAGCTGGGGTCCTACGAGGCGCACGCATAGCAGCAGAGGTGAGCTGGGCGGGGACACGTCCCCCACAGTGGCAATGGGGTGAGCGCTGGGATGTGGGGAGCTGCCAGGGCCGCAGCCTGACCCTGTGGGGGTGTGGGGCGGCCCAGGCATGGGACCAGGAGGGGTTCCTGCTGAGGGACGGGGGTATTTCTTCTGCCTGACCCTGGGACAGCGACTGACAGTGGCCTCTCTCCCTTCTTGCAGTGCGCAACTTTCATCACTGTGGTGCTGGTGAGAGGGGAGCAGATCCTCACCTTCAGTTCCCAGCAGGCCACAGCGTGAACATCATGGCAGCAGAGCAGGCATGGATGTGTCCCATCTGCCGTGATGGGCGAAAGGACGTGGCCTATGCGGTACCTTGCTGCCACGAGTTCTGCCTGGGCTGCATCCTGCAGTGGGCCAAGCAGAACAACAGCTGCCCGCTCTGCAGGATGGTCATGTCTGTCATCAAGGTTGCTGAGTGGGACAACGATGATGACCTGGATTTCATGATCAGGCCCCCAGCACAGCCTGTACCTGCCTGCTTCCAGACAGGTGCTGCTCCTGGCTACAGCCCCCACAGCTCTTCGCCATCTCCTTCACTGTCCCCTTTGCCCTCCCCTCTGCCCTTTCTGCCACTGCCAGAGGAGCAGGAGGGTGAAGAGGTGGAAGAGCAGGATGCTCAGGACGCAGAGCAGCAGTGGGCAGAAGAGGCAGAGGAGCAGTGGGGAGAAGAGGCAGAGGAGCAGTGGGGAGAAGAGGCAGAGGAGCAGCAGGCCGAGGAGGCAGAGCAGCTGCAAGCTGATGAGGCAGACAAAGAGGAGGCTGAGGAGGCAGAGGATGAGCCTACAGTGGGAGGTCTCCTGCCTGAGGTCTGGGCAGCTCTGTTCAGGCAGCACCAGAAGATCCTGGACCCAGTGCTGCCATGGCTACAGCAAGAACTGAGAAACATCTTTGGGGCACAGTGGTGGCCGGCACTGTCAACAGAGAGCATCATCCTGAATGCTCTGTGCAACGATGGGCTGGACAGCGAGGCCCTGGTCCAGGAGGTGTGGCCTGTCCTGGAGGACAGAGCAGAGACACTCGTCCAGGGACTCATCGACACAATTGTGCGCCAGTGAAGTGAGGAGGCCCATAGGCAGCTGGGCCTCCAGGGTGCCGACGTGTCCAGGGAGCAGCAGGACAGCCCTGTGGCCGCTCCTAGCCCCGCAGCCTCCCCAAGAGTGACCCTCACCTCACAGCCTACAAGTCCCAACAAGCAGGACCTGCCCAGCACACCAGAGGCTGTCCTTCGTGGCTACCCCAGTCACTGCCCCGCTGTGCACATCCTGAGGGAACCGGAGGAGCCCCATGAGGAGATGGAGCAGGGCACAGCAGCAGGTCCCTCTGCTCAGGGCAGCAGCTCCTCTGCTCCTGGCTGCTCCCCTGGGGGGGTCCAGCGGCCCCCTAAGAGAAGGGCTGACAGTGACGGTGACCCAGATCAGCCCTGATAGAGGCTGCGCCGTTGGTGACACTAGCAGCCTCTTTAATTAAAAATAAAAATAGAAAAGATTATTCCACAAAGTCTCAGTTTTATTCCAAACATAGCTGGCGATCCATGCGCACAGTGCTGCATCCTCCCGCTCAGCCAACCATCACCACCGCACCGTCATGTTTATACAACTTACTTAAAGTATTTTGTCCTTACAGCTCACAGACATAAACATTGCAGAAAAAAAGATGAAGTCAACACCAAAAGTTTGTGCAAATCAGCTGCAGCCTAACAATGTGCTCCACACATCTTGAAAATCACTGCGCTGTTACTATTTCCTCTTTCAAATCAGAAATTTAAAAAAGAATCACTGCTAGAAATATTTGGAAAAAAAGCAAGGAGACAGAGTAAAAAGAGAGTATTGGTGTGGTATGCCTCTCATTTAACTAATTGTACAAAAGTCACACTTGTAGTATAGTCCAGACCAGAAGGAGAGTGGCTGAACTTAATACAAAGACAGCATTTCCCCCAAAAGCTAGAGATGATATAGAAACTCAATCTTTTTTGAACCTGTCTATCTTAGCTGGGGAGCATCATGTAGGAAAGTATACAATTTATTTACCTTTATAGACAAGAGCATTTTCTAGTATAAAACATAAGACAAAATGAGATGGGTTTAGCTAGCAAGAAATCCACACCGGATTTGCCTTGAAAGTTATGCCCCAGAAGTATGTATAGGAATCAGAATTTCTCATTTCTGTAGGTATAACTGCTATCTTTTTTACTGCTTTTTATTCCTGTTAGTTTTGAGCAGCTATGGCAGATAGGGAAGAATCTGAGTTTTTTATGTCTTGCACATCATCAGTTCTGTTTCTCATTAGGGATTTTGGTTACCTCCTGTTTTGATGTTTCTGGACAATGGATCAGAGCTTAGCTGAGATCTATTATGCTTTTTTCAGAGTACCAGAACTGGATGAAATCAAGATTGCCAATATTTTTAAATCACTCTCCATGTGCTGGAGATTGTGTGATGCTTTCCTGAAAAGATTTTTCTATTTCCTACTGTGCTGAAGCACTGAAACAAGCTAATGGGATATAGCAGGGTACATGATTTAAGGACAGGATTACACCCATATGAATGCCATCTGTACTTGGTACTAAGTCTGGATAGGTAACATCAAAGCAGAGAAAACTGAGGATCCTGGAGGACTGCTCGAGTGAGAAATTCAAAGGAGACAATTCATTGTGAATGCTGTGTTCAGAGATACAAAAATGGATGCTCGCTTTTGCTAGAAAATAATTCTGGCACGTACTTACATATATTATTATACATATTATATATACATATAATACATATTATTATACATATTCCCATAACACTTTTTCCCATCAAGGCACTCCTGTCCAGGCTCTCAGTTATCTTAGTCAGCACAAAACATCATTCCCTCTTTCTACTCCAATCTACTATTCCAGTGTTGTAACAATTGCACAAATCTGCCTTACTCTGCCTATGTTTCCCTCTTCCTCCATATACATCCATGTGGTTCTTATATATTCAATTAATAAATACTTCTGCAGCCAATTCTATCGAAGCTTTTTTTTTTTCCTTTGAAGTTTATATTGAGAAATGATACTACACAGTTTTATTTCTTTTTAAAACTGTTTATTTGTTCCTGGACAAACAAGAGGAAAAGTAAGAAATGTTGAGGTAGAGTATCAGTTCCTTTAAGGCTCTCCGATAAAGGACATTTCTAGTAGAGAATAAGGAAAAACAATAGTAAGGAAAGGAGAAAGCCATAAGTAAGAGCATACAGCAGCACAGACTTGACCAAGAAATGATAAGGGACGCAACGAGGAGGATCAGACCTGGTCAGTCACAGTGACTGCTGAAGGTATGCTGGAGAGTGGTTATTCCAGCAGGGTTTCCTGATGGAGGGAATCCTGTACTGGGATGATAAAAGGAGAAGATAGAAAATTCAAACACGTTGAGACACAGATCTGACAAAGTAAACCAGGAGATAATGAAAAGAAGCAACCCTCGGGGCCCTGTAACACAAGCACACCTTTCTAAAAGCAGAGCTTTCGGCACAGATGTGTACCACTGCAGCCCCAGCATGCAGGGAGGCAGCAGTGGTTTGTGTGGTGTGAACTGTCTCTCCCAGCACAGCCTTGGGTGCTGAGGCCTAAAGTCAGGCCTAAGAGAGAGTCTGTACTCCCAAACCGCCTGAAGAGGCAGGGGCCACCGTGACCTGGGGATTCTCTGGGGAAGCGGCGGATTGCGAACATAAACGTACAAACGTACAAACGCACACAGGCCCCAAAGCTGAGTCTGCGGGTCCCGCAACCATCTGCTTCCCCAGCAGCGGCGCGGTGCACGCTGGGTACTGTAGTCCTTTGGAACGGAGCGGCGCCTCGCCCCCTACGGCGGCGGGGCGGGGAGAACTCAAGTTCCCGTGAGGTAGTGCGAGGCCGGCGGGGGCGCTAAGGTGCGAGGCGCGGGAGATCAGCCATTTTGTGAGGAGAAGCGGCGGCCGCTGCTCGTTAGCGGTACTGTGGGGCGGCGTGCCGCAGGGGGCTCTGTGCGCTGTTTTCCGCCGGTGTTCGCTTCTCCTCTCATTCCTTTCTCTTTCTGCTCCCCTCGCAGGTTCGTCCGCCTCCTTGTGCTCTCGTTATCCCACCCCTTGCTCTTTCCCCACCCTCCCCGCTCCCTCCCGTCCCCGCTCCCCGCCCCCGCCGGCACTGCGGAGCCGCAGACGTGACCCGAGCGGAGCCAGCCGCGGCCTTTCCCCGCTGCGCCAGCCTCTCGCCGCAGAATCGCATGTCATCTATCCAGAATCTCCAATCCTTCGGTAAGAGCCCGCCGGCCGCCCTTCTTTGCCCCGGGTAGCCGCGGAGCCGTCCCCAAACGAGCCCTGGTCGGTGTCGGGGCCGCTGGAGCCCCTTGTATAGCGCCATTTCCCAGCGCTGCGGTCCGCGGCCGCCTGGGGCTGCTCGGCCTTGTGCCCCGGCAAGGGGAAGCAGAAGCAAAGACGTCCAACTGCTTGCTGGCTTGTATCAGAAATAACGTAGCGAGCCGGAGCAGGGAGGGCATTGTCCCCCTGTACTCCTCACTGGTGAGGCCGCACGTCGAATACTGCGCTCAGTTTTGGGCCCTTCACTAAAGGACGCTGAGGCCCTGGAGCATATCCAAGAAGGGCAACGAGAAGCTGTGAGGGGACTGGCGCAGTTGAGGGAGCTGGGATTGTTCAGTCTGGAGAAGAGGAGGCTTAGGGGAGACCTGATTGCTCTCTACAGTCACCTGAAAGGAGGTTGTGGTGAGATGGGGGTCGACCTCTTTTCCCACGGAACAAGCAATAGGATGAGAGGGAATGGCCTCAAGTTGCACCAGGGGATGTTCAGGATATTAGGAAAAAACTCTTATCAGAAAGGGCAGTGGGGCAGTGGCACAGGCTGCCCAGGGAGGTGGCGGAGTTACCGTCCCTGGACGTGTTCAAGAAACATGGAGATGTGGCGCTGAGGGACGTGGTCAGTGGGGGTGGTGGGTCAGTGGTTGGACAAGGTGATCTTAGAGGTCTTTTCTAACCATAATGATTGTATGATTCATTACCTGGAAACCCTTCTTCTGAAATGCCTTCCTGTTTCACCTGTGTTAGGTACGTTTAAGCTTGGAAGAACTTCTGAGCTGGCATTTCTGCATTTAAAGCCTAAATAACTTTGTTACAATTCTTGCCTAAAGTTACTTGCAAGGAGAGGTTGGTTCAGGTGCTGCATCTGGTGTCTCATAGTGTCTTGCTATGTTTTACATTAACAGCTAGGAATTACATCTGTGACTGAAAATGCTAGTAATGTGGTAGTTGTTATAGCATACAGTTTATGTTCTGAACTTGTAAAGGAGTGTTTGTGCAAGAGTTTTTCTATTTTTCTGTACTTACCAGTTGATCTGATTTAAAAAAAATATGACCACCTTACAAACTTTTTTTTCCCTTATAATACTTAATGACTGTGTGAAACATTATGTGCTTTTAAAAGCACGTACTCTATAGGAACCTTCATTTCAGGTGTGGAGCTTCACAATTTACAGTACAAGAAATAAATAGTGCAGTAAAATAGTACCGTGGCTGAAAAGTGTAATATCCAGGCGGGTATTAAAGAGCACTGTGGTGAGTTGGTAGTCTAGGTAAGACTTTATACAGCTCTAGAAACTTAGTTTGGTTTTAATAGATTTTGAAATAGGGGAGAAAAAGCGAAATTATCCCTTAAAAAAAGACCTTTGTGAGGTGAGAAATTGTTGGGTTTTGAGCTTGTTCTTTTTTTCTTCCATGGGATTTAGATGGATGTTTTTCTTCTTGTAGACCCCTTTGCTGATGCTACAAAGGGTGACGACTTACTCCCGGCAGGGACTGAGGATTACATTCATATAAGGATCCAACAGCGGAACGGAAGAAAGACTCTCACCACCGTTCAGGGAATTGCAGATGACTATGACAAGAAGAAACTTGTGAAAGCCTTCAAAAAGGTGAAATTGTTGATTTAAGAATCAAGATGAAAGAGTTATGATAGCTACTAATGTTAAGTAACCGAACATTTGTTTTATATCATTCTTGGTAGCAGACATCACTTTTGAGATTCCCTTCCCCTGTCTTTCTCAGAAGTTCCATCAGTGTCCAGTGATGCTTGCTTTTTGCTCAGAAGCTAAATGTTTCTTTCCTGTTAATAAAATGCAGCATATTCTGAGTTTTTCGTTTAAATTTCACAGATGTTTGGCATTGTTGATGTAAAGAATAAGATCAATTGGAGATAAATTGTTTCTGCTTTCCTGCTTCTGTCAGAGTTGGGTTACCATTGAAGTAGAGACCTTGAGTTTTTCTAGGGTAAAAATAGTTGTATTTTTAATAGTGCAGAGCTGAAAGACTTACTTTAGGCCTTTGGTTTTTGTTCTTGTAGTTAGTAGTAGCCAGTTCCTTTTGGATGGTAGCAAATCCTCTCTTTACTTGAATTTCCTATCAGCGGCTTGGTTTTTCTCTCTGTATATATCAGACACGTTTGATTTGCTCCCAGAATGAGGTTAGAGTACATCTAGCCTTTGCTGCGCTTGGCGTCGGAGCTTAGTGAGCAGCTTTTGTGACAAAATTCTCCTGGAAAGGCTTACTAAGCAAAATCATAACGTGCATTAGATGCCTTACAATATAAATCTCTCTCTCTAGAAATTTGCTTGTAATGGTACTGTGATTGAGCATCCTGAATACGGCGAAGTTATCCAGCTTCAAGGTGACCAGAGGAAGAACATTTGCCAATTCCTCTTGGAGGTGAGGAACTACTGATAAATACCTTGCAGTATCCTAAACCTATCTGGAAGTAATAGTGTAATGGATGACACTGATGTGAATTAAGCAGTTAAAGATGTCTGTTATACTTGCAGCCAAAAAGTAGAATGACATCTGTAGAATGAGTAGACCTTGAGCAAAAATGTTGCTTTAGAGTGCATTTACCCTGCTACAGCATACCTTTTGTTTTCTGCTGTCAGTGCAGCTCAGCTTCTTCGTTTGTAAATCAAGTGCTTGATGCAAGCCATCATTTTAAAACTGGCGCTTTTGTAGAGGAAGAAGCTGTCACCACTATCTTACTGATGTAAATCATGATGCAGGGATTCTAAACCATTGAAGAGTGAGTGCGAGGACTACAGAACAAATCCAGCATCTAACAGGATTTTATTTTTTGTGCACTAAACTCCTCTGTGGCCCAGAAACAGTCCAGAAAACAGAACATTGCTTTCTTGAGTATATACTGTATTTCAGTTTCTTTAATCAAAGTAGAAGATTGCAGTGACTTAATACCACAATATCTTCCTCATGGAAGCTGTAATGAAGTTTGTTGCATTTCTCCTGTAGATTGGCATTGTCAAGGAAGAACAACTGAAGGTCCATGGTTTCTAACCCACCCCTACTCCCATGAAGAATCCTGCAGTGTTTGGTCCTACCCAGGCTGGCTCTTCTGTAAAAAATGTATCTTTGCAGTGAATGGACTTCCCTGTTACCTCACCATTCTGAATTGGTTTCGGATTTGCATGACTGTGTGAAACATGTGGTGTGTAGGCTAGAAACACATAAGAAAACTTCAGTAAGGTGGTAATGAAGATGCTTGTGAACTTCAGCACATTTCCAATGGAAATGTTTTAGTGATGATTGTTCAGTTGACTGTTCTTCACCTGACTTAACTGTGTGGGTTGTATCAAAATAGTGTGAGTTGTTGCTTAAAAAATAAAAGTTGATTCATGTATTTTCTGGGATATCTGAAATGCTTTAGCTTCAGGTTTAAACTAGTGCAGCAGCCTTACTGCAGAGTGGCTGAAGTGTTTTGTGGCAAGTATAGCTCGCTGCTTACTGAAAAAAAAAATGGCAAGTTTACATGAAGTATCAGCTGATGAATCAGTAGATTAGCTTGATGCGATCTTATGCTGTAGCTGTAAGACTAGAGCTTTTAAGTCTTTTATGTGGGTGTATCTTAATAGCAGCATGATAAGATGTTCTTTGTTGAGTAACTGAATTTTCTCTCCAAAATTTACTGCAGTATGTAGTAATGGTGTTAGGCATAGTAGGACTAACAGAAGTTGATCAACTTAAAGCTGCTATTACAGAGAGTATATTAAACATCTAGGTCTTGAATGCTTCTCCCAAATCATTTGATTTTTCATCTCTTGTCAGAGTGAGGGGGAACAATACTGAGTTGGATTCTGCAATGACTGAGCATTTAATGTTGGCAGGCAGAGTACTTCTGTTAGCTGGTAGTGTTAGCTGCAGAAGCGAGGAAAGGAACGGGCTCTTCACTAAGCTTTTTTTCTGGTATGAAAAGTTTTGATATGGAGGATTTTGTTGTGGGGTTTGGGTGTTACTTGAGGAAGCTGATTTAGGCTTTATTCAGTGTTATAATAGAAGTGTTGGGGTTTTTTTTTTTTCTACCAAGCTCCTCATCTAGTTTTAGTTAGCTGTAGGTATTTAGTGTTTTGAGTGCAAGACACATCTCTTAACAGAGTGAAGTGACTTCATCTGGTGAATGCGGGGGAAAAAAACTGATTACCAAACTAGACATCAAGAATGTGAGAAATTCTCCTGTTTATTACCACCTGTGTCTGTACTTTTCATGTTCAGAGGCTTGCCTTTCTAGACAAATGCTCAGTTGTAACCCGTAGAACATTTTTAGATTGATGAGTTCGGGTAAGAACCTTTATGCCACTAACAACAATTAGGGGAGCACTGCAGAGCATTCATATGACATTTTTGTACTCTGTGGTCTAGATAATGGTACTTGTAAGAATCCATCAGTCTCAATTTCCACACATTCTTCGTGGTGTTACAGGCCTTTCTGTTCCAGAAGGGTGCCCCAGAAGAGAGAACATTGTTAAGGTGTAATGTGCGTAGGGTGAGGAGGAAAAGCCTCCTGTAAACATAGAATATCAAAACGTGGAACTGAAATCCAAAGAATGAGAAGTATTATGCTAGTCGTGCACGTTAGTGAGATAAAGTCATTGTTCCACAAGTTTACCAAGTCCTGATTCACAGGTGATTTGGTGTGTGTAGCACTTAATGATCTTCATTTTATCAAATACTGGAAAAAGACATTTTATTTCAAAGCTTGTTCTGTTGCCCAATAGGGGGGAAAAAAAACTCAAAAAACCAGTATAGTCTTCTGTTTCACTGATACTGCGTGAGTACTTGTGGTGGGTTTTTGAATTGGAGATTAACAAATGATTAGCAAGTCTCATGTGTTACTGAGTCAGTCTTCATTGCAGATGATGTTCCGTTCACTTTCATTACCTAAGCTGAGTCATTTCTCTGTAGTCATTTCTACTTGAAATAAATAAGAAACTTTATTTTGTTCCCTTCATTTAAGAGTGCTTTCTGAAAGGAGGAGTCTTGAGTTGATAGGTGGCTTGATTTGTATGCTGTACTGGTGGAGCTGCTCGTGCTTTGACCTTTGAAGAACAAAAACGAGAGGGAGTAAGTAATACATTTTAAGTTCAAATTGATGGGATTTGTTGTTGGAGCAAGCAAAAATTTTTCTTGCTAGGAAGAATGCAGGAATTTGTCCTTGAACTGTTTAAAACTGGCGTCACGATGAGATTGTAGCCGACCATGTTACAAGCACAAGTCTCTGCTGCTTCCAGAGAAAAGGCTTCCACAATTTCATGCTCTATTGTCTCGTACCGAAATGTCTGTCAAAACTCAGCCTACTTGAAATACAGACCCGTGTTTCAAGACAGCTGAAGAACACGAGACTAGAAAAAAGAGCTATTTTAGTTGCTGCATGGGAAACGTACTTTCACAGTGAAGCCAGTTTTCAGACTTTGTTCCAAAATAAATTAGAAAATAGGATGTTGCCTGTAATTGTTGAGGCAGGAAAAGGGAGCTAGTAATAGAAAACATCTGTAAACCTGCAGGGACCGAGGCTGTGCAAGCTCAGACTGCAGATAGTGGTGTTTTCTTTTGTTGGGCTATTGTGAAGCCTCTATACTCCGTATCTCCAGGACTGCCTCCTTAGAGATACCAAGGTTTAGTTGCTAGCTGCAGTTGGATGTAGGCTGTTCCATAGCCTTGCTATGCATAGTTATATTAGGCTATTATAGCTGGCCAATAAGCTGATATATGCTGTTGTATAGATGAATTATTGGAATTGGCTGTTCAGAGCATACATCTGTTTAAGGAGACCGTTGCTTCCCAAACTCTGGTAGCAGTCAGTATTTGTAGAAGATGGTGGCTTAAGTCTGTAAGCTTTCCATTTTCTGTGAATTATTATTCACCTGCCCGTGTGGTCTTCCAAGGCTGGCCCTTTGTTTCAGAGACAAGTGTGAGGAGCACAGCTATGGGCAGATGAGCAGAAACTTTCCCAAGCACAGGCCTTTGAAAAGGAGTGCACAAATTGAACCAGTGAATAGTATGTGCACAATGGCATTGCTTAACGTCTCCTTTCCTGCAACATGATCTTTGTACAGCCTGAAGAAAAAGTGTTTTATTCTGGGTAGCGATTTGGAGGGGAAAAACAGAACACAAAACCTTAGGAAATAAGCTTGTCTCTTTAGCCTGTCATAATTGGCTTAGATTTTCCTGGAGTCAACTTCTAGCATTGCTTTTCCTGTTTGTGTATTTTTTTAAAACACATAATAGGATTTCCTTGAGAGCTTGGCATTTAAGGTATTAAATGCATCTAAACTCATCATAAAACTTGTGAACAGTTGTTAGGAGCTTATCTTACATATCTAAAAACTAAGCAGCGTTCTGCATTTATCCTCTTCTGCCACCCTGACTGTAATCAGTATGCTGGTGCCTTATAGATGCACGATGCATTCACAGGCCGCCAGTAGGCAGGGGTGAGGCAGTGCCCCCTGCTGTAACAAGATGCCCTGGTTGTAGTTTGTGTAAGATCTCATCTCATGCGCTGCCCTCTTACAGACTGTACTGCTCTAATCTTACAGGATAGGACAGGTACTTCGAGTTCCAGTCAGCAGTTCTTAATCCACCTGGAAGGCTCCGGGTATGGAGTTTTCATATGACACCCTTGTTTAATTTGGCTCAGCCTTATCTTTTATTATATGGACGTATTTATGAGACTAGTATTTATAAAGTTAAAGAATGTGACCGGCCATTTGGTAATTATTTGGACAAGTAGTAACCTGTATTAAGGTATTGCTAGAGAGCTGAGACAACAATCTTTTGAAATAAAATGTACCAGTGTTGTTTTATGTATGGTGTTTTTTTTTTCTAAAGCAAATGGAATTTTAATACTAGTAAGAAAGGGTTGGTTTTTCTTTTTTTGGTGGAAGGTAGAAGTACCATTTAAAAGTACCATTTAATGGTGATGTCTTTGATCCTCTTGTAATAGAGCTTCTGATTTCTTCAAGGAATGTTACGTTTCCACTTTTAAATATCTGTAAGCCATGTTAGCTGAGTCAAAAGTATTGAGACTTGTTCTGGGATGATCATAGCTCTAAAGCAAGACAATGACTATTGTCTTGAGGTCTGAAATTTTAGGTAGAAGATTATCCAATTTCTTGAATAAGCAGTCTTTTAAAATGAAGCCTCTAACATGTGCACAGTTTCTAATTCCAATCACATCTTAGATCTGAGAAACCAGAGATTATGAACAGGCTGCCCGTAGAGGTGGTGGAGTCACCGTCCCTGCAGGTATTCAGGAACTGTGGAGATGTGGCACTGGGGGCGTGGTTAGTGGCATGGTGGGGATGGGCTGACAGTTGGACAAGATAATTGTAGAGGTCTTTTCCAACTTTAATGATTCTACAGTTACATGATTGATTGTTAGCTATTCTAGAATGTGACATCTGTGAAAAGTGACATCACATTTCAGAAGTGAATTTTGGGTCACATAGTAGTACTTGTGTATATAATATTCTTTTTCCCCCACATTTTAAGCCGTCTTTGCTTATGCATCTTTGATTATGCAGGTGAAAAAAACCCACCACTTTAATCTATGTATTATATTGAAACTTCAGTTGGAGTAGCTGAATTCTGTGGATGTGGTTCCAGGTAGATTGGCCATACTCCTTGAAGATGGGATTCATCTGTAGCTATTTGTGTTCCCTCTCAAATTAGGTATGGAAACAGCACTGTTCCTACAGTACAGACAGACAACTCTTGGGTGTCATGATGGAGCTCCTGACTCCATGAGAGGTGGCACTGCAGTTGTTTTGGTAGCTGTCCATGGTGTGAACTAGGAGGGTGCTCATTTAGGTGGACCCAGCAAATGTCAAATACAACGATGTATAACCGGAGAGTAGTTCTGCAGTGAGGAGGGTTAAAAATGGTCAATACCAGAGTCCTGCTGGAAAAATCAACTAAGGGCAGCCCCTGTTGTAGAGGAGGCAGCCTTAGCTGTTTAGTTCATCTGCAGCGATGAGCTTGTCTCCTGATGATTGATGGGCTGCATCAAAATGCATCAGTAGTATCAACACATCTGCACTTGTTTACACTGGTGAAAAAGGTAGCTCTGCAAACACACTTGTCAGTCCTACAGCACCTGTAACTCAAAGCACAGATTTGGATTGGGATTTCAAGATGCAGAACAAAACCAGTGTCTGGGTTCCTTTGTCCAATAGTAACTTGTAAAACGAACCATGAATTATTCAAGAGAATGAGTGAGTTTTTGGTCTGAAAAAAAGTCATAGGGAGTGCTGAAAAGAGTATTTTCCTTCCTTACCCACCTTCCCCTCAGGTAAGATTTTGCAGAGGCATGAAGATATTTCCTGATTGTCCAGCAGTGGTTTTGCTTATTGGTGGAACCCTGTGAATAGTGCATTGTTTGAAAGCAGCTGAACGCTGGAATCCTCACCCACCCCTGCTTGCCTTGACTAGCTCACTGAGCTGCTTCTGAAGGGCATTGGGCCACCAAGGGGAGGGGCATCTCATGGGGTCTGTAACTTGTTTCATTCTCAGATCAAAGTCACAGTGAAACCAAATGATTGTTCAGTAACACTGGAAGGTAAGCGCGTAATGCAACAGCACATGTTTCTGCAGGGAGTGAGGAGGAAGGAGGTGTCTGTACCGCTGTACAGCTCAAAGCCCTTTGGGTCACCCCACCTGAAGCCAATACATCTGCTGGCTCCTGCCTTGCACTGTGCAGGCACAGCTGTGCAGTTTCCAGGCCTTAGCTGGTTTTGATAGCAGTCAGCTTGATACATAGCCGTGTCTCCAGCAATAAATCTTAGAACTACCAGAACATGCTAGTGAGGGCATGTGATCTGATGGAGCTGGATGCTTGCTGTGGATGTGTTGTTATAGTCCTTCCATTATCTTTTGTCTGCCTGATAAGACATCCTGACAACTTGAGGACAGTTGTCCTCTGTGGAGATTTGCAGTGGGGCGGAAGAGAGCCCTACAAAACTGGAAATGGGTAAGGCTGACAAATAGACAAGTGAGCATCTGAGAACATTATTTTATACACAAAATGAAAGCACCCTGTTGCTAGCAGTTGCCTGCTGCTGGATGAGGCTGCAGGCAGCAGAAATGCAAAGGAGACTTGCTCAGTTGGTTGCTTAAAATGGCAATACCACTTTTACACGGCTGTCTCAAGGCTCTACAGGATGTTAAGCAAAAAAAGGTGATGTGATACTTAGAATTGTCTAGGCTGTACCCTTCACTCTATTTGCTCGGTGGACTCCCAGCTCACCTAAATTACAAGAGATGATGTCTAATTTCTGATTAGTTTCTATCTTAGCAGCTGTCTAAGTTGATTTTGAACTGCTAATACTCATATGTTTTCAGGAGGAAGGCATTAAGAATGTTTTAAAAGGGAAGCTTGGGGAAAACAATTGAATGCAAAGAGGTAACGTGATAATCTTCAAGTGCCTGACTTGTGGGCTATGTTTCTATTAACCAACTATTAATATAGAAGCCTCTCTTACAACATGTAACAGGCGTTTCTTGCTCAGAAGAGTTCTTGTGTTTATCTCAGTGCTCTAAATCATCCCCTAAGCAGTGCTTTCTTACTGATCCCCTTGCAGTAAGACACAGCATGGATTGTGTGAGCTTTTGTTAAGCCTGGTGCTGCACAGGTTGAGCTGCCCAGCTCTACTTACCCAGCAGCACAGCTATGTGATGGGAACAGCATAGCTGCTGAAAGCTGCATCAACTGCAATTTATGCCTCTGGAGTAGTTTAGTGATCTAGGAAGAAAAGAGGTTGATTTTTTTTCCAGTCCTTATGCAAGTGTGGATCAAGAGAAATTGTCCTGAAATCGTTGAAATTGGATGGACAGTATTTTCCAGATTGCATCGTATAGTGCTGGTACTGGCAAAGCATCCACTGGGTTTTTATTTCCAAAAGTGGGCCTCTGATGGTAGGTTATACAAATAGTTCCAAAACTGGGCTTGTAAGAGCCAAAGCCTGTGTGCATCCAGAAAGCTTTTGTTTAAGAAAGAAGAAAATATGTATGGCACTGACTGAAAAGTGCAAAAGTGCTTGAGATTAACAGCTGCCAGGTTTGAAGCAGCGTTCTGCTATGCAGTGGTGTGAGCTGACTTCTGTGGTGTGTGCTTACCTGTCTACCATCCATTGTGTGTGATAAACAGGATTGAAGTGATCGATGACAAATAGTCATTGTGAGATCACAGAGAAAGGATTTTAAAATATTTGGGAGAAAATGAGGATCCTGGCCTTTTTTTTTTTTTTCCTTCCCCAAAAGCAACTAAATAACCAGCCTCTGTCAGACCAACCCATTTTATCAGCTTGAAATCTGTTTGGAATAAAGCTTATGTAAATGTCTGCTTGCTGTTTCCAGTCTGTATCCCTAGATGGCACTGGAAGACAGTACATGCTGAGCGTGACCACAAACCAGGGAATGCAGAGAAGGAAATCTTGGTAAAATTCCCAGGAGATTGTGCACTCATAACCTGTGTGAAGTTGTACCTGTAAAGAAATTTCTTCTACCTGACAGGAAGAGGATCAGAGATCTGTCCTTAGATGTACCCCTTCCCTATGGCTGGTACCCTATGGCTTCCCTATGCCATTACAGCATAGCTTGGTGCATGCTCACCACAGCCTCTTGCACACGTTGCACAAGGCAGTCCTGGTGCTCCACCTCAGAGAGGAGAAAGGTTCACTGGTAGAGGCCACAATGATGGTGACCACAATGTCTTTTTAACAAGTTAAAGTCAACTAATGGCAAGGGGCCACGAAAAGAGACAGATGTCCATCTCCAGTTTCCACCACCTCTGATGGCAAGACAGTTCTGGAAGGGAAATTGACGGGAAGTGATTTGTTTTGGGGGGGAAAGGAGTTGGTTCTTGTACACTCGGTTTTCTTGTGTTTGCAGGCTCAGAGAAGCATTGGTGTTGGGAATGGTTATGCTGGACTGAGGCGGAGGAGAGAAACTTGGTGCATGTGTGTGCGTAAGGGGAAAATTGGAATGCCTGCATTCCAGGCCCTGATGTCTACAGGAAAGTGCTCTAAGGAACCAGTGCTGCAGAAGCAGTCAAAACAATGAGAGATGCCAAGAGTGGTCCTGCTAGGTGTCAGAAGTTTGTATGGCTGAAAGTCCTCTCCTGTGCCACTCGAGGCTGCCTGGGCCCTTACAGGTATCTGAGTGGACCTGGGCATGGATAGTGCTTGGAGGCTCATTTGTCTCCCATGGATGTATGAGTTGGAAGCAGCCCATTAGAGATGGAATCCATGAGCAGTCAAAATGCTTTGGATTTCTGTGGGTACAAATTAAAAAAGAGTTTGAAAAACACTTTTAAAAAAATCTGTAACATCAAAACTGTAACTGGCTTTTATTAAAGCTGTCATAGAAGAGAAAAATGCTCTGAGTTGGTAAGTAAGTGTTGGACGGTACTCCTATGGCTTTGGTTATGAAAGGATAAAACTTTATCACCATGTGATCTTCTAGGAAGCTTGTATTTTTTCCTAAGCTGAAATTGTACAGAATGATTTCTAACTCAGCACTTGATTCAGAAGCTGCTATGAGTCAGTAGCAGTCCTTCCCTTGGCCTTAGGATGATTCAGGTGAATAAATAGAACTTCGTGCAACTGAAACTTCCCTTTTGTATATTAGCCTTTTTTTCAGGAGTGAAGCATTATGTGATTACAAGATTCCAAAGTACATCGTGTCCATGAAATCTGACTTTATGAAACTCCAGAGCCAGTTCTATCAAATGGGTAGATGACTTCCACCAGGCGAGCCTGGTTCCAATCATTGGGCATGCAATTGCAATACGTGCCATGCCAGAATATAGCACAGACACGTGCAAAGTTATGTCTCCAGATAAATCTGTCAGTAATTTAAAACCTGTTTTCTTAAAATTATATAT